>QEPC01008752.1:4425625-4441104 GCA_003113815.1 Sphenodon punctatus | reverse complement strand
ACACACACACACACACCTGGGAGGAGGCCGGGAGGCGCAGTCCGGGGCCCCCGAAACCCCACGGTCACAGAGTCACCCAAGGGGGGGGCACAGGCACAAGAGGGATCACCTCCAGGCTATGAAGGACAGCAGCAGCCGGGGTGCTGGGAGCCAGCTCGGAGATCAGGAGACAGCCACAGGAGAAGGCAGCCACGGAGGGGAACAACGGTTGCAGAGGCGGACAGGGTGGGGCCGTGGAGGGGGCCCAGAGGCACAGGCAGGGGTAGCGGAACCCCAGGAACCAGCCAGCACAGCAGCGAGCCCCGGACAGCATGGAGGGAGCAAACAGCAACCCACGGCATCTGGGTGGAGGTGGGAGCTCACAGAGAGGGCCCGTGGTCTTTTCACTTCAGGAACAGGGAGTGGGAGACAGGGGTGATTTTAACACGGGGACACTAAGGGTGGTTCCCTCGCTGCTCCCCCAGCACCCCTGCTAGTGCCACTAACAGCGGCAGTGCCACTGTCCTGCTGTCCCCCGCTGCTCCCAGTGATGCCTCACACGGGAGCAGAAACACACAACCTTACCCAGCACTGTGTGTTCCCATGTATGTGAATGAGTGCCATTTTGTGCCTGAGCAGAAGCGCATAGCACTGGTTGGCATTGTGTACTCCTGCGCAACCACAAGATAGTGCCTGCACACATGCGCAGGAGCATACAATGATGTTGGAGGCAGAGAGGAGAGCACGAGCCTGGCCACCTGTGCCAAAATAGTGCAAAGACAACTGAGGCTTGGGAGGGAGAGGGAGAATGTGGAGAGAGCAGGGCAGCACGGAGCTGGTGGAGAAGCTTTTACTGTGCAGCTACCCTAGGGGCGCTGAGCTCAGCGCCCCACAGCATCTGCAGAGTAAACAAAAGTGGAAGGAACAGAGGAGGGGCCAGACAGAGAAGGCCTGTGTTCCTATGGAGGAACCTTGCCAATCAGGAGAGCCGGGAGGGCGCCTGGAAAAGCGCCCCCGGCCAATTCTGAAGGTGGAAAGGCGGGACTAGGAGGAGGGGGAGCTTTCAAAAGCAGCTCAGGGGAGGTTTCCTCCCACTTTTTCAGCCAGCCCCAGCTTATCCGCAATTGATCTTTTGGAAAGAAAGAACCTCAGTCAGAATCACAGAATTCCAGCCAGGATCTCTCTATCGAACTTGGTGAGTTATTGAATCTTTCAAGAACTGTTAAAGGGAGGGAGCTTTTTTCTTATTTTATTACACGTATTTAGCTTTTTAGCAAATGTGCCATGATTCTGCTGCTTGGGCCTTGGCCCAGGGAAGGTGGATGCATCCATCTTGTGAGCTGGGCAACTGCTGCGTTGTTTAAAAAGGCCAATTTGGGCTTTCCCCCCTTTAAACATTTTCTTACAAGTAAGGGGTTTGGGGGGGGGGGTTTGCTTTGGTTCTGCTGCTTGTGCTCTGGCCCCCAGTGTGAAGTGGGCATTGTTGTCTCCTGTTTGAAATGGCTCCCCTACCCTTTTCATATTTTCTTTTTGTCCTGCTTGTTCCCTGGGTCTGGTTGTGATGTTTCGGAGCCACTCACATTTTCCACAATGCTGGCATCCCTTTGAGATGTTCTCTCGCCACCCACTGGAGTGTTTTTCTCTTCTCTTTTGGCTTTTTTCAGTGTCTGTCAGCATTTGTACATTTTAATGGAAAATTTCCTATTTCTGGTCCCAACCCTCTTTTTTGCTTGTGGGGGCCTCCTTGCTCACTCAATCTGTGTGTGGGTACCTGTTGTTTAAAGGAGAATGTATGACAAGCTTTTAGTTTGGTTTGAATATTTTGTGTACTGAGTGCAGTGAGAAATTTAATGTTTCTTTCCAATGTAATAGAAAAGGATGGAGGTGATGCTGCCAGGGGCATTGTAATGATTAGTATAACATCTCTGCACTCTCCATACAGGGTCAGCACCTGGGTCAAATGAAGGGAGAGTAGGTGGTTGCTGTGTTTGCCTCAAATGGACTTGATGGAGGCAAAGTAGTTCATATCATGTGTTTTATTATTCCAACTTCTGCTGTTGAGAGCATACAAGGAGGGTTTGGCCTGAAAGACTGTATACTTTGTTTGAACTAGCTTGTTTCCAGGTTTTGGTCACAATAATGCAGACAGACGTCTTTCTTCTAAGAGATCCTCGCAGAGATACTTATCCCACATTTACATCGGATGTCTGGCGCTGTTAAAATCACGCGCAGGCAAAGACGTGGCAGTGGGGAGGAGCCCGATGCCAGGGTTCTGCCACATCGGGCATCGAACGGGATTCGGCCACGGCTTTGCTGGCTCATGACAGGGCTGGATTTTGCGACAGGGCTCCTCCTCGCTGCCGCGCCTTTGCTTGCGCATCATTTTAACAGCGCCAGGCATCAGGTTTGAATGTGGTCTTAGATAAGACTTCATTTAACACTGAAAAGTTCCTTCAAATCTGCTTTTTCTCCAGCTTCTGTCACAGTGGAAAACAGGGTTATTTGGTGTTTTTTTTTTAACTAGGGCCATTTTAAAACAGGCATGGCTGGGGAGGGGGTTCATGTGCGCCGAGTGGGATGATTGTGGACTGCCCCCTCGCCCCCGCGTGGGGTGAGTGGGGAGGGATTCATGTGCGCCCCTGCCCAGGCACGTTAGCCTTCCCCCGCACAGAGCAGTTGGGATTTTTTTCCCCGATGCTACGCGAGTGACCATGGGTGGGTGGTGACTGGGTCACAGGAGCGTGCACCCCCCGCCACGTGCCGCCTTCGGATCGGTGCTTGGAGGCACGTGAGACGGGTGGACCTGCGTGGTTGTGTCTCGTTACAAAACGGCCTTTGAGTCTATTAAAAAGGTGCCCAGTATGTTGCGAGCAGAGGAAAACGGGTGGGGAAAACAGGGCTGGTGGCTAAATGCGGCCCGTGGCTAGTCTTTATTTGACCTCTTTCCAGTCCCTGAATCAGGCCCCTGGATCCAGTTCCTCCCCTCAAGGACGGAAAGTGTGAGCTGAAGGAAAGGCGCCAAGAGGAGGGTGTGCACACCAGGATCTTCAGCACTGTTCCATGGGCAAGACCCTCCCTCTCCTTTCCCCACCCTGAACGGATCCCTGCCCTCCGCTTCTATGCAGCCCTTGGAGCTCGCCCTAATTTTGGAAACGGCTCCTGGGAAGGAGAGAGTTCCCCACCCCTGGTTCAGAATTTCAGAGTGATGCTGCAGCTGTGCAGCTAGGTGGAGAATTGAGTGCAAGCCTCCAGTCTGACAGCAACAGAACCCTCCTGCACCGGAATGATTACAGCAGTCAAACGGATTTATCATAGGAGCGCATGACCATCGCTACAGTAAGTAGCTACACAGAAGCCATAGAGCAAGCAGAGATTCTGGGGCTGCAAATGGACCCCTGTCTTGGTCAAACCCAACACCCTTACCTTGAATTCGATACATCTATTCCGTGTAAGGTTTTTGGGTCATCTTATAGTAATCCCAAATTTTATGGGGGGCCAGTGGCCCTGCCCCCTGGGAGCCTACCCCACTCCCAATCTAAAAGTCCACCAGCCACCGCTGGCATGGGGCAAATACAGGAGACATCCCATTATGGCCACTCGTTCTCCACCCACGGCTTTGCACACCTCCCCCTACAGGAAGTAAACAGAGCCTGTCAGAGATAAGGGACATGGAATACACGTTTGGGGGGTTGGAGGGAGGCCTAAAAGGGGTCCCTCGCTGGTTGTTGGGGAGCTAGCTGGTAGGGATGAGACACCAGGGAGAATACCGGATACCGGATTTACCAGTATCGGATCTCCCCGGTACCAGTAAATTACCAGTATCGGCATACCGGATCTTTAACATTGGGCGTTTTACCGGTTTTCTGATCTCCCCAGTAACGGATTTACCGGTATCAGCATACCGGATCTTTAACTTTGGGCGTTTTACCGGTTTTCGGATCTCCCCGGTACTGGATTTACCGGTATCGGCATACTGGATCTTTAACATTGGGTGTTTTACCGGTTTGCGCAGGGACCATGGGAGCCCCCCTTCTCCCTCCTTCCCCACCACTGCAGAGAGACCCCCAAGAGCCCCTCACATGCTGCTGCTGCTGCTGCCACCACAGCCCCTTCTCCACCACTGCTGCTGTCACTGAGGAGCCCCAGATGCTCCACACCCACCACCGCTCCTGAGGTGACTGCAAGGCTCTTGGGAGGCAAGGTCTTGGTAATGGCTGTGGATGTGGTGGGGAGGGGGTTTCCAAGGCAGGCACATCCTACCAGTCCTGCAACACGCCCCCCACAACCCTGCCCCCTCTACCCTGGGCCCAGCCTTGGCAAAGGCCAGTCTCAGAAGGGAGAATCCCCCTCCCGACCAAAGAAAAGTCAAAAGTGGGAGCTCTAGCCCATCTTGTTACCTCGGTGCCTGCTGCAAAAAGAAATTAGATCATGTGGCTGCCAAGGTTTGCCAGACGCAGCTCACTCCTCCCTCAAACTACACCCTGAGCACAGAAAATGGATGGAGTGACTGGGACTCATCTAATTCCACCCAGGGCAGCCACCACTGTTGCTACCCATCTCGAATTCTAAGAAGACCAGGTCCTCTGGGGTTAGCATCATACTGGAACTCATTCAGAGATCACCGTCCCCAGGGCTGTAGCTACCATGGAGTGAGAAAGATCAGTTGAACCTGAGCCCAGGATTCTAGGGGGGCCTCTTGCAAGTGGCCTGAGTGCCGCGAAGACATTTTCAGAAGGGGTGGGGGAGGGAGTGGGATTTCTTAGCGGCTCTCAAACCTCTTGCAAAGGGTCCCGCCAAGAGGGAGGTTTTCAGAGTGGGTAGTGGTGGAGGGCTGGCCCTGCTCACTCTTAAAACTCACTCACTGGATTGTTACATTCTGGGGGGGAGAGGGGCTCGCTGGGAGCCAGGAAGCCACCACTTTTGTGGGGGGAAGCTGAGACTGGTCCGGAGCCCCCTTGGGAGGACTTCTGCTCAAGGAGACCCTTACTTTAGGGGGTCCCATAACTGGGACATGAACTGAGCCCCACCTCAGCCTGGCTAAGCCACTGACCATCCCCCATCAGTTCCTCCCTGCTCCCCGCAAAAACTGGCAGATTCTCTCTCAGCCCCATAACAGCGTAGTAAACACCAGCAGACTTTGCGACCGTTACAGGTGGTACATGGTCTCCGGCACATAAAAGGGCATAAAAGTTCAGGGCCGTTACCCAGTGGTAATTAATGGTACCATAAGGGCGGCAAAAGGGAAGAGCACCCACGCCGCTAAATGAGCTCGCCAAGTAACTCTGGGGCTAATATTATTACTTACTTCACTGAACTAAGTAATATTCTAGAATTACACATTAGGGTCTTATATTTCTGGCTCAATAGGAAGCCATGCGCAATTAGACACCTTGGCTCCCGAACATCCGTCAAGCTGCCGTGCGAGGGGTTGTAAAAGCGGCACATGGCGATTGGCCGGGGAGGAGAGAGCGGGGAGCTGAGCTGCTAGCTCCAACCTGGGGGCATTTGAAAGCGCAGCACAGAATCGTAGAATCTTAGAGTCCGACGGGACCTTGAGGGTGCTCTGGTCCAAACCCCTGTAGGTTGTTTTTATATATATATCAAGTATAAAAAATAAAAATACAATATAAGGATAATAAATACAAATATATATATATATATAAAAAAACATACAATGATACAGTCCCCCAAGGAGGATGTCAAAGAATAAACAAAAGAAATCTTCCCCCCAACCCTCAAAACCTCCACCCTACCCATTTCCCTCACCAAAAGCCTGGCGGAACAGCCAGGTCTTACACTGTTGGCAGGAGGGGAGATCCGGTGTCACCCGGGCCTCCACAACCTGGGTGCGGTCACCGAGAATGCCCTCTCCATAGTTGCCCCCCCCCCCGAGCCACTTGGGGGACTTTGAGAAAGGCGCTCCCGGTGGACCGCAGGGGTCAATCCAGAAGCCAAGGGGTGAGGCGGTCCCACAGGTAGGTGGGGCCCAGGCTGTATAGGGCTTTATAGGTGAGCACCAACACCTTGAATTGGGCCCGGAAGACAATAGGCAGCCAATGCAGAGCTCGGAACACCGGTGTAATGTGCTCACGGTAACCCGTCCCCGTTAGGAGACAGGCCGCTGCGTTCTGCACCAGCTGCAGCCTCCGAACCATCACCATGGGTAGCCCCACGTAGAGCGCGTTACAATAGTCTAGTCTTGAGGTGATAAAAGCATGGAGGATACTGACCAGGTCGGAGTCCGAGACAAACGACCGAAGTCGCCGCACCAGATGTAATTGGCGAAATGTGCTTCTTGCCACCTCCCCCACTCGGACATCCAGGTGGAGCTGGGAATCGAGGAGCACTCCCAGACCTGGGAAGCAAACCCCATCAATGACAGGGGACACCCACTAACATCACCTCCGTCTTGTCGGGATTCAGCTTCAGACGGGTTGACGACAGCGACAGCATCCCTGACAGGTGGCTGCCTGGCCTCTTTCCAGCGTTGGAGAGCCTATGACCTCTCTAGGCAGCTTGTTCCATCGCCGCACGGCTCTGACTGTTAGGTAGGTTTTTTCCTGATATTTCGCGGAAATCTACCTGCCTTTAATTTGAGCCCATTGTTCCTAATCCTGCCCTCTGTAGCCGTGCAGAACAGTTCCTGTCTATCTAGGGCACTTTCACCCCTGCAGGAAAAGGTCGTTAGGGAGCCAGCAGAGCAGATGCGCATGCAAACTAGCCGCATCTTTGATGAGGAGCAAATGCCGACAGCCGGGTGATTTCCTCCGATAGGCGTCTTTAGAATGGCAAGCGACCGAGCGGTGAAATCCAGTTTAATCCGTCGTCATTCTAAAGATGCCTCCCAGAGGAAATCACCCAGCTGTCGGCATTCGCACATCAAAGACGCGGCTAATTTGCATGCATGTCTGCTCTAACGACCCTTTCCTGCAGATGTGAAAGTGCCCTTAGTCTTCTCTTTGCTAGACTATGCATACTCCAGTACTTTCAACCTGTCCTCATCAGACTTGCTTTCCAAACCCTTGATCATCTTCGTTGCCCTCCTCTGAACGTGCTCCAATTCGTCAATGTCTCTCTTAAAATGAGGCGCCCAAAACTGGACACACTACTCCAGATGAGGTCCGACCGGTGCTGAATAGAGTGAAATGATTACTAACTTCTGCCAACTTGGAGACAATGCTTCTCTTACTGCAAGACAATGTTTCCACGCGCATGAGTGCGTGTACGTGCACTGCAGAATATAGAACCGTTTAAAGTATGGTAGTAGGCTTGGGAAGGTAGCTCAAAGGTCATCTAGTCCAACTCAACACTCCAAGGGAAGATACCCAATACCAGAAAGGAGGAACCTCCGACTGCGGTCCTTTTGAGGCCTGCGGCTGGCTGCCAAATAACCCCCAGAGGCTCCCATGAACCCATTTGCTGTGGCCTGGATGTCGTGCTCTGTGGCCTGCCAGCCACTAGACTGATGGCCATGGTCTCTACGCGGGTGATGTGACCAGAGGCATAGGTAAGTTAAAATTGGCCCTGGTGCAGAAGACTGAATGGGGGATCCCCCATTTCAATATCCCAGCTGCTGCACCAGGAAGTGTGCTGCCCCCCGGCTTGTTGGGCCCAGTGAAACTTCACCACCTCCCCCTCTTGTAGCTAGCTATACCCTTGGATATCCCCCCTTGTGTACGTGGCCATGTCACCTACATAGGGGATGACATCTCCCCACCGCCCCCATCACCACCCAGGATGCTTCAGTCTGTAGAATTCTGCAGGGGTCGGGATCCACACGTCCAGAGGGGAACTTCCCCACTCTTGCCCTATACCTACAGCATCATGGAGAGACACTTGTCCAGATGGTTTCCAAAAACATCCAAGGAAGGAGACTCCTACAGCCTTCCTCTTGGAACCCCACCCCCCTGCTCATGGAGGAATGGGCTCTGTTTCCCCTGGCCTGTACAAGTTCCCTGCTTGAGAGAAGCTATAGGGTCCTGGAGCACCCAGTTCCCCCCAGGCTCAGTGCGCATTAAGCAAAGAGCAGAGACAGCAGAATCCGTTTCTTCCTCCCGTCGCTTCATGCAGAGCGCATTTAGACCCGTTACGCGCTCGCTCCGATAAGCATCTCGCCTCCTGTTTGCATTAATCTAACAACAGCCCGTTCTGTTTGAGGAGTTGGCGACATTGAAGGAGTTTGTTAAGGAGCGAGACTTTTAAACTCCGCACGCCGGATGGAAAGTAAACAGAGAGAACATGACGCGAGGACACAGCGCCTGTCACTTCCCATTTCAAGGGGGAACGAGCACCGGTTAGCTGGGCGGCTGCCACAACGGGGGGAAGCGGTTAGCATCCTCTCAGGTGCTCGGTTGACAGCCCGGGAGAGGTACTGGCTGGCTTCTCCCACCTCCCTGGAGAGCCAGCCTCTCGACTAGACCTGGAATGGATAGTACATTTGCTATTCTTGGTTAATATCCGCCGTTCCAGATAATTTGCCAGTTATCCGTCTGTTAACCGATTACTGCAACAGCTACCCGGCAAAGCGAAATATTAATAACCAGAATAGTTCCTCTGAACGCTACCAAAGTGTTACTAAGTAAAGTAAATCCAAGGAGTTACTTCAGTTTACACCATTTGCCTGAACGCTACCGAAGGGGAGTAATGGCTTCAATTTAAGTAAATCAAAGTAGTTTGGTTTACACTGTTCAGATGAACACTACCAAAGTGGAGTAGTTACTTCAGTTTAAGTAAATGAAAGTAGTTACCCCAGTTTGCGCTGTCCATCTGAACACTACCGAAGTGGAGTCATTACTCTGATTTACTTCGATGTAAGTAAACAAAAGCAGTCACTCCAGTTTACGCTGGTCGTCTGAACACTACCAAGGTGGAGTAGTTACTTCGATTTAATTAATTCAAAGTGGTTACTTTGGTTTTACCCCTGTTTGTCAGAATGTGGCCAGAGATCCTCCACTTATTTCAAAGACGATGTTAAAAAGCCTCCCCGTTCCAGACCCCAGTTAACCCACAGCAGCCCCTGCTCTATCAACCCAGACTCTTTCTACAGCAGAGATCCGAGGGGCACGACAACTTCGCTTCTGAGGAGAGAATTCCAGGGCTCCCAAAAGGTGCCACCACTTCCCTCTCTCCTTTTCCTGCAGAGAGGCAATGAGACGGAGGGAAACTTGGAGCCCGGCTATCAAGGCAGGCATGTGTTGGGGAGCTCCCTGGAGAAAAGCCATTAATGGAGGCCTGGCTGTGGGAGTGGGGCCCAGCTAGTCCTGTCAGGATAAGGCACTAACCAGCCGCCGGTTGCACTCTCCTTGCCTTCATTACCCATTTTCATTACAGGGGGAACCTCAGGCATTAGCTGGTTCATTAAGAGAAGCTGCCATTAGTGGCTCAATTAGGGACCTTCTTCTGGAATCGAACTCATAGCCCCTGGGCTTTGTGCTTGGAATAAACAAGGCAGGAGATGTGCTGGGAACAGAGCTGAAATAGTTAACTGCATGGGGTAACCGGTAATGGCCAGATTTGCGGCAACCAATCTGCACCGGGAAAGATCGGTTACCGAGCCGCACCTGCTCTGCTTATTATTCTATGACGTTCCCATATTACCGCCTTGTGCTGGCGTCTACCATGTTTCTGCATTCCGTTTCCCCCTCCATTCTCCGGTTACCTTTCCTGTTTATCCCTCGGACCCTGCTTTCAAGTTAACTCAGTTTCTCATTGAATACCTGGTTCAAATCTGCTGCATGCAGCTTTCCTATCGGCCCCGGAAGTAAACCGGGGGGGAAACGGAATGCAGAAAAATGGTGTGTTGGCTATACGGTAAATTAATTGGTTAGTAATGGTAAAGTGGTATTCATCATTATTTTGGTTGATTGTTCAGCCATGGCGAAATCCAGTTGCTAATCGGTTAACCAATTAGCCAGAATTCTGGTTATTAACTGTGGTTACAGGATCAACGATCCACTTCAGCTCTGAATGGGAACCCTCCCGTCTCTGGTGCCCTCTCTGCAAACTGTTCAGTAGCAGGGTGGCTTCCTAGCTGTAAGTCCTTGCAGACTCCATCCCATCTTCGCTGCATGCATGCCTGCCCCACTGCCCTTTGATTTACAGACCAGCTCCCTTCTCCGGACACAGCAGCAGGGCTGGATTAACCCTTACTGCATTGTGGGGAGGGTTCCATGCACACAGTCAGTCGTCAGTCAGTCTAGGGATGCTTGGGGGGCTACGGATGTGGACTCTGAAGGTCACAACCCAGCTGCCACCCAGGCATAGTTCTGCTGAGAGGTAGCGGAGACCTCTGAACTCCACACTCCAATAGTTTCATCTTCCTCTACCCCCCTCTGCCCCTAGCTAGCGTGGCCAATTCTCTGGGTTTTCCCTAGTGACTCCAAATCTTGTCCTAGTTTCTCCAGGTCACAGCCAGTGGGGCCCATGGCTAATTCAGAGAACTGGGGCTTCAGTGGGCAGTGACACTGGAACGGGGGGGGGGGGTGTAAACACTTTCCTGCCCCCTTACCATTGTAGCCCTGCTCCTATAAAGTGTCGTGAAGTTACGGTGCTCCACAAGGGCCGTGTTACGTCAAAAAAGGGCATGACACTCCCTTTTTATGCCCCCTTTCTGATGTGGTCCCGTGCCCTGCGTAACATTGGGATGTCGCAACACTCCATGAGGGGCGGGGTGACATCAGAAAGGGTGGGGGGTGACAGTCTTTTGCCCCTCGAATGTGGTCCTGCCTCCTCTGGGTTTCCTCTATGGGAAAGCGTCAGTCCTGATTCCAACTCTGTCTTTTCCTACGGACCATGTCATTCCTCTCTTCGTGTTTTTACCCCCAGCTCTGTCTCTCCCCACACTCCTCTCTTCCTCCATGCCCCTCCTGTCCTCCCTCCATCTGCTCCCTTGCAGTTTCAGTGCTTTTCATTACTCTTTATGGGGCACCTTAATGTCCCTCTAAACCTCCCAACAAAACAAGGGGGGAGGGGGGAGAAAGAGAGGGAGGGGGGAGAGGGAGAGAGAGAAAGGGAGGGGGAGAGAAAGGGAGAAAGAGCGAAGGAGTCCATCCATGGAGGGGAAGAGACACATTTGCAGCTGTGGCAAAGAGATTTGGAAATTCATTTGTGGGAATTATCTCCGCGAGGATAAAAAGTCATTAGTTTCAGCCTTACTTCAAAACGTTGTACATAGGAGTTTGACCTAACAAACATCACCACCAGCCTACGGCGACGTTTAAGCATATGTTTTTTGTTTTTTAAAAAATAATAATAATGATAATAAACCCAAAAGCACAGGCTTAAAGAAAAGTAGAATCTCATCATATCTCTCCTAATGACTGTAGTTCTTTTCAGGGGCAGCTGCTGTAGTGAGTGGGGAGAGCACACTTCCCAACAGTCTCCATTCAAGAAGCATGGTTTGGTCTCTCTTTGGTTGCTGAATCCCATTGGCCCTCCTGCAAGGGGGTCAAAGTCCCTCTTGCAGGAGAGAGACAACTGGTATTCAAGTCTCAGGCATCTCTTGCCTGGTTGCCTCCCAACAAAAGCACCTGAGGGGGCAATGGGGCTTCTGGGATCACAATGGGGCTTTGGTGTGTGGCTTCTGTCCTCTATGCACTTGAAATGAACTGTGCGTTGCGCAAGGTGAGCATGTGCTTGTGTGAAAGTCAGCATGCTTGTGTGTGCATGAGGGGGTGGGGCTTATTAACAGAGGGGTGGGGCTTATTGGCCAAGGAAGTGGGACTTTTGGGCTGCTTGCATGGCTGGCCTTATGACAGACCGGACCTGAGGAAAAGAGCAGGGTCAAAAAACGTCTCCACCGTTTTGGAAAAGGGCAGCTATTTTGCGCAGACACATTGCTGAGTCGAACAAGGTAAGCGCTACACACAGTAAATCGGGACACAGTCAATCATGGTTCAACAGTAAACCGAGAAAAAGTCGAGAACCGGAGGTTTTTCTCGATGATCAATTCTCACGAAAAACAAGTCGAGGACCGTGATTCTCGGCGAGAATCAAGAGAAAATCGAGATCAAGTTTTCGCCCTAGACAGTGTCAGGACTGGACACCCCTCCCCCCCCCTGCCCTGCCTTAAGGGTGCTTGAAATGTTGGGAGGGGGTATGGGAGAAGAGAGTCCTGCTTGGGGTAGATTTTTCAGCCCCTGCCTGTTTTGTCTGGGCCCACAGGCTGATGACCTGACTCAGCAACCCAGGAGTGAGACCAAAGATGCATCGGGACCAACCCAGACCTGATGCGGGCAGATCCCTCTGTAACGTGGGTGGTCCCACCCCGCTTGCAGAGCTCTGGGGCATCACAACACCCAGGGGTCGGGGAAACACCACAACCCTCCCCTCTCCTGATGTATCCCTGCCCCCAGAGAATGCCATGATGTCACGGCACTCTATGGGGGTGGGGGTCACTATAGATGAAGGGTGGAGTTAAGACATTCCTTTTCTCTTGTGGCCCCACTCCCGCAGAACTCCATGTTGTCACTGCTCCATGGGGGCACATAGGAAGCCAGGCCTTAGTCCAAGGGGCATGGGCCAGGAAGGCTCCCAAACCAAGCCCAATGGGGACCCAGGTAGTCCCATCACGCTAGGTTTAGTCTGCAGGACTCTAGCATTCTGTCTATTGCAGAGAAAGCAATGGGTCTAGAGCAGAGCAGACAGACACCTGCCTCTCAGTCTGCAACAAGAGGTAGAGATATGGAGGCTTTGGAAATCAGTGCAGCTTCATCAGTACCAACAAGTCTCAAGGACCCACACTGGTGGATCTGTGCCTCGTGCCGCTCAGAGGGGGGATGGGGGGCCCCCATTCATCTTCTGCCCCAGGGCCTATTTCACCCTACTTACGCCTCTGATGGAAATAAAACCCTATTTCCTGGAGGAAATACCAGAGCTGCTCCTGTGCAGCGTGGCGAGCGTGAGAGAACACTAGCCCTTTAAGAGCGGAGAATGGAAGGGCTGGCTGGCCATGCTCACTCGGGGTATATAAGAGAAGGCACAGCCAGAAGAAAGTCAGTCAGTGCCTGACTAGAGAAGAGGAATGAGCTCTGCTTAGAGCTGGGCTGCTGAGGAACCTTCTCCAAGGTGCTGACTTTTGGTGCTGAAACTGAAGGGACCTGGCACTCGATGCTCTCCAAGGTGCTGGAGGGAGCATATCCGAGGCTGGGACTGAGCTGGAGTATTCACTGGAAAAGAGTTGGAGGAGGAAACGGAGGTGCGGTCACGTCATGAGAATGCCCAGCAGTGATTGGTGGGAAATTCTTCCTGCCAGTCACTGCTGGGAATTCTCAGATGCTGAGGGATAAACCCAGGGCTGAATTTATGGGGCCCAGGGTGAAGATCGAATGTCACCTTCTGTAGCTCCGTCCTCGTACGGGTAGGGTACCCTCCATGGGGCCCTAGAGGTACATCATGTTTGGGCCCTGCTAGGAGAGTGCACCGGCTGCACCCTGCGTTGGTGAAAACGGGCGATACTGCGGGGCCCCTGGAAGGGGAGAATACAGCGGGGCTCAGGGCAGTCACCCTGTGTAAGGCTGACCCTGGATAAACCCAATTTCCTGGAGATCCGTGTTGGGCAGACTGACGGACAAGCATCAGGCGGACTGCCAGCTGTCAAAGGGGAGTGGCTATAGGGGGACGAGCCATGGGGGCAGGGCTCATATTATAAGGAAAAGGGCAGGGGGGCCCTCAGTGAAATCATGCCCCCCTTAAAGCCAGTAGCTAGGGGGGGGCATCAAAAAAGCTAGGGGGACCCTCAATGAAACCATACCCCCCTTTAGCTTTCTAAAGCCAGTAACTAAGGAGGGTCAAAAAGGTAGGGGGGGCATCATTGAAATCATACCCCCCCTTTAGCCTTCTAAAGCCATCAAAAAAGGTAGGGGGTCCAAGCCCCCCCATAATTTGGGCAGTGCATGGGGGACCCCCAAATTTTATTTTCACCCTGAGCCCACAAATTCTAGCACCATCCTGGGACCACCCAAGCAGGGCGAAACACGCCCATTTCCCCCAGGTCTTTCAGTCCCTTTCTCCCATCGAACTCTCGCTGTTTCCTCGCTCTCTCTTCCCTACCTGCAGGGTACTTGTCAGGTGAGGAGGGGGAAGCCGGGGAGGGCACGGCATGGTTCCCCACCCCCGTAGCAACGGCTGCCAGAGAATTTACAGCTCACCCTTCATAAACATAAGTGGGTTTTTTAGACAGCTGTTCATAAACATTACAAATTATTCTGTCTCATTGGAGCGCTGATCGCACTTATTCTGTCTGGAGAAGGAAAGCGGCATGAGATTTTATTGGAGGGAAAACCAGACTCTCTCTTAACACTGAGCCCCGAGGCTGCTGTGTGTGTGTGGGGCGGGAGCCCCATGTGGTTTAGAGCAAAGTCATTACAAGCGAGCGAGTGCCCCGGCAGCGTGCGGGATACCGTCACTAATAAAGCTATAGAGGCAGTGAGTTCAACATTTGCTATGGAGCAATTGGCCACTGTTCAGTAGCAACTGGATTCCAGTGACTAGGGAATAGGCAGAAATGTTTCCTCATGGTTCGCACCAGGAATCTCGACCATCTGCCTTGCAGGGCTGGCCTTAGGTAGGAGGGATAGGGGCCATGGCCCTTGGCTCCAAGCTTTTCTGCACCACGAGTCGATGTAATGCCTTCTGCTGCAGTGCACTCCTGATTCTCCGGATCAGGGGTGGCAGCAGGGCCCCAAAGCAGCAGGGTCCCAAACTCAACGGGCTTTAGGACCTCACAGTTGTAACCACTTACAGTGGCAGCTTATATTTATTTATTTATTTGTTTGTTTACATTTCTTGGCCGCCCCCTCATGCCCATGGCATCTCAGGGCGGCTTACAACATCAAAAATCACAATATTTCAAAACAGCAATAAAACAGAGAAAATTAAAACATCCTAAATCCACCTAAAAACAACCCCCACCCCCCCCTCCAAGATTTTTATCCCAACCCACCCGCCCCTCCTCCGAAGGCCTGGGAGAACAGCCAGGTTTTGCAGGCCCGGCGGAAGGCCAACAGACTTGAGGCCAGACGGGCTTCCTCCGGGAGGGAGTTCCATAATCGTGGCCCGGCCACTGAGAACACCCTCTCCGTTGTGGGCCCCCGCTTTACACGGGGGACCTCCAAGAATGCGGCCCCGGCGGACTGAAGGGGTCGCTCGGGGGGCGCAGAGGGTGAGGTGGTCCCTGAGGTATGAAGGGCCAAGGCCGTGTAGGGCCTTATAGGCCAAGACCAACACTTTAAATATGGCACTTTGTGTTCCTAAGCAAGCCTCAGAGAGCCAAATGTTAAAAGAGGCGTGGCATGGGGTGGGGTTTTCTTTTCACCCTGGGCCCTGCAAATTCTAAGGTTGACCCTGCCGAGGGCTTGAACGTGATGTAGATTTCTGATCTCCCAAGTGAAAACTCATGAGATTTGACAAATAAGCAAAAAAGCATTTGGCTCTGTGCAAGACTGAGGTGGGCTGGCTTGCAAACTCTCTCTCCCCACCCCTCTGTCTGACGTGTGTGTGTG
>QEPC01008752.1:4411099-4425048 GCA_003113815.1 Sphenodon punctatus | reverse complement strand
GAGAGAGAGTTCAGAATACGTGGGTGCAAGCAGGGAGATGAGTGATTGGGAACAGGGTGACAGAACGTCTGTCGGCGTCTGTGAGGAAGCTGTGTGATTTAGGTGTGAGCAGGGCCTCTGGGATGTACACTGTTTGAAAGCCAGATATCTCTACTATTGATTGTGTTTGCGTGTGAACAGGCTGGGGAGTGAAAGCAAGCAGAGTGCCTGGTATGTGCCTGGCTGAGCGGCCAGTTCAGCGTGGGAGAGAGAAAGCAGGGAGTCTGAACTTGTGTGTGTGTAAAAGACACACAGAAAGAAGGGAAGAGCAGGCTGATTGAAGTATGTGTGTGGGTAAGGGTATTTCTCCCACAGCTTAAAAATCCAGTTTGGGGAAAGCCCTGCAGGGGGGGGATTCAGATGCCCCTTACCAGACCAGAAGATGCCCAGGCACCTTCTGGTAGCACCAGGGAACTCCTGGATGTTTTGAGACGCGGACTGGTAAAACCTCGGCTATTGGGGACTTGCCTAGTCTGCGTCTCAGAACGTCGGGGAGTTGCCAGGAGTTGCTGTTTCCAACAGAGCCCCAGGTGACTTATGGTCCGGCGAGGATCCGCCAGCAGGAGTTTCCCCAAGCTGGATTTGGGTCTGCTCCGGCAGAGGCAGGGTTAAACGGATGCTGCCGTAGACCACAGTCTGCCTGTGGACACACACGCACACCCCGCACATTAGAGTTGCTGGTGGATTGGCAGTCATTTTAGGCAGCTGCTCTGTACACACAACTTTAGGCGTGTGTGTGTGTGTGTGTGTGTGTGTCCTTGCTGAATGCAGAGGCCTGTCTGGGCACTACAGGCACTGCATGCGGTGGGATCCTGTATCCAGACAAGCCCTAGAACACGGTGCCAGTTGCCGTGGAGAGGAAGCCGTACTCCCATTCCAGTGTGGGGATGCTGTATCCGTTACTGGCCCAGGAACACAGACGGGGTGGAAGGTGCTGAGAGGAGTGGAGGCTGCTTATCCGCTGGGCCTGTTACTAGCAGAAAAATGTGTCTACGCTGACAGAGTTATACGCTCCTATTCACACATCTACAGTCGCGCATTCCTATTGACAACTGCATATTTATACAACCCATTCACAGTCACACACTGACACAGCCACACATGCCCTGACACTGTTGAACACTCTTACATAGAGTCACAACATTCATTCACCATTGCACACTTTGACAATTACACTGACACACCTACACGTTGACACAATCATACACACACACACACACACACACACACACACACACACACACAGATGCTGAGTAACACAGCTGTACATACTGACACCTTTAGTGACCTTTAGTCACACTCACACCCAGAGGTGAGTGAATCATTGATACTCAGACAGGCTACGGCTGTAACTGCGACTGTAAGCCTTACAGTGTAAGGTGATACAGCTGTGTCAGTGTCACTGTCTTACTGTGTTAATAGGTATGTGTGACTGTGCTTGTGTATATATTGTTGTGCCACTGTGCAGCTGCAAATGGGTTGTATGTGACTGTGTCTGTAGGTGTATGAGAGAGGCATACAACTGTGTCAATGTATGTGCAACTGTGTCAGATGTAACAGAGAGAATGTATTGTGTGCACATGCAATTGTGTGTGTGTGATTGTCAATACATTTGTGTGGCTGTATTTATGGTTGTGTCAGTCTGCAGTTGAGAATGAGCTGTGTGTGTGTCACTCGGGGTGTACTACTGTGTCAGTGCATATGTGACTGTCAGTGCATAGCTGAGAATGGGTTGTGTGCATTTGCAACTGTCAATAGGTACGTGTGACTGTGTTAATGTGTAGATTGTGTCATTGTACAAATGCAGATGGGTGTGACTGTCAGTACGTGTGTGCAACTGTGGGTCATTTTAGACGTGACGCATCCCGGTCAGGAATCAGGCCGTCCGTCCTTTAGACTTGCCGGCCTGATTCTGGAGAGGGATTGGGGAGGGGACGGGGCTGCGCGAGGAGGGGGCAGGGTTGCGTGGTACGGTGTGTGACCGTACAGCCCCCCCACGCTCCCCCGGCCGCCTGCCCTCCGGGAGACGGGCAGGCGTAGCGGCCAATCCAGCCACTGCGTCCGATCCCGGACCGTAACAGATGTTACCTGCGGCCTGGCCCGGATCGTGGCCAATCCGACCACGCTTGGGGCCTGATCCCACCGCGCTTTCGGACCTCCGGCCACCGGAGGTCAAAAAGCGTGGTCAATGTGATTCCCGCCGGGTATTCACTGGGGTGAACCTCTGGCGGGAATCCCAACAGATGTTACGGTACGAATGGGGGATTGACTGGGGGTGACCGTGGTATCGTAACATCTGAAATGACCCTGTATCAGTGTACACATGAGTGTGTGACTGTATGTGTGGGAAACTGTCCTGGTGTCTACGCCAACTCTCTTGGGACACAGGGCAGCTAATTAAATAACAAGGGGAGAAGACACACAAGACGGCCCCTCAAGCGATTTGCAAGTCCCTTTAATTATTTAACGAACGGGGCTCATCCCAGCCCGCTCTGCAGAGCCTAATCTCCCAAAGTGACAAGTTAGCTGAAGTAATGATAACTAACCTACCGTCTGGCCTCCCATTAAAGGATCACAATGTAATTGGAGTGACACGGAGGAAAATCAGTCTGAACGAATGAGGTCACCTGCTTTCTACATAATTCATCAAACACGTGCGTTAATACATATTTCCCCCCACCCTTCACCTCTCATCTGCCTGTCAGTGGAAGACAAAGTGAAAGACAGACAGGGGTGCACGTGGTCCAGGTAAGAGCAGGCATTGTGCACACTTGTACTGAGCGGAGTATTGGGAGCTGACGGTAAAGGCACATTTTGAATTTGAGAAATGGCCACAAAAGATTTATTTATTTATTTATTATTTATTAAACTGCATTGTCACAGGTTGGCCTTTGGGATGGGTGAGTCCCCGCAGGATGAAGCCCATTGCTTTGTCTGCCACTGAATTCATTGTATGGACTGATTGACTGGTTGATTTGCATTTTTATCCCGCCCTTCACATTCAGGCTCAGGGCGGGGTTACAATACGAAAAAATAAATAAATATATCCCAAATAAAACCAAATATTAAAATACCCAAAATAAAATCAAGTTCAATTCCCCAAACCCAGCGCTCCTCTACCCTCGCCTGCCAAACGTATTGCCTCTGGAAGCTTTCACCCAATTTCCCTGGTCCAGCTAGGAGCACCTGTGGCTAACCAGGAGAAACAGGAGGCGCAAGGGGGCGGCCATATCGAAAGGAGGACAGGCCATAAGGACTTTGCAGCCCCTTTCCGATGTGGCCCCGCCCCCTGTGGAGCATCATGATGCTCTGGAAGGAGCAGGGTTATCTTTAAAAAGGGCTTCATAGCTAGCCTCTTTGCCACACTCACTTTCTAATGTGGCCCCACCCCCTGTGCAGCATCATGATATTCCATAAGGAGGTGGGATTATGTCAAAAGGGGGCATGGCAGTCTTTGCCCCACCCCCTTTCCAGTTTGGCCCCGCCCTCTCCAGGCAAAAGCCCATGGTAAGAGGAGTCGGTGTACTCTCACGCTCTAACACGGACACCAAGCTGCCGGGATCGAACCAGAACGGCCCGCTACAAAACAGGGCTGTCCTGAGAAAACAGAGGCGCTGGTAGGTTTGCTGTGAGCATCTGCAGAAGGAAGCCCGGGCGGAGAGCTTAAACTTCGTTTTCCTTCTGAGCTGGAAGAAGGCAACCTGATCATCCCGCCATCAAGGCCAACACAGCAGCAGGACTGTGCTAGGCCATCAGCTGGCCTAAGGGGCGAGAGAGACTGTTTGCCCTGCCCCCTGTACAGCACTGATGTCGCAATGCTCTGTAAGAGGCGGAGTTACGTCAGAAAAGGGCGGGGCAGATCCTTTTCCTGCCCCCTTTCCAATAGGGCCTCAGCCCCTGTGGCGTTTCCACCTGCTCGCTACTCCACCCACGACAAGTCCAAGAAAGTACTAAGGGACATACTAAAACTCTGCTCTGCTCCTCTGTCCTGGCCCCTGAGATCCAGGGCTCTGGGGAAAACATTTGGGGCCCGTATCCTGTGGGCCATCCCCTAGCACCCATGGTAACCAGGAGAAACTGAAGCTTTCACAGGCAGCACCCCCGCTCCGTCTCTCAGATTGGAAGCCCTAGGGCGGGAACCGTGTCTATTCCATGACTTTGTAAAGTGCCAGGTACATTGCTGGCGCTATATAAATGCTTGCTAATAATAACAACAACAATAAATACTGACTTTCTTACTCCGTTCCCACGTGGTTCCACCCCTGTGATGCTCTGGAAGGGGCAGGAGAGGCACGGCTGATTGATCGGACCGTGCTGTACTGTACCGTAAGGGGCAGGGTTACATCAGAAAGGGGAAGCAGCCTTTTTGCTCCATCCCCGTTTCTAACATGGCCCCACCCTCTCTGGGTGCGGTAACACTTCATGCCAAGGGGGCCTGTATTCTATGCGAGCGCTTCTTGTGCTCCTGTTTTCATTTCGAGTTTATGCGAGAACCCCATACGTTTCGGGGCCACTGTGGGGCCTGGTGCAATCCCACGGCCTGCGCTCGCCTAGACCGAGCCTTGGTCTCTACGCAGGAGGGCCAGGGCTTGCTGCAATCTGCATAGCGAAGCACTCTCCCACGCCAGACTCCAGGGTCTGCAGTTATCGTCGGCAATGCAGCTTCCTCCTCTGATCCTCTCTCCCGGTTCTTCCCGCAGGCAGATGCGCCAAGGAGGCCTGACTTGCCTCCGCAAGTGCCCGTCCAGCTGCCGGAGAAGGTAATGAAGTCTCTTAACAATGCCCTCCGGGACCCTCGCCTGACCCTTCTTCCAGATGGCTCCTGCACAGAGCCACGTGGATCATTGCTGAGGCAACACTCTCACCCGTCAAGCTTCCTGCCCTCTCCCAGACCCTTGCGCTGTCGTTTCCTGCATCCCGGCCCTGTTCCTGCTGCAGAGGCAGCGATGACTAATGCTTAGTACCAGCAGCAGGACCAAGGCTTGGGGGCATCTGAGTAGGAGCAGGGAAAGTGCTGACGTGGATGCCCTCTTGCCTGGATGCAGGGAGACAGCCAGGCCTTAGAGGGATTGCTCGGCATAAAACATGCCAACATCTGGCTTGGGAGCAACATCTGCTGACTCGGGCTTGGAAGGGGGAAACCCCTCTTCCCCTAGGAAAGAAGGGAACAGATGGAGAGGAAGAATGGAGGAGAGGGATCTGTGGCGGAATAAAACCAGCTCCATTCACGGGGCTTGTCTGTCTGTGGGCAGCGACACAGAGAGGCGGATGTCAGATCCCAGAATGGGGTCAGTGGTTGGCCAGGGCTTCCAGAGGGGTCAGGTTCATGCCAGGAGCATGCGTCATATAATCTAGACCCACACGTGCCAAGTCCAAGTCCTGACAGGTCAGTCCAGCTGAGGAGAGCAGGAGGAAAGAGGCGAGGCGTGAGGCAGCCTAAGGCTGATTTGATATGAGCGGGTCGCAGTCGCAAATGTCATGGGATTGGGGGCTCACTACCCATCTCTAGGCTGTTGTGACTCAGTTTCCCTGGCTTGCAGCTCTCACTGGATCAGCTCGCTCTCTCTAGAACCTGCAACGGGAACCGTTCTGGCCACCTTTTCAGCCACAGAGTTTCCCAGCACAGACTCTTTCTCTCTAGGTTCGTCTGTGTTTGTAAACACTGAATTAACCCCTAACTGTGTCCCGCCAATGTTAGGATTCGCGATTCCACTGGACCATAGGAAGTTCAGTAAAAAGTAGTTTAATGAATAAATCATGAATAAGCTGCAGTACAAGATTCTACTCGAGAGTACAGAAATCAAAATAACATAACCAATAACGCATTCCTATCTGTACTTGGATTCTCCTGATTTAGGCTTACCCTAATCCAGGTCCAAGGGTATTTCAGTTCATGCCACCTGACTGTTCCCAGACTTTTTGCTCCTGGGAGCCACGCCACACCTCTCCAGCGCTCTGCTGGAGCATTGCCTCAAAGCCCGCTTCACCCCCAGTCTGGCCAATCTGTCTGAAGGCGGCCCCGCCGGAGCTTGAAGCAGAGCAGGGGGCAGCGCCAGCAGAGCAGGCTGGCCGAACCCAGGGGCACCGACCCAGAGTGGAGCCACGATCCGTCTGCTTGGCGGAACCACGCTGCAGCTCCACTCCCGGCCGGCCGTTGCCCCGGCAACACCATAGAGTGGCAGGCGGCAGCCTAGATCGTCGGGCAATCACCCGCAACTCTATGGTGGGCGGGGATGGCACCGTCATGCGGAAGACTGCATCCAGGGGAAACCCGCTAGGTCCATCTAAAGTGGACCCAGGCAGGGCTGGAAGTGGCAGATGCGGGGGTGCACCCCCAGAGCCTCCACGTCCATCTTGAAACACCCAAAGAGGGGAGCAGCCCTGAGACACCCACGCTGCTATGATGCAGAAAGCAGGGCAGATGTTGCGGGCGTCTAGCTGCCCCCTGTGATCGCAGCCAATTGGCCAAGAGGGCTGAGGGAAGCAGGTTGAGTCTGCTTGTCCTGGGAGCCTTGGCAGGTGCCTGGCCGATGGCACTGCCCATCTACCATGGCACTCCCGTGTCTACACCACGTATCCTGCCTGTGCCGGCCCTGTCCCTATTTTCCTAGCCACCGACACCATTTTAGCATCTATCACAGAAGCTGCTCCTAGTGTGCGGGTCTGAACTTGCTGCCCCATCTCTACCCAGGAAACTCCTTGATGCTGTGCGGCTTCCTGCTCCTGCCAGGCTCCAGGGGATCCCGGTGGCTGCCCATGAGCCTCCCCCACCCCCACGTGCCCTGTAGCCAGCTGCTAAGCACACATGTTGGCCGGTGTCAGGTTATCGCTTCAATGGGCGGGTTTGTTCCCTGGGAGCAGCAGCAGTGGGTGGGGAGGGAGAGCCCCGGGGGGGGGGGGTGTGAGTCAGCTGGACCACGGGATGTGGCTTAGATGGGGAAGAAAGGGCTGCAGTGTTGGCCGGCAAATGGTTTAATTCCCCCTTTGGACGAGGCTTGGTAATGTCTGGGGCTGATGCACAGCTGGGTGGGTCTCACTCACAGCCAGCCACTGTCAGAGCCCTGCCCCGGCAGCAGCTGAGCTGCCCAGCCCTTCTCGGAAAGTGGGTTGACCTTTGTGGCAGGGGGCTGGTGAACACAGTACCCAAAACCTCTGCGTTGCTTCCTCATGGGAAGAGGCTCAGCTCCCTGGGGTCATGCACAATCCCAGCACGTACTCTCGACCCCATGGACATCCCAACAGCCCCTGCCTAGGAGGGACAGCTCCTCTTTGGGTGCAGAAACCCGCTATCCCTCTCTCTGGGATCACAGAAGTCCCTTTTTTTTTTAGAAGAGGGACAAAAAGGCCAGTATTCAAGCCTTGAGCCACTCTTTCCTGGTGGCTTCCCAGGAGAAGCCCTTGGGAGGCTAATGGAGAGAGGATGGAATGACAAAAAAACACACTTTTTGGAAATGACCAATAAGAGAGTGTCTGTCCTCTTTATGCACTTGTCATGATGGGAGGGTGTGTGTGTGTGCACACGTGTAACTGCATGAGGGGGCGGAGTCTATTCACTGAGGGGGCGGAGCTTCTTGGCCAAGGGGACAGGGATTAGCCTTTTCAATGACTTGCAGTGTTGGGAAGTCTGCACCCACCTGCACATACTCCCCATTGGCATCACTTTGGGTTAAACATTGGAGGGAGGGGAGAATAATTCCTTTAACTCTCGTGGAGTAATCTTCTATCCAAGTCAAGGGGAGCGGGGGCTGTCGACTTCAATAGGTAGGATTCTACCCTAAGGTCCATCCTGTTGTCTAAAAACGCACGTCTCCCCTTTGTCTGTCTCATCAGCTATGGCTGAAGGGATCTGCAGCAAGGCAGCCCAGCCCTTGTGGTAAGTAACTACAGGAGCAGGACCCAAATCAGCATCCCTGACAGCTGCCCCCCCCCCCTTTTATTTAGTGATCCTTTATTCCTATCCCTGGGGCTCATAGATTTACAGAAGGGCCGTACCACCAGGTCTTGCCTGCCAATGTTTGGGTTGTGTTTCAAGCCCGTAGCCCTCCAGGGCTGCTCAGAACAGACCCGCTGTGGAGGGATCAAGCTCCCAGCTGCCTCCTGCAGTGAGCTCTTTCTGCAGGGTTAGTCAAGCTTCTTACTGCCTCCTAAAGCAAGCTCCAACCCTTGAGCCTTGGGCCTTACCCTCTCCCATGTGATCTGGGCCCAGAGCTCTCCGGCGCTTGACTTTCATACGATCTCGCCCTGGTCCCTGTTGGCGTGCCGTTCCCTGCCACCGGGGCCAATAAGAAACCACAATTGGCTTAGTTAACCTTTCTGGGTCCCAGCATTAGTTGGCCAGGAGGAGGGAGGTACCCCTGTCAAGACTCACCAGCCCCGCCTTTGGCTCCAGCCCTGTAAGGAGTTACCAGGACCCCCTTACAGTACGTCTCCCCCCGCCCGCCTTCCTATAATCTCAAGGAAGCAGCCTCCAAAAACCCTTTCCTCCTGTAAATCAATCCGTTAACCTGTCGGTTCCTTTTGCCCAGAGCTAGGGCTGCCACCTATGCAATTGTTTTAAGGAAAATGTATGAAACATACATGTTGTGGGCCCTGTCACTAGGGATGTGCGAATGCGGTTCGGAGTTCGGGCCGAACTTGGCCTGTTCGGACGACCAAACCGAACGTCTGAACCGAACGGCCGAACAGTTCGGAAAAGTTCGGATGAGTTTGGATGAGTTCGGGGTCGTGAAAAACGTGACTTTGGATGGGAAAAACGTGACTGGAAGGGGGAGGCAGCTGAGGAGCAGACTTCCTGGCACCAGGGGTGGACACCAGGGGTGGTTTCAGGACCAAAAATACCAATACCGAAAACATTTCGATTTCGGTACCGATAGCACTTTTTTAAATGAACTGAACTCCGCCGAGCCAAACAGCTGAACCAAAACTCGGGTTTCGAACCGAACGACCGAACATTCAAACGGCATTCTGTTCACCCAGCCCTACCTGTCATGTGTTTTTCGTAAGTGTTCCTTAAAACTTTGCATAGGTGGCAACTCTAACCAAAACTGCCACTCCTTGTGGTTTTGATCTGGACTCTCCCATAGGCCAAAATGCGAGCATCGGGGTCAAAACTGACCCTCTTGCCACACAGTCTTCCAGCCACTAACCTCTACCTGAGCAGAGAGCTGCTAAAAACGGAAAATCAAAAGTTATGGGGGGTGCAGACATTCATATTCCCTCTTCGCTAAACGCTGGATGGGATATATCCCCTCTGACTTGCCCTCCTGACTCCCTCCATAATTACACCCATGACACAAGGGCTTCCACTGGCCCACGGCTTGGGATCAAGGGCAGAGATCCATTGTTCTTAGAGAGGGAGGGGAGGGAGAGGAGAGGAGGAGAATGCAAAGATGAGGAGAAATACAACAAAAGGGTTCTCTCCCCTCCCTCCCTCTAAGAACAATGACCCCCTGCCCTATATCCCACCCCCTTTATACCCCTGCTTTGCTCTGTTTCTTCAGACATTATAGTAATTTGTAAATCCTATCGCTGTCTACAGTTACAGGTAACTTGTAGTTATTTACTAGGGATGGGACTCTGGGCGAAATTTCGGTTTCGGTCAATTTTGGTTTCGGTTCTCATGTATTTTGGTTCTTCAGTTTCGGTTCGATTGGATCTTTTGTACCGGATTTTTAACATTGCTTTTTTTTCAATGGAGGACAAACTGCAATATTAAAAATCCGATACAAAAATTGATGCGAAAGATCCGATAGTACCGAAAGCGAAAAAGAACAGAAATTTCGGATTAATCCAAAAAGGCCATTTTGGGGTACTTTCGGTTTTATCCGAAAGTGAAATTCCCATCCCTATTATTCATTATCGGTAGTTTCTACATTGTTGTAGTTCCCCTTTTGTATTGCCAGCTCTCTCCTCACCCCCCTCCACTCCCTCTGAGTTCAGCGGGCACATCCCCCACAGCTCTAGAGACCTCTGCTTTGCTTCCTTCCTTTTGCAACCCCAGACTTGCCTGACGAAGGGCTCTCTGTACCTCCGCCCACTGGAGTTGGTCCAAGCAAAGATATCACCGTAGTCTGTATTGGCTGTGGTATCTGCTGACTCTTCACCTTGAAATCCCCCGCCGTATTTATTGGGGCACCGCGTTCATTCCAGTTCCTGTTAACACCGCCTTAAGAGGACGCAGCTCAGTGATAGTTGACCCCGCCTTGGCTCAGGGTCCCTGTGGGGGCAATAACTAGCTCTACAATGGCAGCCAACTCAGCCATCAAGGAGTCTCATTCCTGTTTATTGCTGACACTGCCGGGAAGCCTTCCCAGATCAAGCTGGGCTGCTTATTTCCTTTTCATCTTTAATGGGGCCTCTGCCAGCAGCCGGAGCATCCCTCGTCGTGCAAGTTGCATCAAACTTTTCCCTTAGAGAATTTAGTTGTATTTTGGGATCCTAGAGAAAAACTAAAAACTGCCTTGAAAAACTTCAAAGGAAGCTTGCGTTTTCTACGTACGTTGTTAGGGGATAGAACTAGCCAGAGAGGGGATGAATGCTAGGTACGTTCTGGTCCATCCCTCAGTAGCACCTTGTCACACCCTGGGTGGGGGAAAAGGCTAGGGTGGTTGGTGGCATTGCTCTGTGCTAGCCGGGAGCCCTGAGGTACACCAATAATCAAGCTGCCCATGGTCACATCCTCTAAGTGGGCCCATCTGTTCTTCCGTTTCATAGCAACCCCTCTTCCTCATGCTGCTAACTCCCCGTTTCATCACATTCACCTGCTCTTCACATAATCCGGAGTCTCTGCCACCTCTGCCCTACCCCAGTACTGGCCTAGCAGCTTGGGGCCAGAGAGAGACACGGCTAGACAGTGCAGCTTGGGAATGCCAGGGCAGGGAAGCAGGGAATGGCATCCAAAGGCTGCCCCAGATTGGCCTTCAGAACTTCTCTGCTGACTGAGAATGGTTGGGCTGCCCTGATTGGAGAGACGCTCTTATTGACAAGAAGGAGACAACCCCAATGGACAGGAAGCACACACTGAATTGACGTGCCTCACTTAGTTGGGGGCAATCGATACATTGCTGGATCCTATCTATCTACTTCCACACCTCTTTACTGACCCACCAACCCACAGGACTTAGTTTGTTCCAGCATCTTGCTACTGTTCTTCAAGACCTTGTTCCCACCCACAGTAGGATGCAGAAGCACCAACCTCAGCCGCAGTTTCTCTCCGCTGACAGGGGTTGATCAGTGGTACCAAACAGCTGATCAGCAATGGCAGTGCCACTCCTGGACCATCATCTAGTTGAATCTGGCCCTGGAGAAGGGCTGGCAAAGTAGGGGCAGCCGGAGCCTTTGGGTATGGTAGGCTAGCTCCACCAGACCCTCTGAATCCCCCCCCAAGTCCATGGGATCAAAGGTGGGATTTCCAGGGCAAGCTTGAGCTCTGGTACCTCTTTTTTGGAGGGGGGGGGCAAATTAAGTACTGTCTAGCCATCTATCCCCTTGCATGCCCTTCATCCATCCATCCATCTGTCTGTCCATACTCTTGTTCACACCTTCATCCATCCATCCATCCATCCATCCATCGCCTTGCACACCGCTCTCTCTGTCCATCTCCTTGCACGCCCTCTATCTCTACACCTATCCAGCCACCCAGCCTGTGTCTGTCTGTTTTTCTTATAGGTATTACGGGCTTTTTTCCCCTTTTTTTCCCCTCAGTGTGCAAACTAAACAAACCGGTTACCTTTAACAAGAGACCCAGAGAAGTAAAATCAATCATCCGTGCCTCTTCTGTCCTTTCACGTAAAGGAGGCTCAAAGCCCAGCCTGTCAGGACAGAAAGGAAAGTGGCAGCGTTGTCAATTTCAGCCGAGCCTAGCAAAAAGGGGCTTGCTGGGGGGAGGAAAGCCTTGCAGCGGAGTGGAAACGCCAGATGTTGATGCCGAACCAGCCCATCTCAGCAGAGCCAATTTGAAAGGAATCTTCCCCAAGATAGATATGTGAGAGAGAGAGAGAGGCGAGTCCTGATCCAAAAGATTTTAAAGAGCCTGTTTTTGAAGCAAGCAGATTAGTTCAGCAACCGCTTATACCAATGCTTTGGGGAAGGCAATGGGCCCAGCCCTTGCTTCGTGCATGCACTGGGCACAAGGGGTGCATGCAAATTCAGGAAACCAAGAGTGTGATAAACCATAACGTGAATGGTAATCTGGTTAACCAGATATCCGCCAGATGTTAACTAGATAACATTCGGTATCCAGACGGATGCCGGACAGCGGCAGAGACCGTGGTGTTCAGCCTGGTCCTGGCTAATAGCAGATCCTTGTTACAGCACTTTCCCTGTCATTCACTCCTATGGGCCCCTGACAGCTGGCGATCTCATCCCCCCCCTCCCGCCCCTGACCAACTTGATTCATTTGCTAGGGGTGTCTTTAGACAGAACATCAACAGGTCTCTGAATGGGTGTTTTGACCTTGAAATGAAGACCGGTTTGGCCCTGTGCTCACCACGTGACGCTGCTTAGGCACACAGCCCACCTTGGGGCAAATCGGTGTTTTTCTCGCGCCCCCCCCCCATCTCCGCACACAAGCGCTGCCACTTCATTATCCGCGTTGTACCTTCTAACACGCCACGCGATATCATTAGACACAACGTTGGCCTCGTGTTCGGCCAGGACATGCAAATTGTCCTCACGATGCAATGGTGTTCACATTGCGTGTTCAACGAGTGGCCAAATGGGTGCTGGGATTGTTATGGTGCTCACACACAACGGCCAAACACGTGCTTAGAGGGTTTGACACCCAACCTTTGTTATGTCTAAAGACACCCCTAGCCTCTAAGAACAACATCCCCTGGCAATGAGTTCCGCAAGCTAATGCCATGTTGAGTGGAAACATACTTTGTTTTAAATTCACTGTCGGTTGATTTCATAGGGGGTCCCCCTCATTCTGGTATTTTTGAGAATGCAGGGGAAGGGAATCCATGTCGCCATCAGGGTCAGGTGAGCGATATCTGGGGCTCAGGTACATGCATCCTGGTAGCTGGGGGCTCCTGACCTCTCATCCCCCAACATACATTTTGGAATCACTTTCTTGAAACCGTACCGCCGCTTCATTGACGCGCGTTCGTTGCACAATTATGATGTGATTCATCCTATTTTAATGGATATGAGGAAGGGAACATATTTTAGTTTTTTCAGGGGATTCCTGAGCTTGGGGACCCGGACACAGTTGGACCCCTGATTTCCCCCCTCTTCAGGCCGGGTCCCCATTCCACTTAGGGCCCCAGTCTCTTGCTGCCTGAGCCAGATTTCTAGTCAATGACATTAAACCGGCCCTGGGGCCCTGAAAAGTCTAACAGCCCCAAGGCATAAACCCATTTGGTACCTCTTCCCGGCTGCCAGTCTTAGCTCTGCTCCTAACCCCTCCCGCTTCTAATTCCTCCTTATACTTTATTAAGTTGTTCTGTGAAAGAAGAAAGATGAGGTAACGAGGGAGGGAGAGAGAGAGAGAGAGAGAGAGATCCTGGCACCTCCAGTATTTCAAAGAACATCTTGAAAACATTCCACCATCTGGTGTGTTTTCTGGGTAATTAAGCAGGCTTCATCAATGCATGACACCCAAGGAGGTTCCTTCTTGCCTTGCCCCCCACCCCACTTCCAAGCTCCCACCGCCGCCGCCACCTTGCCATCTGGGACCCTTGATGGCTTCGGTCCCAGGAGCGATGGGATCCTCGTGAGCCTCGGCCTCCCCCTTCGGAAGGAGCGGATTTGCCTTCTGCCATTCCGTGCTCTGTTTTGACGCCCAATGGCCCTGTCAAGTCGCTGATCATAAAATGGTAATCAGACAGCTAACTGGCAGCGGTGGGAATTGAACCGCCGACGCGCCGTTGGGTTTGATTGCTTGGCTTAGCTACGGCGGGAGAGCCCCC
>QEPC01008752.1:4397186-4411017 GCA_003113815.1 Sphenodon punctatus | reverse complement strand
GGGGGGGGGGGGGGGGTTGGAAGTGGCTCGTTGTCTCCCTTTGCCACTCCACGCCGAGACGGATTAACTACAAGGCTCTCCATCATCTTCTCCGCCTAGGCAGGTTTCCATCACCCAATGGCACCCGCCAGGCAAATCAATACCTGGCTGGCAAGTGCCTCTCAGTCACGAGTGACTACTTCATTAGGTGACGGAAATGTTGGCCTTGACTATGGGAAGAGGAAGGAGAAATACCACCCTTGGCAGACTGACAAGAGACACCCGACCCCTTTTCCCTCCACTACTAAGGTGGATCAGAGCAGGTGGGAAATACCAGTTGGAGAATAATGCAAGGGGGTCGTTATAAAAAGGGACACGCAGGGCAGGAGCATCATGGCCTACAAGCCTTGGGGAACCCATGCTTCCTGGTGCGGCTGGGTCTCCTGCCACTGGGAAGGGGCCCCCATTCCCTCTTCTACAACAGGGCCCATTCCAATCTAGCTGTACCCCTGGAGTCATCTCTGGAGTGTTGGTGGAGGAAGGGGGCGTCTTGTGGAAGGTGGGCTTAGCTTCGTTACAGTTTGCCAAGGTGGCAGAGTGTGGAACAGAAGTAGGAGGGCCAAGCTGGGTGAGGGAAAGGATTGGATAAGCTTAGACAAGGCCTCAGCTCAGCAATTGGAAGGGAAACTTGCAGGGGTGTAGCTACCATGGAGCAAAGGGGCTCAGCTGAGCCTGGGCCCTGGACTATAGGGGGGCCCTTTGTAAGAGAATCCAGTATTGCTAGGACATTTTCAGAGTGGGGGAAGAGGGAATGGGACTAATGCTCTGCCCCCACCCACTCTGAACATTTGGCCATTACAACAGAATCAGGATTAGAACCCACATTTCGAATCCCAAGCCAGCATCCTGGGCCGCACCACTTATCAGTTAGCCAACTGTAAATTCTCCATCCAACTCCCACCCACACTGAATCCTGGTGGACACCGTGCTGTTGGCTAGCAATTAATGTCGCAGCAGCTGAGTTAACAGCGGGGGTGTTTGTAGGGGACTGTACACAAAAGGAGCACAGCCAAGCACACGCACACACAAACAGGCGCACGCCTCCCTTGCTCGAACCCTGTAATCCGGAGGCGCACGCAAGCAAGAGGAATGGGATTCGGGTGCAGGCTCAACACGCTGGCAGGTGGATTTCCTTCTGGAGATCAAACTGGCACCGGAGCCTTGTCTCATCACGCTGCCTTTGTTGCTGCTGTTGTTAACTTTAACAGTAACACTGTTTTATCCCCTTGATCTTGACAGAAAGTAGGAAGCCGGGAGAGTCTCCAGGGAATCAACACGGCATGCGCTGGGCTTTAATTAGGCATGCAAAATTCCCTCCGACAACAGTGAGGCTAAGCGAACCCAACAGTGGAAATGATTAGGACAGATAGTAAATCGCTGGCTCCTCTCGTGGAAACCAGTGCTGGGAACACCCGGGCAATAGAAAACGGGCCGGGGTGACGAGAAGCACTGGGCCCCTGATAAAATAGGAGTGCGGAGGGGCAGAAATGGGTACCCTTTGCCAGGGCTAAAATGAGTAATAGGTTCTGCATTCATTCATTAATATTATTCTCTTTTTCAGAGAGCATCCAAGTAGCCAAATGAATATTCACACTAAAAAGAACATTCATTTATATATGAACCCCCTTGTTTTTGTAGTGCTTTGGGGTTATTTATTAATCATTGTTGTTTGATGATGCTGACTGATGTGCCTGGAACTGAACAGTTGTGATTAGAGACAGATCCCTGCCCCAGAGGGTTTACAATCTAGAATGGATAAAGGGAGGGAGACCAGGGAGAGTGGAACACAGGAGACATTTGCAAAGTTGAGACGTCACAGATACACGTGCTTAGCTCGGGCCTTTTCCACACAGTCACTCTAACACTGATGAAATGGGCGTTACATTTTATTATACATGTTGCAGGGCACCCAGAGCACACCTACAGCCCTGCAACATGTATAATAAAATGTAACACCCATTTTTATCAGTGTTAGCGTGTCTGTGTGAAAAGGGCCTTGGTTATGAAAGGAGGAGGGGAATCTTTAAGGAGAAGGCAATCTAAAGAGAATCATCAGTGAGCAATCTATGGAGAGAGGCGCTAGCCTGATGGAGGGAGGGGGAGAGAAGGAGGGGGATATGAATGTTTGGAGGAAGGGGGGGCCTGGCAAACTAGGGGTGGGAGCAGAGACTGGTGGAGTCAGTGGGGGAGACTCGCATTGACAGTGGAGTCTGCTCAAGTCAAATTTCTCTGGCTATGTAAGAAAGTTCAACTTATCAGAAATTCTACTTAAGCAGAACTTAAGGAAATGGACCGAGAGAGAGAGAGAGAGAGAGAGTGTGTAAAATCCTGTCTGTTCTGATTCTGGGAGTCTTGTGGGGGGCTGGAGACAGGGAAACCTGGTGCTCACTCCCCTTACAGCCTGCTTGAGACTCCCAGTTGGAGCTGACAAAATGTCACCCTATCTCACACAGCCCAACCTCTCTGCCTAGTTGTCAGCACTGGTGTATAGACAGGCGATGGAGATTGCAGCAGGATACAGCCAAGCACAGGATGTTCATTCCAGTCACCGCTTCCCAAAATCCCTCTTGTAGTGTGCCGGCAAGCACACAGGCACGACGCTAACTCCACTTCAACATGGCTTAGGCATGTCGCAGGGCTGTATTGGTGCCCTACGCAGCCCCGCGACATGCCTAAGAAATGTGAAAGCAGAGTTAGCGTCATGTCTCTTTCCACCCAATATCCCACATGACCACAACCCCAGACCAACTGCAGACTGCTGAGTGTGGCCTCACCGGGCTCCACGAGCCACAGGATTGGACCCCGCTGATTTCGGACATACGTAGTGCTCTGGTGGAACATAGTAAACAACACGTGCACACAACACATGAACACAGCAGCATAACAGCCCCCCTGCATTACCTGCCTAGGCTGAAGACGGCAGCATAACAGGCTCCCTGACCGAGGCTGGTTAATTTGCAGCGACTCCCTATAGATCCCATAACACTGCTACCCCCCCCCCCCTCTCTCTCTGCTTATTTTCCCAGCCCCCCTGTTTCCCAGCAATCCTCTCACACGCAGTCTGGCATGAGGTTTTGGGGAGGGTTGTTTTTTTTTGGGGGGGGGGTTGTTAAAGCATCACCAGGAGCTGCGTTGCACATAAAAACCTACATCATCCACCATTCTCCTCCGTCCCCCATTCCCCCCTCTCCGGCTTCCTGGGATACAGCGCGTCCGACCTAAATTACCCAGATCTGTGTCAGGAAAAAAATGTGCTGCCGTGGAATTATGTGCAATATTAATCATCCCTGGCCTGGGAAGAGGCCCTCGTCAGCAGATAAAAAGTGCTGTTACCGTGCTGGTCAGCGAGGAAGCACCGTCGTGCACGCCAGAGCGTTCCCAGTCTGAGGACAGGGACTCCGGCGATTGGGAAACGAAGGAGATTGCTCGATAGAGGGGAGCGACAGGTGGATTATTGGGGTGGGTGAGTTTTTACAGGATCGGCTCCGTTGCTGCAGCAGATAGCTGGTACATCTGTACGCAGGGTTGCCATAGATGCAAATTTTTCCAGGACACTTATGGAAAACACATTCCTACAGTGCCAATGCAGGCCCTGCAACATGTATTTTTCATAAGTGTCCTGGAAAAATTTGCATCTCTGGCAACCCTAGTTTATCACCTTCCTCTGGATTTTTCACCTGGAGGGGGCGGGGCCACATTGTTGGGGGAGGAGCAAAGGTGCTGACATAACCGCCCCCTTTCTGACATCACCCCACCCCTTATGGAGCGTTGTGAGGGACATCATGACACTCTGAAGGTGTTTGGGGGCACATCGGAAAGGGGGTGGAGCAAATGGGCTATGGAGGGGGGGAGGGAGGGAGGGCAGGGTGTGTGAATGGCAGGCCCTACAAGAATTGCCTGCCCGCGGAGGCTGGGCTCCTAATCCTACATTTCAATGGAATCCCAAACCAAGGAGCATTCCCAGGGCTTGCTACCCCTCCAGAAACTCATGGAGCCATGCAGTTACTGTTGGGATGTGGAGCCTCCGGAAGTGCAGGCCAGGGGGGTGTAGGCCTTTTTCTCTTCTGTGTACGGCCAGCACAGCCCCTGACCCAGAGAAGCCCTTCCCTCCTCATGCCTTGCCTTCTTTCCCTCTGTCCAGAATGGACAGAGCCTTGGTCATAGTCACCTCCACCCCCATTACTTGACCATAGTTCCCTCACCTTTCCTTGGGACAGAATGCCCCATCCCTCAAATTTGGGTCTAGACAACAAGCGCTAGGAGGAAAGGTTGAACGTCTTGGGCGGGGCCGTAGCTACCCTGGAATTCTTTGCAAGTGACCCGAGTGCCGCTAGGAAATGTTCAGGGAAAGAGGGAGCAGGGCCAGCGCTCTGCCCACCCCCTCCACCCACTCTGGACATTTCCTAGCCTCACTCAGGTCACCTGCAGAGGGTCTTCCCAAGAAGGGCGTTTTCAGAGTGGGTGGGAGTGGAGTGTTGGCCCCTCCCACTCTGGGTGTTTTTAATCAGGATGCTACCCAGCACGGCCACCCAGGATGCACCCACCCACCCAACCCGCCTTGCTCGTTTACACCCTCTGAGAACGTCTTTCCTGGTGGGGTTTCTGCTGCTCTGGGGAGTGGGGGCAGGGGACGCTGGCATCTCAGGTGGCACAGGCGCTGGTTTCATGGGTAAGCTCTGCCCCCCCCCCCCGCCACCCTGAACACCCTGTCCTCTTGCCCTTGGGCGGGGCCATAATTGGAACATGAGCCTGGGGCCACCACAGCCTTGTTAGGCCCCTGTTTGGGGGGAATGTTTATCCTAAAGAAAAGAGGACTAAGGCAGGGACAGGACAGCAGGTTTCAAATCGTTACCACAGCAAAGAGGGAGAGCGGGTGTTCTTCACAGGACAGAAGATACAAGGGGCTTCAAACTGAGGTGAGTGAAATTCCTAATGATTAGGGAAAGCGTCTTAACTGGGAGAGCAGGTGGGCAATGGAGTAGGATGCCAAGGGGGTGGGGTGTGCGGCTGTGGTTAAGGAATTTCAAAAACTGGCTGGATTATTCTCTCTCTCTCTGTGGCGCCTCAGAACAGAGGGTTGGGCTCGACGGCCCTGTGCTCCTAAACGCCTTCCAAGCCTGCGGTGATTCTTTCCAGCCCCCGTCCCTGTCTGCTGCCGAGGGGAAGGGCCATCCTTCTCTCTTTCCCAGCCGGGCGACTCTGGCGTCAGAGCAGCGTACGTTCCTTTGTCTCTCAGTGGGGGCGGGGGGAGAAGATATGGTTTTCATAAAAATCGCTCCCCCTCCCGGGACTGGATCATAAAGGTCAGCGTTTTCCAGTGTCACCTTGTTATAAATGGGCCGTGGGAGCCGGCGGGGGCTTTTAAGGACGATTCTCTTCCTCGTTTCTGCATGCCAAGCGGTTTACAAGCTTGTTCGCCATTCAGATCCCACCCTCCCCATCTCTCCCACCATCTTTGTTGATTGATGCTTGGCACCCTAGCCCCCTAGCGCACGCGCGCGCACACACACACACACACACACACGGGCCCCGTTAAATGGAGACTAACTCTTGACCTGCTGGCTCAGAGCTAGTCCTTCGCTGGTATACCGGCCCTTCAACTGCTAATGCTACTTTGATGTCTCAGCTAGGGCTTGGCCCCCTTATTGGTCTAGCATAGGGGTGAGGATTGGAACCTCAGGCCTGGGGGCCAGATGTGCCCCCTGGATCCAGTTCCCACCCCCGAACACTGAAAGGCTGAGCTCAGGGGAAGGGGGAGCCTGCACACAAGGACAGAGGACAGCTCCATGATCTGGCTCCAACTCTTCCTAAGCACGCTCCCCATAACCACGCCCCTTCTCCAACTTCTACGCGGCCCTCAGAACGTGAACTCATTTTCAAAGGGTACTTGTAGACGAACGTGGGGCTGGACACCCCCAGAGCTGCTCCGGGGGTGCACCCCCAGAGCCAGCCCCGGGTCCCCGGCCTGCGGTCCACCCACGCAGTACCTCCCCCGCCTCCCATACACCATAGAGTTGTGGGCCGATCGCCTGATGCTCTAGGATGCCACCTGCAACTCTGTGGTGTTGCCCGGGACAACGGCCGGCCGGAAGCAGAGCTGCAGCGTGGGTCCGCCGAACAGATGGACCGCAGCTCCGCCTCGGGATGGTGCCCTGGATTTGGCCGCCCTGCTTTGCGGGGCTGGAGAGCAGAGCAGAACTCTGTCAGGGGAAAGGGTTCCTCACCTCTTGGTCTAGTGCAATGGGTTGCTGTTATCAGATGGGATTGGTCAGAGAAGGGAAGGCGTGGTCTCCAGGGTAGATTCTCTGGGAGCTTCCAGAATGTTCTTAAGGGGCTGCCCCTGATCCATAGGGGCACCACACCTTGACCAGGGCCAGCCTTAGGAATGATTGGGTCAGGGTGTGGGGAGGGGGTTGGACCACTGGAGGGCACTACATACATCCCTTTCCATCCCTGTGACCAGAGAGGAAGATGGGGAAATGTACCGGGGCTACTTCTGGTTGGGGGGGGAGGGGGGCACCATTGGCAGGACCTACTTAAGGCAATGTGGTCTAGAAGTCCCTAGCTCTGCTCTTCACAGCTCCAGCTGCCTGAGCTGGGAATTGCAAAATGGTGGAGGATTCAAAATGGCGGCAAATGAACCACTAACCAGAATTCCTCCTAGTACAGGAAGTAAATGGAGCTGCCAAGCAAATTTGAAATGGCATCCAATGGTGGACACAGAGGCAAGACCGGGGGAGGGGTGGGGGGGAGTTGAGGCAGAGGGGCTAGTCCAAAAGCGTGCGGAAGCAATGGGAGGGAGAGGACAGAGAATCAGCAGGGGGTGTTGTCATGTATCCTGTATATAGGCATATATTTTTGACCATTTGTGTTTCAATATATTGGAAATCAATATTAGCCTCTCTGTATGATGACTTCCTAAAGAGCTGTCCTATAGTGACCTTTCTACTGAACTCTTGACCAGCTACTGGAAAATCAGCCTGTATACTGGAATAGACAATATAATCAAGTCTGTCTCTTAAAGAAATCCACATTTTCTGTTGACTAGAGTCAAGATACGTGACTCTCAGGCAGGGCAGGAAGAGGCCTTGTTTGTTTGGAGGAGTTTACTCATTGTTAATCCTATCTTATATGATAGCAACCTGTTTTAGAATGTATCAACAGGCTTCTTACTATGTACTTTGAGAAAAACCCTCCCTGTCAGCAGTCTTGACCTGACGTCATCTAAGCTGACCTCCAAGCATCTTTTTCTCTATAAGAAGAGAGAGGAAAGATGGATTTTTCAGAAAGCTTCCTTTCTTGAAGCTTCTCTCACTTCTTCCATCTGGCAGAATCAGGCAAAGGACTGGGTAATATGAATGTATTAATATGATGCATTGAGTCAACCATAGCAATAATACTTAGAGCATATGTTATATCTTATAGATGTTAAGATCTTTGAAATTGTAATAAGAGTTGTTCTTTGAACAAGAAATGTCTTTCTAAGTCATGTATTTTTAACTGACAATTTTTCTTTTGTACTATGTCTTTATTTGAACTTAAGTAAACTATTGCTTCATATTTTTATAATATCCTTAAGTCTCATAGCTTCATTTATATAAATAAATTATCTTTATAATACTTTGCTGAGCTGGCTGGTTTATTAGCAAAGTGTAAACTGAGTTTCCACATACTGGAAAAGAGTGCCCTATATCCAGACCAGAGCATGTCTGGCTTGGACTACTAAGCGCAAATTCTTTTTGAGGAAACTGAGGCACAACGCGACAGTGTAAGGGAGGCCAAAGGGTGCTGTTGGTAGGTGTGGGGTTCCCAGGTGTGATGGGAAGGTGCAGTGGGGACGGTAGGGGCACTAGGATGCATTGGGGGCATCAATTTTGCCTCCACTTCTAAAAAGGTTTTGCTGGTCTTCACAAGTTGGTTGCTACCAACCTCTCCAAGTTGCACCAGGACCGTAACATTAATATTTGACCTGGAGACTCCAGATTTTTTAACCCAAAGTTTCTGACCTCTGGGGAACCCCCAATTTCTTCAGATCAGCCAGGGGCACCCCTAGTAACCTGGAGGAGGGCAGCAAGGGGGCAGACACATCAGAAAGGGGGTGACCCACAGGAACTTTCTCACCTCCCTGTAAAGCACCATGATGTTGCAACGTTCCGCACGGGCCCCCTTTGCCCCACCCCACGCCAGGGTAGCTGGGGCGGGGGGATGCAGTAGGAGAGGTAAGAGAACTGGGTGTTGTTGGCCAAAACTATCATTCAAAGCAAAATGCCTTCTCAGCAGACCTCACCCACAGCGGGCGCCCGGGAAGCCCGCTCTCCAGGGGCTAATGAGCCAAGAACCATATGCCTTGGCATCAGCATTGCTTGGAGCCCTGGAAAGAATGTCACTTGGGAACCAGAGTCGGTGCTGAGCGCCTGAGCAGGGGGGCAGCAGCGGTGTGGGTCTCCCCACCCCAACAGCCCTGGTCCCAGAGCATCGGGGCAGGGGGAGCTAAGGGGGCATGGGAGCAGCAGTGGCATAGAAGTGAGGAGCACTTCCTCAACAGTCAGTGCAGCAAAGGGGGGGGGGGGGAAATCAAGGGGCGGTTTCCCCAGCTTGATTTAATGAGGGGAGTTTCTCTTCCCCCCCCCACCTCAAATTTAGGGTGCGGGCTGCCAAGGTCTTCCCACCTTGCTTCTTCAGACCTCAGGATCTCCTGTCCATGGCATAGCCACCAACTGGAGCCGCAGTAATGGCCAATAGACCCATTACCTCTTCCACCCCCTGCTGCTACTCCCCTAGACTAGACAGCACCTCCGGCTGACTGCGGAATAATAGACCTGAATGAGGGTACCCAGTAAAACAGTTAAAGCCCCTTGGATTTGGGGTAACCAACATGGTTTAGTTACTGCAGAGTACCCGACTTTCCTGCTCTCTTTCTAATGACAGCAATCCTAAGGCGGCCGGGGGGGGGGGGGTTGTTGTCAGAAAGGGGTGTGGCTTCCCTTTGCCCCACCCTCTTCCCAACATAGTCCCGCCCCCTTCCCGTCTCCTCACAGACTCCTTGGGGGACGTAGGAGCTAGGGAGGCAGCCGAAATTCCACCCAGCTTCTGATGGAACTGGGCGTTTCCATTCGGTCCGATCGGATTTTGGCTCTTTCGAACCGGCCCTACCGCTTGCCTCTGAAACACACCCCTGCTCTGCCCCTTTCGCCACACTTCCTGTAGACTGCCCACCCTTTCTCCGTATTCAGGAGGGACAGCCCATTGTTGGCGGCTGGATCCCACCGTCCCAACTGCTGGGGAAAAAAAAATAAAATCCTTGTTTCAGCAGCGAGACAGAAAAAGACCGGTATTCAAGCCTCTTCTGGTCGCCTCCCAGGAAAAGCACTTGACAATGGGGAGCATCTGTCCGTCTTTAGGCACTTGGAATGTTGTGAATGAGGTGGTAGAGCTTGTTGGCTGAAGGGCGGAGCTTACTGACTGAAGGGGCGGGGCTTGTGCCTCTTTGGCCACTGGAAACATTGGGAGGGATGCCGTAAGCACAAGTCCACGCACGCGCAAAGGCCGGCGTGCACATGCATATACACCCACGGCACGCATCTTACTGCTGCAACGCATCCTCCATGCTGGGGGGAGCACACACATCTTGGCTGCTGGCTGTTCCAGCGGGGACCGTTTCCCTGCCCCCTTTCCTCTTTCTGCCTGTCTCCTCCTGGTACCAGGCAGCCTGTGGGAAGCGCTGCTCTAGTTTGCACACAAATGCACAATCAGCTTAAACAAACATTAACCATCTGATTAAATTTGCAATTACATATCTCATCGGTGAGGCCTCTGCTTGTCATCCCCAGCCGCAGACAGAGACAATGAGCGCGATAACCAGGCCCATTAGCACAGAACACCGTCTCCCAGCCCAGACGAGGATAAGGGGATTAAGGAGCCAGCTTCTTCCGCTAATTAATAAGCCACTTGATTAAGAATTGCCAGTCAATACACTAGAGGAAGAGGCACAGCCTTGGCGGTTGGGGGGGGGAGAGGGACCTGCCTATTCAGTTCAAAGGGGCATTGAGACGCACCATCACAGCCTATCCTAGATTGTAAGCGCCTCAGGACAGAGACCTGTCTCTAATCACAACCGTTTGGTTTACTGTCATTGGTGCTCTATAACAATTGGACCAATGGGTACCTAGGGTGGTGCTAATCTGCGGTGATACTCCTCTCTGTAAGACCTGCTGCTGCTGACCTCCTTCCTGTGTAGGGTTACCATAGATGCAAATTTTTCCAGGACAATTATGAAAAATACATGTTGCAGGGCCTGCATTGGCGCCAGAGTGGCAGGAGGCTGGGACTTTACCCCTTTTTTTTTTTTTCCAGGGCAGCCCATGGCTAACCCTGCAGAATTAGGTCTTCAGGGGGCAGCCATGTCAGAAAGGGGGTGGAGCAAAGGGCCTCCTAATGTGGCCCCACCCTTATGGAATGCCATGATGTCACAACATTCCGCCGCGGCTGGGTTCCATCGGAAAGGGGACATGACAGCCCCGCCTCCTCCAGGCTAGACTTGCCCTCTCCGGGTTTCCCCCCAGAAGGAAGTAGCTAACCCTATCTTCCTGCTGCTGCTGTGCCAGCTTCCCAAGCTGCTGGCGCCACGGTCCCAAGTTCCTAATCATCAGAAAGGGGGTGGAGCTTAGGCCCCTTTCTGTTGTGGCTCCACCCCTATGGAATGCCATGATGTCACACAGCGTTCCACCGGGACGGGTTTACATCGGAAAGGAGAAATAGCGAACCCTTTGCCCCGTCTCTTCCAAGATGTCAGCAGCCAATGTGGTGAGTGCTGTGCTAGGGCTGGTCGGAGACTGGATTGACACTACAGCAGCTGGCAGCTGAGGGCTTTGAGTTATAGGACCCAGGCTTGCAGGCCCGGCCGAAGCCACGCACCTGTAGGACCGCCTCACCCTCCGGGACCTGGATCGGCCCCTGCGGTTGGCCGGGGGCACCCTCCTCGGAGTCCCCCGGGTCTCCACCATGAGGAGGGCGTTCTCTGGGGCTGTGCCGCGGCTGTGGAACTCCCTCCCACTGGAGGTGCGCTTGATTACCGACCTCCCCAATTTCCGTAGACAGTGTAAGACCTGGCTGTTCCGCTGGGCCTTTATCGAGGGCGATGGGGTCGGGGGATATGGGCTGTTTAGGTTGTTTTAATTGTCATTTTATCACTGTGTATTTTAATATGTTTTCAATGGTTTTGAAATGTTGTTAGCCGCCCCGAGATGCCTGAGGCAGGAGGCATATACGTTTTAATATAAATAAATAAATTAAATAAATATAGGCTCACTGCTTCTTTCCAGAGTGTCACCTGCCTGGAGGAGGGGGAGTCATGTCTGCAGGACAAAGGGACTGCCTTTCTGACATAACCCCGCCTTTTACATCACGATGCCCAAAGGCGCAGGGCCATATCGGAACGCCGGTGGGAAATTCCCTATGGATCACTTTCTTTCTGATGTGGCCACCCCTGGGAGCCCTGATTTCTTGGGGTTATGGGGGATGCTCCTGGCTGACCTAGAAACATTGGTACTTCCCTCAGATCCCGGAGACTGGGTCAAAACCAGGAGTCTCCAAAGAGAGAGAGGTGGCAACTCTAATTGCAATGCTGACTGCCACCCCTTTTCCTCCTCCCATCCAGTAGCAGCACCTCTGGCTCTCTCTCACGTTGGCTCCGGAACCTCTCAGGTCCTGAGCCCCATACTCCTGCCCTTTTGGGGTGGGGGTGCTCTCTGGCTCCTGAGAGAAGGTGCAGCAAATCAATTTGGGGAACTTTGGGGGATAATGCATGGAAAGGGTTCTGCCGCTAGCTGAGGTGACAGCCCCTACCCAAGATGCCTGCTGTTCTTCCCGCCCACAGCTATGATGTCATAGAGTCAGTGCCACAGTGGTCAGGCCAGTGGTTCATCCAGCCCAGCATCCTGTCTCCGAGAACTTTCCCGTCCCCTCTTTGATGCCATGATGTTACAATATTCCGCAAGGGCGTGGTTACATCAGAGAGAGGACATGACGCAACCCCTTTGCCCTGCCTCTTCCAACACACACATGCGTCCTCCAGGTTTCAGTTGCTTCGAGAAGTGCCCAACAGATCATAATGAAGTGATCCATTTCCTGCTATTCTCTCCCAGCCTCTGACTGAGTCAAAGGGCTCAACCTCTGAAGAATTTGACTAACAGATATTTACAGGCCTATCTTCTAAGAATTTGTCCAATCCTTTTTTGAGCCCAGTTACACTATCGGCCTTCCCAACATCCTCTGGCCATGAGTTCCACAGGTTAACTGTAAGCTGAGTGGGAAAAGGACTTCCTTTGATTTGGTTTTAAGTTCGCTGCCTGTTCATTTCCTAGAGTGTCCCTTAGTTCTAGTATTTTGAGATAGAGCAAATAACTGCTCCCAATTTCTTTGTTCTGCACCACTCGTGAATTTGTAAACTTCTGTTGCTTCTCCAAGCGGAAGAGCCCCAACCTACTGAACCTCTTCTCGCAGAAGCTGCTCGATATCTTTGATCCACGCCTCTTCTCTGGGCCTAAGAACCCAGCACCTCCGATGGGGTCCCTGGTCAGGATTCTAGCAGGATTCTACCCTGCAGGAATGATGTCACGGTGCCCCTCCCTGTTGCCAAGCGAGGCATTTCTCCAATGAGAGTTCCCAGCTGTTGCCAGTAATTGGTTAATAATCATTCTCCACCCCCCGCCCAAGACTCTTAGCAGCCCCCACGCTCCTGCCGTAGCTGGCCCAAGAAACCTGAGCTGACAGCCAGCTTTGAAACCAGCCCATCAATTTGCTACCCTGCTTTATCAAAGCCACGAGGAGAATTACAGCTCATGGCTTAATTGAAGCCCCTCTTGGTTTGTGAGCGGTGACCTCTACTCAAGGTCACCTCCGACACTTGGCAGGATCCAGCTGGAATGGGAGGACAGGGGATCCCCCTTCCCTGAGTCGCCAGTGCCTCCTAAAGACACAAGGCAGCTGAATCACTCAGGCAGCCCTATCCCGTCAGTCTTGGGGAGTAAGCGCCCTGATGATGGAACCACACCTGACAGGACTCAAATGACCTGGGAGAGTTTGGCTCGGGATCCAGGGAAGCAAGGGGCTCAGTTGAGCCCGGGCCTTGGACTCTGGGAAGGAGCCTTCGCAAGCAACCTAGGTGCCACTAGGAAATTTTCAGAGTGGGTGGGGGCAGAGTGTGGGCCCTGCTCCCGCCTCTGCCCACTCTGAACATTTGCTAATGGTGCTCAGGCTGTCCGTGTGTGTCAGCAACCTGTAGCGGGGCTCCAAGCTGGCAGCCTGAAGTGGGGGCTCTCGTCTTCACCCCCCGCCTTGGAGACCCCACCACCTTGCACTTAGGGGTGTCCATCATTGGGGATGATGTGAGCCTGGGCCTGCCGCAGCCTTGCTAATGCCCCTGCTGGGAGCCCTCCCAGCCTAAGTCCCTCAGAGTTGGGCCAAACCAGGCTCCCTCCCACCAGGCCCAAAAAGAGCCTAGTTGCACCAGGACTGGGCTTGGGTTGCTCGACACCGTTGGGCTCGGACCGGACTTTTGAATCCAAGCACAGATCTCTTTGGGAGCACAGTAGATAGGGGGGAGTGGAGGTGTCCTTGCCCTTGCCCTATACCTCTCTGTGGAAAAGCCAGCCAGCTCCATAAGAGCTCCCAGTCCTGACCCAGCTGGTGCGGATTGTCTTCTGCCTTCAGGTCCAGAACGTGAGACCCTCTAGGAGCCAGGAAAAAACAGTTTCTACTGGACTTTTATTAGAAGGGTGTGAGTGGGGGGGAA
>QEPC01008752.1:4374066-4386839 GCA_003113815.1 Sphenodon punctatus | reverse complement strand
AAGCCTGACGGAAGAGGCAGGTTTTCAGAAGGGTCTTGAAAGTTGAGAGGGAGGGAGTGGCGCGAATGTATCCAGGGAGGGAGTTCCAGGCATGGGGGGCAGCAAGAGAGAAGGGGCGAAGGCGTCGTTTCGAGAAGCAAGGCGGTCGCAAGCAGGTGATGGTGGGGGCAGAGGAAGAGCGAAGCTCCCAGGTAGGAGTGTGGCAGGATACAAGAGCGGAGAGAGATGGGGGAGCAAGGCCACGGAGAGCCTTGTGTGCAGATTAGAAGCTTGTGCTGAATGCGTTCCCGTAAAGGGAGCCAGTGTAGGGCTCCAGATGGAGGTAAATAAAGCTTACATTGTTTACTTGCTGTCTAGTCTCTAGTGCATAAAGAGGGACAGGCGCTCTCCTGTTTCTCATTCTACTTACTTAGTGTCCTGTCATTCCAGCCTCTCCCCATTGTCCTCTCAAGGGCTTTTTGTGGGAGGCAACGAGGAAAGAAATGCCTGAGGCTTGAATTCTCCCCCCCCCCCGCCCCCCCTCCTGAAAGAGGAACATTCATCCCCTGAAAGAGAGACAATAGGATTCAGCACCCAGAGAGACTGTCCCTCCTAAATTGGGACTTGGGGGTGGGTGGTGGGTGGTATGCTTTCACCTCACATGTGTTCAGACAAACACAGAGGCTACAGCAAGGGTTGGATGTACCTCTTAAAACAAGCAAGGCTAAAAGGAGAATGCATCCCTTGTATATGTACCTCTGTGGGGGATTTCCCAGTGCTTAATTTGTAGAAAAAAGTAAAACCCAAACCAACAAATTGCTGGGATCCAAGTCTGTTCCAGAAGCCACACCCCCTGACCCAGAAGCCACGCCTCTACCCCAGAGCTTGTCGGAGCAGGGAACTGAGCTCTAGTCTCCAGCTAGGAATGCAACCACTGGACTACCCTGCCTCTCCACGGCTGAACATAAAACAGATTTTGTGATTAATCTATAGGGTGGCCAGCTCATTAATGAAAGCCAAATAAATCATCCAGGCTTTTTCCAGCTCTGAAATGGCCACTATCAGCCTTTTCCTGGTTTTCCACGTTCTGGGGTGCACACTCCTCCTGGGAACATTCCCCCCCCCCATCCCGAATTTCATTAAACCCCCACCCAAATTAAACCCTGGAATTTCGTTGGTGTTTCTTCCCTACATTCTCTCCTCACAGGGGGAGGTCACTCTGAGGTCTCAGGTTTCCTCTCCAAAACTTAGGACTCCCTGACCTTGCGGGGAACCAGGCCTGCATGCGACAGAGCTGGATTGCTTCTATTTAACTTAGACTCTCTTTCTCCTCTTCCACTGTTCAGCTGGAGTGAGCCCTGGGGGGGCTCCCGGTTTAACAAGCGAGGTGGGTCCCATGCTGGGCACCAACAGATGGGTGCTTGGAGGGAGGAGTCTTCGTCTGAATTAAACCCTTGTTCTACCCCAGGGGCATTTCCTAAATGAATCTAATGGAAGAAGCAGATAGCAGAAAGTGAAGCAGCGGAACAGAGAATTTAATTCACAGGGGCTCAGGCTAACAGCAACGGATACCACCTCCGTACCCAGTACCCAGCCTGCTGATGGCATGAAATCTTCAGCCCAGCTGGCCTCTGAATGTGATGCAGGGGGCCAGGACAACAGGATGCTGTTTGGGGAGAGTAACAGGAAGGGAAGGTTGTGTGGGGAGAGGTTCCCTTCTCCTGGGATGTTTCAAGGGGATTGAGATTCCCCTCGTATCTAAGGCATCCCCTCCTCTAGCGGTGGGATCTTCCCAATCCCTCTGCTGGTTTTGGCATGGAAGAGCGAGAAAGAATGAGCTGCCAGGGATCGGGGCAGCCAGTCATGGGGGGCCAGGACTCCATCAGGTCAGAGGAAAGAGGCCTCGCCATGACCTGATCTGTAGGGATAATGCCCCCTGGATCTGAGTCAGATTCTCCACTAAAAAAAATTTCAGGAGGGAACAAGGGGCAGAGCCGTGTTGGAGGATATTCTCCTCCCACCATGGTCACCCAGCGAATGAAGGGTTGGGATGTCCCAATGCTCCAGAGGTGGCGTGGCTAAGCCATAAAGGGGGCAATGGAATTCCTTTGCCCCGCCCCTTTTCAGATCAGTGCTTCTAGTGGAAACCCTAGCAAGTTAGCTTTTTCACCTGTCATGGTGCAGTGAGACTTGATGCAGTCCAGTGGCTGGGCTGGCCTTGGAATTCTGAATCGTACCCTGGCTGGGTGGTCTCGGACTTGCCCCCATCTAGCCATGTCCCAGAGGGGGACAGAGAGCATTAGCCTCTGTGTGGCCCAGCGCCACCACTAGAGGGAGACAGAGCACCACAGCCTCTGTGTGGCCCAGCACCACCACTAGAGGGGGACAGAGCACCACAGCCTCTGTGTGGCCCAGCGCCACCACTAGAGGGGGACAGAGCGCCACAGCCTCGGCCGCAGCCTCTGTGTGGCCCAGCGCCACCACTAGAGGGCGATAGAGCGCCACAGCTTCTGTGTGGACTAGTGACATCAGCAGAGGGTGCGGCCAGTACAGCTTCCTGTTGGGGAACTGGGGGAAGTCAGGATTCCTGAGTTTCATTCCCAGGTCTGGTAGTGCAGTGGGATGAGGGGATCTGAGCAGGAGACTTGGAAGCCAGGATTCCTGGGTACTACCCCCCCAACTCTGGGAGGGAAATGAGGTGCAGTGATTGGAGCCTGGTACTTGCAGTCAGGAATCCCTTGTCAGACCTGCCATAGGGCTGGATTTGGGTGAGAGAACTGTGGGCCCTAGCAGAGTTATCCCTGGCCCTAGGGCAGTATCCTGGCCGGGGAAGGATGGAGGGGTCCTTACAGAGCAGAAACTAGGGTAGCGTGGGAGACACCGTGGTGGCGCTCCTTTGATTTCATGCTGCTTTAAGCAACCAGAACCCTGCTACCTAGGAGAGCTGTGGTACCCCATCCCACGAGGCTGCTGTCTCCTCCGTTAATGACGAGTCCAGGTAAGCAGATCACACTGAGCACTCGGACTCTGGAGTATCGTCAGCAAGAGAGAGAGCATCTTTCCTCGCTTGGGGTTTAACCGGAGATGTGTCAGCCCCGAAGTCCCTGCTTCGCTGCACCCCACGGCGTGATGCATAGCCACCTCACCTAGCTGCAGGGGCGCCGGTGTTCGGCTTGTGTTCCCTCTGGGCCTACTGCTTGCCAAGTGCCAGAGTGATCTCAGCCACCTTTGTCACTCCAAGATCCTTGTGCTCTGTGACCAGACAGTGCGTTTTCTCATCAGGTGGGGAGAAGCCAGCATGGGGCTTTGAACGGTGCTGAGGACTAGGAGCCAGGATTCTATTGTCGAGTCGGTCGACAAGCTCAAGAGCACGTGGGTCTGGGAGCCAGGACTCCTGGGTTCTCTTAAGAGCACTTCCGCAGTTGGCCAAAGGTCTGAATAGCATGCAAATCTAGGAGCCAGGACTCCTGGGTTCTGTTCTAGAAAGGTTTGTTGGTGAACTGAATTGCATATAGATCTGGGAGCCAAGTCTCCAGGGTCCAATTCCGGAGCCAGCCGATGAACTGACTAGCAGGTGGATCTAGGAATCCAGACTTCTGGGTCCTATTTTAGAGTCTGCCAGTGAACTGAAAAGCACATAAAACGTCTGCCACTGAACTGATTGCACATGGATCTGGCAGCCAGGACTCCTAGGTTCTAGTCTAAAGTCTGCCAACAAATTCAATAGCACATGAATCTGAGAGCCAGGATACTTGGGTTCTATTGCAGAGTCAGCCAACAAACTGAATCGCATGTGGGTCTAGGAACCTGGAGTCTGCCTAGGAAAAAAGCAGCATGTGGACCTGGGAGCCAGGACGCCTGGGTTCGGTTCTAAAAAAGATTGCAAATGCACTGAATACTAGCACATCAATCTAGGAGCCAGGACTCCTGGGTTCTATTCTAAAGCCTGTCAACAAACTCAATAGCACATGGATCTGAGAGCCAGGATGCCTGGGTCCTATTCCAGAGTCTGCTGATGAACTAATAGCACATAAGTCTGGAAGCCAGGACTCCTGGGTTCTCTCTCCCAGGCTCTGCCTTTTGTCCTATTCCATTCCATTCTGAATCGTATTTCCCCGTCGGCAAGAGGTTTCCTTCCAATCCTCCTAGGGCTGCAGGAGACGGATCTCGACAGTACTGGAGATTTTTGCACCACTGGAACAAGGCCCCTTGGTCCCTGGGGTATTTTATAGAGGGCCTTGCTCTTCCCTTTGGTTTCCCAAGATGCGTTTGGCAATGGTTCACCTGGCCTCTCTAAGCTAAGAGCACCGTGGACGGAGATGCTCTAAGCCTCCCTGTAGGCCTCAGCCTTAACAGAGGTGGCTTATTGTCCCTGGAACTTCCATCTTCCCTGCCACTCCAGGGGGGAGGGGGGGAAAAATCCCCCAATAGCCTCAGTGTCAGAGAGATGCCCAGGAGACTCTGCCCAGCTCCTGGCTCGGCTCCTCCAGCCAATAAAGCTGCAGCTAAAAGAAAAATGAACGAGAAAGAGAAAGACAAACCTGGCCCCGTAATCCCTGCATCAGAGCAAAATCCAACCAAGAACGAGGCACCGGGGAGCCCAGCCTGCGAACCAACCAGTGTCGCAAAGCCGGGCACCAGCCACCAATAAATAAATATACAGGCAAAGCAAAAGGCCTCCGCTAAAGGCTGGGCGATTACAGGCACTGGGAAGTGACTGACAGAGAGCAAACAGCGGGAAGTGCCGGGAAATTCCCAGCCATCATGGTCAGAGAGTGGGGAACAGAGCGGCCAGCTGGGTTTTGATTGAGAGCTGGAAACCGTTTCAGCGGCTGGATCCATCCGTGGTATCCAATCCATCCCCGGCAATGAATGAGCACTATCTGTTTATTGTTCCACGGTTAACTGTTTCCCCAATTTGCCGAGTTTCTGCATAACGCGCCACAACGGGCCATTTAACATATTGTCATTTACCGTTTGCCTGTAATTCCTTTCCTGTTGACTGCCGTAAGGGTGACAGAGTGAGGGGCATCTGGGAGGTGGGCGGAAGTGGAGCTGGGGGGGGGGCAAAAGGGGTCAGGATCAGGGCTATGGGATAAGGAAGGAAGGGGAAATAAGCACTGGAAAGGCAGGAGAGACAAACAGTGGGGTCAGGAACGAGAGAGAGTGGGAGAGCACTAGGAGCAAGAGAGAGGGGATCGGGGAGCAAGACGGGCGCTGGAGACAAGAAAGCAAGAGAGAGGAAGGGAGTTGCGCCGCCCAGCTTTCTGGTGCTACCAGCAAGCCTTATTGGTTGGCTGGCAGCCAACCAAGGCGCTGGGAGGCGGGGCAAGGGTCAAAGATGGACAAGAGGGGTGGGACTAGGGTCAAGGCAGGGAGGGAGGCTTCTTTGGGGGAGTGGCTGGGCCTGAGGCAAGACAGAACAGTGGTGCTGCTGGCCCAGTCACTAGCCCAGAATCTCTGGGGACAAGGGTTCGAGACCCAGGTCCTGACAACTACCCACCACACCCCCAAATCTGGTATCACTAGGACCCCCAGATACCCTGTCCCAGCCTACGTCCCGTATCTCCCAGCTTTGGAGGGAATCGGCCGTTCTTTTCTGAAACTGGTAATAAACCTTTTACACTTTAACAATTCCCTGTGTCTGTCTCCATAGCTTTGGCCTCTCTATGGTCTAGTGGTTAAGCCATCACCCCCTTAAGGAGTCCCGGTACTCCAACAACCATCGCATCGGTTTTTACCCACAGTAAACTGGTTAGGTGTTATCTTCTAGAGCAAAACCTGGTAACCCATTTGCTATGTACTGCCATTTCAAGTAGTCTGTCGGGTGTCCAGTTGGTACCTTAGTACTGAGTTGGGCACTCGTATTACCTGAAAATAATGGGTATTACGGTACCGTTACTGAGTTACCGAACTACTGTTTTAAAACTAGAAAATCAGTGCAGGACCTTTGAAAGATTGGTACTGGAAGCTGGAAAATTAGTACTAGAAACTGGGGGGGGCGGTGGGGTGGAAAATCAGTAAATCGGTAAAGTCGGGTAGTAAGTGGGTCGGATACCGTCATTTTGACGGGTACCCCCATTTTTGCCGATATTCATTTCAGGTCTGTTTATTCCGTTCGCCATTTCACCGTCACGGGAATCACAGTTCACAGGACAAATAGCTGCAAAAACTATCCAAAATGGCAGATCTTCGCCGTGGGTAATACATTTACCATTCGTTCCAGCTGTGCTTGGATTGTGTCCCTTCCATGCACACCACTTTGCCCTTAGTGCACACGCACGGCTGTTCTTAAACAACCCCCCTCTGACCGTACACACGTTTACATGGATCCAGGCAAGTGCAGGACGTGCAACCAAATGGCTCTATAGGGGCCCCAAATACAGAGTCCACAAATAAACTCGAAATTACAGGATCAGTGGGAGAAGCGCTGGCATGAAATATGGCCCTAGAGCGCCTCAAACTCAGGGAGCCCAGGACTGTATAGGGCACAGGGGGATTCAGGGACCAGGAACACCATAAACAACAATATATGCATAACAGACAGGCCCCAAAGGCCAGCCATGCAGGGGCTCCCTGTCATTTTTAACTGAATATGAAAGATTAACTGTGGTAACATTTTCTTTTTTCTAATGGGTGAACTGGGGTGTGTCAGAAAAACATCCTTCGGTTACGATGAGGCCCACACCGCCATTTTATTTATTTCATTGTATTTATATGCCGCCCCCCCCCCCCCATGCCTACGGCATCTCAGGGCGGCTTCCAGCATAATATAAAACCATTTTTAAACATAAAAAATCTACAATATCATAATTAAAAACAAATTAAAACACCACCCCCCACACACAAAAATTAACCCACCCCCCACACTCTCTCCTTGAAGGCCTGGGCGAACAGCCAAGTCTTACAGATAGGTCGAAAGGCCAACAGGCCCGGGGCCAGGCGAGCCTCCTCCGGGAGGGAGTTCCACAACCGTGGCCCGGCCACCGAGAACACCCTCCCCCGTAAAGGCGCCCCCGGTGGACCAAAGGGATCGCTCTGCGGCGCGGAGGGCGAGGCGGTCCCCGAGATATGAGGGACCCAGACCGTGCAGGGCTTTGTCAATTTTGTCAGGGGTCTCTAACGTCCGACTTCAGAGTACAAGTGACCGGAGAGTGAGGGAGAGCCCAGAAGATGAAGCTGATGCAAAAAATGGAATCGACAGGAAGTGTAAACTCTGAGAGGCCAAACATGCCCCTGAATCCTCTGCTTTATGGTGACGCTCGCTGGACGCCAGTGACGTCTCCCGCCGTCCTGGCTTCTCTTTTGTGGTGATAAATGAACTTCGCTGATCTGCTTACACATCAGCCCAATCCGTGGGGACGTCGGTGTACGACTCGGCCACAAACACAATCCATCATGCACCGTGAGGCAGCCGCTCTGGTCTCTTTCTTTGGGGGCTGTGTGGGCCGCTCTGTCTTTTGGGAACCAACCTGGGGCAGAAACCAGTGTAAGAGAGGGGGCCTGTGTGGAGGTGGCGGAGGGCAGCCATCTCAGAAAGCAGGTGGGCCGTAGGGACTCTGCTGAAAATCCAGTCCACAAGACTTTCTCCACTCCCTTACCAACGTGGCCCTACTCCCTGTGGAATGGCATGAAGAGGCGGAGTTACCTCAAAAAGGGGTGTGACCGTTCTTTTGCCTTTCCCCCACCAAGACGGCCCAGTCCCCTCTGGGTGAAAGCCTCGAGGCAGATTTAACCTTAGGTCTGGGCCGGATGGTAGTTGCAGGCCTCTGGCTTGGAGTGGGTGAATCTTTCATTCGGAGAGCTGCGTGATGTAGAGTTGCATGTTGGGAAGGTGCTGTCGGTAACTCAGGTAGCCACCAGTGAGCCCGAACTGTGCCGGAAAGCACAGGTCACGGTTGCTAGAGGCCAGGAAGTCAGAATGGCACCAAGTGCCACAGGTCAAAGGTGATGTCCATAGTCACATCAGGTCCGAAGCTAAGAGGTTAAGCTAAGGCAGGACACAAGGGTTGGAGTTAGGAGGATTATTGATTCTCCAGGTTTGAGCTGTGGCTGGGGGGGGTGCAGGTCCTGCATTTTTGCTCAGCCAATAGTTCGGACTTCTTACATGCCTGATGAAGGGCCCTGTAGAGTGTCTGAAAGCTTGTACACCATCATCAGCAGACGCTGGGCCAATAAAAGAGATCATCTGAATGACTGCGCCTCTTTCATTTAAGCATTTAAGGTCTAAGGTGGGGAACCTTGTTTTGCCTGTGGGATGGTAGGGAGAGTCACTACGATACGGCATCTTAAAAATGGCCTCCAATCCTCATATTTCCTCTACCTGCTTAATTCCCAGAGTTTGTGTTATTTTCAGTGCCAAAACAGAAGCAATGGGTGAGACCGAAAAGAGGGAGAACGTGCAGGGCGCGGGTAAGGGATTTTAGGGGGCAGACTGCAGTGAGATGGGGGTATGGCCTAGAAATGCAGGGAAGGCAGGTTGAGACAATGGATGGTCTAAAAAACCCATTTCCTCCCCTGTATTCCATCGCACTTACTAAGATTAGCCGTGAGTGAGGACGGTGCCCTCTTGCCAGTTCCATCGTGGCACCAGGTCCATACAGCACGGAAATGCAGAGAGGCGTTCTCAGTGGCTGCTCCACAGTTTGGAAACTCCCTTTCCCAGGAGGTTCTCCAAAGCCTGAACATTTTCCAGAGGCAATGCAAGACCCATTTATGTGGCCAGGCATTTGGTAGGTGAGGATAGGGCTCAGGGAGCTGTTTTCATGGGAATTTTATTTCCTGTCTCTTTAAGGGATGTATTTGATTGTTTCTCACCATCAGCCTTCAGAGAAGGACGGGCTAGAAATCTAAATTAAATAAAAAAGTTAAATAAATAAGATGGATGGAGGTTGTGCATGGCAGGAGAATGGAGGGTCAAGATCATCAATCTGGCTCACAGATCCATTCTTTACCTTTGAATGTACCTCCTATTTTCTTCTGCCTTCCCTTAAGGGTGTCCCTTTCAGTGCTTGAAGATGGATCCGTGGGCCAGATCCTGCCATTGCAAAATGGCCAAATAAATACCAGTCACGGTGGGGGTGGTTCAAATCGGCCATTCCAGTTCCATGGAAATTTTCGGAGAAAGTGGCACGGCAACTGGAATTTCAGTTGATCAAAAACGTATATTTTTTTTTGAAAAACACAAACTATTTTCAATCAAACATTTTTTATCAGAATTCTGAACTAACGCTTGCACACGGACAAATGGACACCGCTGTACTTTGCCCGCGCAAACTGGTGGTAGCCATACTGCGTTGGCATTTTGCGTACAGTCGCAGCCATTTTTGCATGTGCGGTACCCCTGGAGAAGTGCTTCTGTTTGCCGATGATGCCAGGTTGATGTCAAGGGCCCCAATTGGGCTACAAAGGGCACTGAATAGGTTTGCCAAATTATGTATGGAAAATAAAATGGCTATCAATTATAGTAAGACCAAAATTGCCCTTTGGGGTAATACTAGGAGAGTCCCATGGAGTATTGGCAGGACTAGGCTGGAAATAGTTGGGGCCTCTTGATGAGCTCTTCTAGCTGGAAAAATCACTTGCAAGCCTCCAAACGGAAGGCTCTACAGACCGCAATGGGGGTTATGAGATTTCATAGCCGATACCCAAAGAAGTCATTGCCTGATACTCTCCACGTGTTTCGTGCCAAGGGTTGTTGCCCAGCTCCTCTATGGTTGTGAGGTGTGGGGATTCGTCGAGCTGGATCAGGTGAATACATCGCAAAATAAATTTCTCAGAGCTTTGCTCGGCCTTCCCTCCTCGACGCCGGCAGCATTAGTGAGACTTGAAACTGGTTCCTTGAACTTCAAACATCCAAAATAGGAGGATACATTACTGGTTTAAAGTACTGTCATCCTCTCCATCCCGACTTATCAAGATGTCTTTTGTTGAAGATGCTTTGAGGTTTCCTAGATACCAGTTGCCCTGACTAAGATATGTAAATTCCCTATTCCACCAAATAGGGTTAGGAGTATTTGCTAATGAGAGTCAAAGACTCTTTACAGTAGCAGAAAATGTGCAAGTCAAACAGTGCCTACTAGACATCTTGTGGCAGAATGATACTGCCTCTGTTCGAGGCTCTCGTGTGGCTTCTCTATATCTCCTTTGGAAGGGGGAAAGGGGACCAGAAAAATATCTTGAGGTGGAAACGCATATCACTTTGACTAAAGCTCTCTGTAGACTCTGCCTTGAACAGATGCCAACTGCTATGCTTGAGAGGTTGGGTATGCCTAGAAAGCACAGAGTCTGTTCCTGGGACCCTAGGGAACTCAAAGATACTATACATTATGTCCTTGAGTGCCCACAGGTAGGAGATCTGCGGACTCAATTTTTCCCTTCTAAAATTTGGCAATTGAGGGCCTTTTCGAAAAAGGAGAAATTAATACGGCTGATGCATCAAGAGGATCCTGACTCTCTAATAAAGGTAGCTACCTTTGCCTATAAGGCAGAAGTGGTAAGGAGATCTAGCTACGCTAGTAGATAACCTTTTTCAGTTGTTGGAGTATCCCTAGTTTACGGTGGGGGATGGTCAAAGAGGAAATAGGTAGCATGATGTGTTCCAATTTTTAATATTGCTGTTTTCTGTTTTATGATTGTATATATCTGTCACGAAGGAACATAAGGCCACACAGGAAAGATAATGGACTATAGGTCTAGCAAATATGTAAAACTGAAACTTACACATGTCTGTAATGTTAAAGATAAGAACTGAAAACTCGCTTCATGTAATGTAAACCGAGAACAGGAAACTCAATTAATGCAAGGGAGAGAGACAAAAAGCCAGGCTAACGTGTATTCCCCGCAAGAGCCAGACAGAAACATTTGAGTGCAAATTAAGCTCTTCCTTTGCTTACCTGACCACAGGCCACACAGCCCTCCAGGCTTTTCTGGGTGGGAAAGTTAAACAAAAAAACTGAAAAACATATGAAAGGGCGAAGACCTTTGCTGGAGGGAGGACAATGAGGAATGGAATGTAACCTCTGAATAGCTGAGCTTAGGATAAGCCTGCTTGCCAGAAGATGCGCTGAGAGGAAGGACTTTGATCCTAACCAACCTAAGAATCAGTGCCCATTCACTTACATCACTGACTGAGAAAGGACTCAAGCTTATGGACTTTCTGTAGGGTAAGATCTTATATAGCGAATTACCCAGTATAGAATAGGAATGTGTTATATTACTTTTCATTAGGGGTGGGACTTGGTGGGAAACACCGGATACCAGTTTTACCAGATATCAGATTTCATAATACCAGAATATCGGATTAAAACCGGTATACCGGTTCCGAATTTTTTCCCATTGAAATCAATGGGCAAGTTTTCCCATTGAAATCAATGGGAGAAAAAAGTAAACCAAAATTACCTGTTTAAAGACAACAATGTTAAACATTCAATAACAGATTCATTTACTTAACTGCTAACCACCAGACTACATTTTGTGCCCAGTAGCCCCCCTGCCCCCAAGTAGCCCCCACTACTTTTATTTCTTTAAAAATAGGGGGGTTTCCACAGCATTGGTCATCCATTTTATCAAATCAATCAGAAGTCAGATCACGACACACAACACACACTATGATGTCAGTCAAGAATGCAGTTTAGTTTGCTAAAGAGGCACTAATCCCAAATTTAATTGACCAGCCTAGTTGACAACCACATATTCAATTGGCAATGCCAGACAACAACAGTTCCAAGGCCTGTACACAGTGAACACAAGTAACACACAGACAGGGTCAATAAATCCCAATTTAATTGACCATCCTGTTGACATTGATATAACCACATATTCAATTGGCAATGCATTGCAATCAAACAGTTCCAATGGCAACACAATGAACACAACACACAACACATGCCAATTAATCCCAAATTAATCCCCACAAATATTCAAATAAACCCTCTCTCCCCCGAATTTGACCATAGCCCCATGGGGACAGGCAGTGGATGGGGCCCCCAGTAAGAGGCTCTCCATCTCCCCTGAGGCAGGGCCTAAACCAGCAGCGCAGCAAGTGGGGCAGGGACATAAACCCTGAGTATTCCTTTGCAGCTGTCTACTGGGGAGATAGAGAACGGCAGAGCGCTCTCTGGTCCTGTGTGCAACACTGTCTTTCCCCCAACCAGACAGACCCCCCCCAAAATAGATCATGTTGCCATCGCCTACCTTTATCCTGAACCTCCGAATCCTCAATTTTCGTGCCCTCCTTGGCCACCTGTCATCTTCTGAAGGTGTAGGCTTCGGGACACAAGCCTAACCTTCAGGCTTGGAGAACTGGGAGGGCTGAGTTAGCTCCCAGTCCTGCGACAAGCCGAATCAGAAGAGAATGGGAAGAGAAGGACAGGACAGAGGAGAAGTAGGAGGGGGAAAGGTTTTTGTTTGTTGGGTGCACGAGAAGAGGAAGGGGAAGAGATGGGTTCAGTGGGGAACAGGGTAAAGGGGACTCCGTTGTGCATTGTCTGCTCCGTTGTCTCTGTTGTCAGCTGCAGCTCTCTCGTCTGCCTGGCTTGGAATTCCACTGCGAGGCTGGGGTGTCTCGCAGGGTGCCCCCAGCCCCAGGAAGAGGTTCCACCCAGGGCCGGGCCCAGGCATGTGCCACACCTGCGGCCACACATGGCCCTGCAGCCAGCTGGGGCCCCGCACTTGCCTGGTTGGGAAACAGGCTGCAGCCAGCTTCTCCCCCAGAAAGTGATTCTTCCTCCCCTCCCTGGCTCCAGACCCCATCCCTCACCTGCCTCTGCCTTCTAGTAGTGCTGCAGCAGCAG
>QEPC01008752.1:4356265-4372846 GCA_003113815.1 Sphenodon punctatus | reverse complement strand
GAAGGGTGAGGGGGTAGAGATGGGGGGAGGGTGTGAAGGGGGTGGTTATAGAGGTGTGGGGCTGGAGGAATGTGGTGTGCTGTGGGGGTAGAGTGGGGGTTAGGGGGTAGTGGAGTAGGTGGGTGAAGTAGCGTGGGGGGTAGATTTGATGTGTCGCTTACCTGGTAGCTGGCTACTCGTGCGTCACATTCGACACGTTGCCACAGTCACGTCACCAAGATGCTCCGGTGGCTTGGCTTTTGAAAAGAAAAGAAAAAAAGTTGACCTGTCACAGCCTCAGATGGCACAAGATGGGTCACACAACACAACACGACAACCCTGGCTGGCACAGCCACATTTCCCCCCTCCCCCATTGGGGCTTCAAAAGCCTCTGCCACCCCAGGCTCTTGTTGCTTGCTTTGCTTATCATGGCCCGGCCACATGGCATGCATGCAGCTCCACCCCCACCCCACCCCCCCTGCCCCCCAGGATCCCAAGAAACTAGGTCCCCATTCCATTTTTCCCCCTTCCCTTTTTAAGGGGCACCTGGGGGTCCTGTAGCTAATCCCATCCCATAAAACCCCAAAGGAACCCATAACTTAACTTTACTTACCAACAGTCGCACGCTCGCACGCCTCCAGCAGTCTTGGAGTCCTTTCAGATCCCAAACCTGCTGTAGAATGGCTTCCTAAGCCCAAGGTCCAGAAGGTCCCAGAAGGAAAAAAAATCCTACATTACTATTAGCCACTCCAGCCAGCCAAGTGCCCACCCACTAGTCACATCCCTACCCCCTCTAAAATCTTAGGAAAGAACCTTCAGGATTGGATGCCTTTTTTGATTTTCGAAAAAGGCAACCAATCCAAGGCAGGGTTTTTAAAAAGCGTGAAATGTAACACTTTGCACCACAGGGAGAGGGCAGGGAGGGACAACAAGGGCAAAAAAAACCCACAAAAAAACAGTACCCAACTGTCTGGAGCCGCCGGTGCTTCCGACCCCTGGGGAAGCGGGGATACGGCCGGCGGCGCTCCGGAGACAAGGAGCGGGCGTCAGGATGTGGCGCCATGCATAAGGGGGCGGGGCAATCCCCGTCAACTCAGGAATCAACGGAGGATGGGGATGGCACACAGACACTGCCGCGGGGAGGCGGGGCGCCCTCCCTTGGCGTACTGCGACGCTCCGTACACCTGCGTGCTAAGCAGGGCGGGGCTACAGAGTTATAGGAGGGGCCGAATGTCTCCAGCGTTGCCAGTGATCAGCAGCGCTGTGAGACTGGCCCCTTTCTGTGTGGATTATCGTGTGGTTCCAAGGCAATATCTTTTGACTGTGCGTGACTGAGGAGAGTGTCTGGTGAGTGCTTGCGTGAATACTTGCGATAGAGTGATTGTGAACGTGACTTGTAGTGTGTAGTGTAAGAACCCCACTCCTTCCCCCTCTCCTTAGTGCTGGGCCCCCTTTCTCCCCGTGTAACAGAGTGAGTGTGATTCCCCCTCCTCCTTGTCCCGTCCCGTGGGGCTCCCCCTCCTTCCCTGCACTCAACCCCCTCACGCTGTTCTCCCCCTTTCACAGTGTGGGCGCAAGTGGCGGTGCAGGTGTTTGGGATACAGTGTGTGTAGTGGAGGAAAGCCACTCCAAGCATTGTTGTCTCCCCGCTCCATCCCCCAATGATGATCTGGCCTCATTCCATTTAGGAACCTTTGGGCCATATAAGAACCTGAGGGGTTGTTTTTCCTCCCATTGCGAGTGGCACCTCCAGGAGTGCTTGGGGGTGTGGTTGTATTGTGTGAGGCCCTCGAGTGTCTGGGTCCACTCTTCCCCTTTACCTCCCCCTACCCTAACACCAACTGCCAAAGTCATTTTTTTAAAAATGAGATCCGAGGCCAATGCAAAAAAACCGGTATGGTCAGGAGTACCGGATCTCGGATTTAAAACTGGTACTGCTAAATCTCGGTGGATCCGGAATTCCCACCCCTATACTCTGTATCAAACTATCTTGGCTTATGTAATCAATAAACTTTCTTCTTTGATAAGAAGTGTTCTGTGGTCTACGTTGAGAACACAAGTGAGCGCCTTGAGTTTTCAAGCTCTTGCGAACACAGAGAGAGAGAGAGAGAGTGTAAACGGGAGGCTCCCTGGGAGTTCGGGTGGCAAAAGGATTATCCCCTTTGCAGAACTGGACCAGCCAGAGAGAGAACTGGTTCAGGTGGGCTGCAAGTGAGGGAAATTGAGTCACCCAACCCAGGAAAGTGGGTTGGACCCCCCCCAAATCCCGTGACAGTGCCCGTGACAATATCAGTGAATGGCGAATAGCTGAACTGCAATAAACTGAACTGGCCATGTGCAGTACAGCCAAAATTTGTTTGATTCTGGCAAAACAGAATTGGAACATTTGTTCATTCATTCCGTTGGAACGGATAGAAAGACCAGATTCCATCAGAAACAAAAGCTGGTCGAAAACAAAATGTCACCCCTCAGCTATGGGCCATATTTGGCCCATGAAATGGGGGTTCCCAACCGCTGATTTAAACCTATGCCATTGCTTCTCAAGCACAAGTAAAGGTCAGGACTGAAATGGAACGAAAGGCTGAGGGCGCTGAAAACCAGTGGTCTGATCAGGGCCTCTCTGTGCTAAGCACCTTAACGTTTTGATAACGTTTTCATCCGAACCACTGAAGCAGAATGGCTTTATCCAGTACTCCACCACGCAGCCTCCACCACGATGGTACATGACAGACACTTTCTACTCCAGCGCTCTTTGGAGGGGAAGTGAGGAATAACCAATTGGACTGAAAATGCAGGGGGGATTTTAGGTAGCCAGTGTGTAATTATCCCTGTTGGAGCAGGGCCAGAATGCTAGCACTTTTAACTCTCACCAAAAAAACACAGAGGGACATTTCACGATTGCCAATAATCGGGGGCATGGTCGCACGTCTGAACGGATCTCATTGCGCAACTTCACGACACCCTGAAGAGTCATGCCTCACTTCGGAAGGACAGGGCAAAGGAGCTGTCTTCATGCCCCTTTCTGATGTAACCCCACCCCTTACAAAGCATCCTGACATCACAATGCTCCAAAAGGGGGCAGGGCAAAGGGGTTCTCACACCCCCTTTCCGACGTAACCCCACCCTATTGGAGTATCATGACATCACAGAATTCCACAGGGACACATCCAAAACGGGGACGCAAAGTCCCGATGGGCCATCCCTTTCCTGACCTGCCTCCCCTCCCCTTTGCCACCCCAATTCTCTGGGTTAGCCAGTGCCACAGACGCTTGGACCCAGAGAAACCCAGGCTTCCTCCAGAGACACGGAGAGGTGACATTGGCATCCCTAGCTCCACGCTCCATTCAGCTTCTGGGAAATTCAAATCCTCATGGACAAGAGCACAGGGGGATGGGGCAGTCCCATCAGAACCCCCTGTGGCCCCCATGGTGGCAGGGTCCAAGAAGGAGACTATTGGGCACTAATGCAGGCCCTGCAACCTGTATTTTTCATAAGTGTTCTGGAAAGTTTTGCATCTATGGCAACCTTAGAGACCACTCTCTGTGCCCCAAATTCAGTGGGAGGTAAATGTCTTCCCCACTGTCTCCTGGCTTTGCTTTGGCAGTGGAAAGGATGCTCTGGCCCAGCATCCTGTCTCTGACAGTGGCCAATCACGGTGGCTTGGGAGAAGCACCCAACAGGTCACAATGGGGGATCCATTCCCTGTTGTTTTCCCCCAGCTCCCGTCACGTTCCCTGATCCTGTCTGGCTAATCGCTGCTAATGGACCTATCTTCCAGAAACTTGTCCAAACCTCTTTTAAACTCAGCTCTAGTACTGGTCCTTACCACAGCCTCTGGCAGTAGATTCCACAACCCAATTATACGCTGAGTGAAAAAATATTTTCTTTTATTTGTTTTAAACTTGCCACAAGAAACTTGCCATTGGAAAGCTTTTTTTCCACAGATCCAATTTAAATTTCTTCCCTCCTCCCCGGCCTTCCTGCTAGCAAAGCAGCAGAGCATTCAACAACAGACAACAGAAAGGAAAGAAATCCAACATTGCATTCGCTGGGAGACTTTGCACCTGGACTGAGCTGTCTTTTGGATTCCTTCAAAATTACAGGGCCCTGCGCAAAGCTGTCCCGAGGGTGGGGGGGTGGGCCTGGGACATTTTTCCTGGCAGTGGCGGCAGCGGCTGCAGCCCCACATCCAACACAAGGCCCAATGCGGCTGAACTGGTCACACCTGCCGCAGTTTGGCCCCATGTCTGGAATAAATCTGGCTCCCAGTCCCCGGTCATGTTATGTGGGTGGACGTTTACAGCCCTGGGTTTGAGAAAGAACAGGCTGTGAATGAGGATACGATACTGCTCAGGTGGGTTGCATGCCTGCTGCTCAATAACCTGTCAGAAGATGTCCATAAAAGGCCGGCATGCTTTCCTATAAGGATTTGGGTTGCCAGCTCTCATGGAAACTCTCCTATTTCAGCCTACAAGAGTCTCGGGGTCAAACTGTGAGAGGTGTCCACTCTGATAAGGATAGTCCCCTGCTTTTCTTGACAGAAGTGGCCTTAGCCTAGGTGGGGGCCTAAGGTGGCCAGATAGGCAAATATCAGAGGACACTTATGAGGAATACAGGTTGCAGGACTGGTATTGGCTCCAATGCAGCCCTGCAACCTGTATTTTTCATAAGTGTCCTCTAATATTTGCATATCTGGGCACCAAGTGGGGCTGAGGGTGGGGAACAAGTAGCAAGCTTGGTAGGAGAAGCCTGACTTGGGAATCTCACCGCTGCTGCTGCTACCAAAGAGCCCCACTGCTTTTGAGGGAGCCTGGGAGCCCCCCCAACATGCATCCACACACCCCGCTGCTGCTGCTAAGGTTATGCAATTTTTTAAGGAACACTTATGAAAAATACTCCCTCTCAGTGTGGCCCCAAACATGACCCCATCCAACCCATTTACCTCCATATTATCATTTATTTAGATTATATTAGCTAGATTTAGGTGTTATTTTTTGTTTTTACCCCTCCCTGTGTTCCTTGTGTTCAGTCTTCCTTCCTCCCTCCCCCCTTCCTTGAATCCTTCCCCCTCTCCCTCTTATTCCATCCCTAATTCCCTTCCCCTGTTTTAAGTTTTGGATTTATTTAGAGTAGGAATATTATTAGATTGATTTTCATTTCAATTTTGTACCCCTTCTTGTGTTCTTTGTGTTTCCCCCTGTGTAATATTGTATAGATAGATAGTTATTAGATAGACAATTACTAGATAGATATACATAGTAGTTAGCTTAGTTATAGAGATAGATAGAGATACAGTGTGTTTGTAGGACAAGGCCTTTGTAGTTAATCATTAGGATATTCCATTTAGTTCAATAGGTTTTAGAATAGTTAATAGCAGTTAGATTTTGTGTAGAGATAGATAGATATAAAAAAAAAAGAAACAGCCATTCCAGCCCCAGGACCCACCGTCAGGGTTCTGGGGCCATCATTCCTTGCAGAGAGAGCCGATTTTCCAACACACCAAGAAACAGCCACTCCAGCCCCGGGCTGCTTTTGCAGGAGGGGCGGGGTATAAATCCACGAAATAAATAAATAATAAATAAATAGTGCAGCTCCACTCCCGTCCCTCTGTTGCCCCTTTCAGCACCATAGAGTCACGGGTGCCAGCCTAGAGCGTCGGGTGAGTGTCCACAGCTCTATGGTGCGGTGGAGGGCGCCATGCAGGCAGCCCACAGCCCCAGGACACCGCCAGTCTGTATGATGTGGAACCAGGCAGACCTGGTAACTGGCAGCTGCGGGGGGTGGGCTTCCAGGCGAGCTCTGGGTAAGCCCGAGACTTGCTTTCCATGTGGCCCGGCAAGCTGTTTTCTCCTCCTCCTCCTTCTCCTCGTCTCCAGTCTGGCCGTCTTATTAAATAGGGCTTGGTTGGGCCTGGTGCCGTTGGACGATGTCACGAGCGGAGTTTGTTGTGGCTCTGTCGCAGTTTGTGAGGTGGTAGTCTGTGCCGTGTCCCTCTCCAACACCCCACCCTCCATGGTGGGGGCTAGTCCGCGCCATGACTCTGGGAAATCCCCAAGTCACAGCCCGGGCTAGCTCCCACCACAGTCGCAAAACGGTTGCTGGTCCCAACGTAAAGCAGGCTAGCATGTCTGATAAGCCCGCTTTACTTACCGTGGTCCAACGTGGTGATGGGGGCTGGGTGCAATGGCAGCTGTCATTGGCTGCCATGGCTGCCTGTCAGCTCTGGGGGCCAGGGCCAGGTGGACACGCGCCAATGCGTCTCCCCGACCCGTCCCCAGCCAAGTCGCCGTCACTTCCGTTCGGCGGCCGGACCAATTCCCGGTCAGAGTGATGTCTCCGGCCACCGCCCAGAGGAGTCTGTGGAGGCAGCAGCAGGAGCCATCACATTAGAAACTACCCTGCGTTGTGTGTGGGGAAGTGGGGGGGGCAGGGTTTCTGGGGCCAATGGGTGGGGCTTACTCTTCTGACTGAAAGCCCTACCTCGCGCCCCCCCCCCCCCTTCTGCGGTCCTCCCACAAACATCCATGATTCTCTGTGTCTCTGTAGCGGCTCGCTCTCCAGTGACACGCTCAGCCAAGGAAGCGGCTGTTCTGCTGTCCGGGGTGGGGGGGGGGGAGTAATCCAGGTGGCAGCTGCCCCTGCCCTCACGTGGCCTCTGTGTTCCGACCGGGTGAATGTCACTTTGTGTTTCCCTGAGCAGAGAGCCAGGCGGCCCGGCACTCCCTAAAGTGGTGGGATTGAAAGGCCGAGGAGGCGCAAGTTCCTGTCAGCTGAAGCCGGAGAGCAGGAGCAGCTGTTTCTAAGCACCCTTTTGAACGGCCGACAAAGAGGCAGCAGGAAAAGGGTTTTGTCCTCCTAATGGCGGGGGTGGGGGGGTGCTCTGCCTTTCCCCCTGCTCCTTCACGTGCCACTCCAGCCCTTCCTAAAGCCTCTCCTTTCAGCTGTTAACGGTACTTGCACACCAACCTCGTACTCATCACCCTGTTTATCTACGCTCCGCACCTGGGTGCCTGGTTGATGGTTCACACAACTTTTTACGAGCAAAACTTTTTTAAAAATCCATCACCCACTTTATAAATCCAGGATTGGGTGCCAATAGTAGAGCAAAACTATGACAGGCCCCTTTCAGGGAGGCACCAATTATGCCCCCACCCCAAGGGCAAGGGTGCGTGGTCTTCCTAAGTGACGGACCTCCCAAAGGGGCTCCTGGCTGGCTTTGACCTCCCCCTGCAAAAGGTATGGTTTCACCCCTGCCCACTCTGAAAAATTACTGCTTGGTGAGGCCCTTGACAAGCAGCCTGAACACTGCTAGGAGGTTTTCAGAGTGGGTGGAGGAAGGGTGTTGGCCCAGCTGCCTCCTCCGCCTACTCTGAACATTTCCTAGCAGTCCTCACAGAGTCCAGGGCTCAAGCTCAGCTAAGCCCCTTGCTCCGTAGGAGCTGCTATGGCGGCGCATTCGGATTTTGATCAAACACAAATTAACATCGAGCCTTTTGGGTGGCTGTATTCAAAACACAGACACCAGGGCTATGAATTCAGGTTCCGAGTGAACCCCAAATTTCCTGGAAAATGTGGACGGTCTCAAACTGGAACCCAGAAACTACAGCATAGATCCAGCTCAGATCCGGGCTGCTCTTGGACTCTCGGGTTAGTCACTTGCTAAGTTAGAGGCCTATCAAAGTAGATCTATGCGCTGGTCTCTGGTAAGGTCCCGTGGCCCCTAAGGTACCCCATTAGTCTGGTCTCCGCATACCGCCGAAAGCATGGGAACGCGATCATTGGGCAATTACATGCTCTGCCGCTAGCGAACCTCGACGTCCTTAGCAAGAGGGCTTTGGGGAATGAGCCTGAATCAGCTGGCATTTGTTTTGATGAGCGCTGCAAATTTCATGCAGCAGCCGCCACCGCTGCCTCCTCTAAAGTAGCCCATCAGTCAGAGCCCACTTGGGGGAACCAGGTTGCCTAGCCAAATCCATCAATGCCTTCCCCCTCCAGTGCAGCTCCCCACCTTACAGACCATGTAGAGAAGCCTATCAAGGGGGTAGCCCATTACCTGCCTACTATCGGTGCCGCTCAAGGAGCCGATAGACTATCTGAAACTGCAGATATTACCTACATGTAAAAGATTTGCCGCTCAGTTCAGCTCTCCTCTAGGTCACACTCAGTGGCTGTCACGAGGAGCACAGGCTGGGGCACAGAGAGTTTGTGCAGGATTGGTGCTGGGGTGTGTCATGCAGGATCAGGTCCGAAGGGGCAAGGCAGACTCCGGGCTAGCACGCGAACCCCAGGGGATGGAGAATAAAACAGAACACGACGGTGGGCAAGGAATCAGGCAGGCAAAACCAAACCGCAAACAGGAATTCAGAAGAACAGGCAGCAGACAGAGAAAACACACACACACACACACACACACCAAAACAAAATCAGGATAGATCCAATATAAGCAGAGTTCAAGCAAAGGCAAGCCAGTCCAAGGGGACAAAACAAACCAGGTCAGGAAGGGAACAAAGGCAGCAAAAGGCCTGAAGCCAGCCTGATGCGCGGTCTATCCCAAGGGAAACAGGAACCAAAGGATTGACTGATGAGCCAACCCGGTTTCCGGACTATATACAGGCCAGCAGCCAGCCAGGGGATGTGGAGCAAGGCTGAGGAGAGCCTAGTCTGACCAGAGTGGTGTAAAGCTAACTAGTCCTGAGCCCAGGCCAGAGCATCTTGATCGTGCAGAGATGCCAGCCCCTGTGCTTAGAGTGCCACTGGTTCAAGGACAGGGTCCTGACAGAGACGCCGCATCCAACCCAGAGGGTTGCTACCTATGCAAGTTTTTAAGGAACGCTTATGAAAAGTTCATGTTGCAGGGCCTGCACGGGCACCCTTAGGGAAGCAAGATGTGTGCGCGCGTGGTATGAGGCCCTCGGCTACGACTGATAAGGGAAGGGGGGGGGGGCGTGGTTCAAACACATTGAGAGCCACAGTGGTCTGGCTGGGTTACCTGACAGTCTGTCACCAGCTTTCTGCAGCTCTCCCAGGACACCGCCTTTGCTGAGAGAGCGCAGCAGGGCTGCTGCAAGCAAATTAAGCCTGTTAGCAGGCACCTCTGGATCCAGAGCAGAGTGGCAGGCCGCTGCTGGCTCTGAAAAAGGGGGCCGATCCTGACACAACTTAGCCTCGGAAGCCAGGGAAGCGTGCGGAGTCTACAGCTTTTGAGGAGCAGCCCTGGCCAACGGCAGCTTCTCCCGAGCTCTAATTGCCTAATGATTCCCCGCGTTCGAAAGCGCCGTGCGACGCGTGAACAAACAAACAAACACACACAGACGGAGAAGGAGCCAGATGTGGCGGAAGGAGAGGTGGGGGGAGCCGGGAGCCAGATGTGACAGCGGGGATGACGGGGAAGGAGAAAACGAGGGGAGAATTTTACGCACACCCAGTGCATTTCTGCGATAAACAAACTGGGTCAGAGAAGGACTCTGGAATGGTACGATCCTTATTCCATCGAGTACAAAGCTTCCATGGACTCCAGTGGGGTCAGAATCAGGCCCTCTGGCTGCTGCAGACAAATCAAGGGGCAGCAGCCAAACAAGGCTCTGGGGATGTTACTGTGCAGGGGTCTCTCTGGGTCTGGAAAAAGGGGAGCATGGGGTACCATTGTACTGGTCCCCCACGCTCAGAGAAGCTCCCATATATTATAAAAAGTTCCTTAATTAATATGCATTAAAATGGGATGAGTAAAATAGGAATTGCATGATCCTACCTAGGTGTAAACAACAGTACGAACTCCAGAAATTAATTGCAAAACCTACCAGGGGGGATGGGAGGTAGGGACCTCCCGGCTAGGGCTGCCCCCAGGCACATTTTTAAAGGAACACTTATGAAAAACGCATGTTGCAGGGCCCTGCATTGGTGCCTAAGACCATCGGTGGCAACGCGACCTCCCAGCTACCAAGCTGTACCAGGGCCCCAAGTTTCTCAGTTCAAGCCTGGGCCCCTCCCTCAGGACTGGGGCAAAGAGTTTTGCTGTGCTTCCCTGCCGCAGCCCACCAACCTGCGGGTTTCGGATCAGCCGATCAGGCCCCGCCACCTGGCTCCTCTTGCCTCCTGGTCCCCAATCCAACTACCCTGCTTGCTCAACCACTGGGAATGGGCAGCAGAGATAGGTAGCCGCCTGTATGGTTATGCCGGCCCAGCCTTCCCTACAATTCTTGGATCTGACCCATGAATCCAGGTCTAGGGAGCAAAGGTAGGGTGGCCAGTTATGCAAATGTTAGAGGACATTTATGAGAAACGCAGGTTGCAGGGCTGCATAGGCTCCGATGCAGCCCTGCAACCTGTATCTGTCAAAAGTGTCCTCTAAAATTTGCATATATGGCCACCCTAAGTAGAGGTGAGGTCATGCACTCGAGGATAGGGGATGAATCCGTGATGGCACAGACACATCTTCCTTCTCCCGTCCTGTGCGTACTCCATTCCTCCTTAAGCACCATCCACCACCGCCAACTCCTATCCGGCCCCGCTGAACTTGGACTCCTTTTTAAGGTGGCCCCGGGGAGAGAAATGGTTCCACAATGCCTTTCATCACCTCGAGGCTAGCTTACTGCAGTGCGCTCCACGTGGGGCTGCCCATGGGGACGGTTCAGAAGCTGCAGCTGGGGCAGAAGGTGGCGGCTCGCCTCCTTTCGCGGGCAAGGTGCCGGGAGCACAATACACCGGTGCCCCGTAGTCTACCCTGGTTTCCTGTAGCTTTCGGGGCACAATTCAAGATGCTGGTTTTGACCTTTAAAGACCTAAATAATCTGGGCCCCACATATCTGAGACAGCGCGCTGCGCCTGTCTTTCCATGTCCCAATGCGGTCCCTGCTGCGGTCGGCCAGGAGCGCCTCCCTGTGGGTACCATCTGTTAAGTCTTGTTCATAGAAGGAGGGCTCGCAGAAGGGAGTTTTTGGTTGCTGCCCTGACGCTATGGAACTCTTTTCCCCCGAAGGTATATTTGAGCCTGATCATCTTCCAGAGGTGGCGGCGTAAGACTTTTCTATTTGTAAAGGCATTTGGTGGGCGGGGATAGGGGAAGGTAGGTTCTGGGAGTGGGTCTGGGGTAGGGTTGTGAGGGGGGGTTGAATGTAGGAAATGGGGAGGTGGCATTGGGGGGGATTGGGGGAAGGTTGGGGGTTTATTATTGTTTTTATGGATTGATCGTTATATGTTTTTATCTATGCTGTAAGCTGCCCTGAGCCTTTTTTAGGGAAGGGCGGGATTAAAAATTGAAACAAACAAACAAACAAACCCATATTTCCGGATTATTATTATTATTATTATTAACAAACATTTATATAGCGCCAGCAGTGTACCTGGCACTTTACAAAGTAATAAAATAGACACGGTCCCTGCCCCTAGGGCTTACAATCTGAGAGACAGGAGCTGGGGGAGAGACTTAGGAAGGGGAACAGAGGGAGAGACAAGGGGTCTAACATTCATGAAGATGCGAGGTCTCAAGTGCACGTACTTGGCTTGGTTACGATGAGAATGACAGCAGGCAGGTCCATGTTGCAAGGATAAGGGTAAACCTTATCCGGATGCGATACAGTAGCTGATTAGGGCCAATCTTGTGAGGAGGGAAGACGTTGGCATTTCTGCTTGTTGTAGCATGTGGGAGTGGAAGACAGCCCCGCACGTCTGTATGTCAGACACCTGTATGTGGGTGGTCGGGGGAACCATTTCTCCTAATCACGGCAGCTGCCTTCCCCAGAGGACCACAGGCCCCACAAGTGCTCCAGCTTCCCACCGTTAAAAGGAGAGCGTAATGATCTCCGACAAACTTTGCTAGTTCGTAGACATCCCCAGAGGGGGTTTTTTAACATCGTTTTTTTAAAAACAGTGGATCAGCCCCACCATTTTCCATTAAAGGGTCCAGGCCGCTGCGCTGCCACGCTCCAGCCTTACATAACGCATACAGCCCCGCAGCAGAGCAGAGTGTCAGGAGGCATCAAGGGAAAAGACAAACAAGACAAAGCCTCTTTAATCAGCCTCCTCTGGAGGCAGCTGGGATTTAGGGACCTGCTGGGGATGCAGCACAGAAAAGACTCTCACCAGCTTCTCGAATCCCCTCGCCCCCCGCCCCCAATGTGGGTCAGTGGTGCATCTCATGGAACAAGGCGCCCTCGGTGGTCATTGCTAGGCATTGCCAACGCCGTGCGCTAAAGAGAGAGAGAGCCCCCCGGGTGAATCTGGATCTCGTTCGACACGCCGCATGTGTGTCAGATCAATGAGAGCTCACGGCTGCCAAGCTGAATTGAGATCTGGGGGGTTGGATTATATGTGACACTCGTCAAACTGCTCATGGTCTTGGCTAGGCCCAGCACCTCGGCACTTAACACTGGCCTCGGTTTCAAGGCTGTTCAACTGGCAGCCTAGGGGGCAGGTGCAGCCCACGTAGAACTGAAAGAGAGTTCTGGCGCCCAACGAATTTCTGGTGCCCAAATCACCCCGACCCCATTGGGTACCGGTGCCCAAATCACCCCGACCCCATTGGGTACCGGTGCCCAAATCACCCCGACCCCATTGGGTACCGGTGCCCAAATCACCCCGACCACATTGGGTACCAATTGGTACCACATTGCAACCAGATTCGGTTTTCCGATGTCCCAAAATGTTGACTTCCGGTACCAATTTCTTTTTACTTTTTTTAATCGATTTACTGACTGCTGACACCTAATTCTTGATTTTCTGTCTGAGAAACATCAACCTCTGGTCCTGATTTTTTTTAAAAAAAATCTATCCCAATTTTTCAGTTTTCCATCTTGATATACTGATTGGTAATTGGAAAAATAAAAAAATTGGTACTGGAAAATACCAAATTTTTGGTATCCTTGTGCCTAATCAGTACCCAGGTAACCTGGGTACTCAGTGTGGTACTCAGAAATGTAGCCATTGCCCACGGGTAAGGTATTAAATTAAGTTCCTATTTCAGTTCTGGGCCCATGGCAGGGATCCATGTGGCCCAGGGCCATTGGTCTTAAAGTCTGATTTTATTAAATATAAATATTGTAAAAATAAAATATAAATTTCCAGGATGATTATGATTAAATATTTATATAAATACCAGCAATGTACCTGGCACCGAACGATCATTAGAGAAAGGGCCCTGCCCCGAGGTGCTTCCAATCTAGGATAAACAAGGGAACGGGGAACATAGGGAGAGACAGGAAGACATTCACAAGGTTGAGATGTCACTGGTGCACGTGCTTAGCTTAGTTATGGCGAGTCTAGGGCCCTTTTCACACAAACACTCCCAACACTGATAAAATGGGTGTGACATTTTATTATACATGTTGCAGGGCTGCAGGTGTGTGCTATGGGTGCCCTGCAACATGTATAATAAAATGCCACACCCATTTAATCAGTGTTGGCGTGTCTGTGTGAAAAGGGCCCTGGGCAGACAAGGGAAAGTGCAGAACATAGGGGGAGAAAGGAAGATGTTCACAAAGTCAAGACGTTGCAGGTGCACGTGCTTAGCTTGGTTACCAGTGCTATCCAGCCAAGTTTGGGCTTTTAAAAAACACAACAAAAAAAACCACACAAATAAACACAAATCCCCTTTCAGCTTCTGGATCTGCAACCCAAATACCAGGGCTGTGTGTTCGGGTTCTGCGTGAACCCAACATTTCTCCAAAAAAGTGGCATCTGAGGTCTCAACCTACTGGACTTCAGAAACAGCAGCAGCAGCAGCTACCCAGCTGAGATTCAGGCGGCTCTCTGACTCCCAGCTATAGCTGCCTGCTTAGGGAGCCTGTGGTGACCCTCGGTGCCTCCAGCAGCCACCGAGGTCTCAGAACTGCCGTCTGTAGGATCGCAGCGGAGCCCAGCCCAGCCATGGAAAATGATGAGCACTGGGCAGTCTCATTCCCCTACTCCCGAAGCTAGTGACCCCCCTGAGCCTGACCCATGTCCCTTTCCCACATCCCTGGATGCCAAGACTGAGTTTCTGAAAGACCACCTCTTTCCTCGTGTCCCGTTGTGGCCTCTGAAGCCAGCCGGGAGCACCCTTCATCTCCCCATGAAGTTTGTACAACGAGGACGCACAGAGAGAGGCATTCACAAGGGCTGCTCCATGATTATGGAACTCCCTTCCTTTGGAGATTTATTTAAGCCCGAGCCTGCTCATCTTCGGGAAATGATGTAAGACCTTTTTGCTTGGCCAGATGTTTGGCCGGCAGGCAGGGATAGGGGTGGTTGGGGTGGGTGTGTGGATTGGGGGAAGGGTTGCTGGGGGAAGTGTTAAAGCTATTTTTATATATGTTGTTGTTATATGCTGCAAGCTGCCCTGGGCCTTGTTGGGAAGGGCAGCATATAAATTTGATTAAAATAAATCCCCAAGCCAGCATCCACTCCACAAGCCAGTCCCATGTCTCATTCTCCCCTCTCCCAGCCAGCTGCTTGTCTCACTCTCCCTCAAGCCAGCGATCAAGACACACACCCCTTCTCTGCCCCATTCTGGCTCTTGGCACCCTCTAGGGGACATGGTATTGAGCAGCAGGGGCAAAGAGGATGGGATGGACACAAGCTGAATATCCTGGTTGGGGAAGATGAGAGAAAACAGACGTTTCAGGGTTCAGTGCTAGTGCTTGATATATGTGGGCGGGGGAGGAGAGAGAAGGGGTCCTGTTACAAACCACCTGCCCTCATTGGGTATTGTTGGAATCCAATCACCTTCTCAGTGCCACCTGCTTTAGGGGAAATAACTCTGCTCTAGTGTTCAAGCCACCTTAATTACTCCCTTCAGCACTTGGGACAGCTCCTAGTGTGACCCTGCTTCGCCAGCACTCCTACCACTGCTGCAGCCCATGGCAGACTGCCTGAGACCCTGTGCTTGCCAGCTTTATAGCCACAGAAGGGGGTGGGGCTAGGAGGGATGGCCAGGTGAACCTTAAAGGGCCAGCACCTACTCCATCACAGGGCCCTTAATGAAAACAGCAACCCATCCCCCCACCCCTTTAAACTGTTTGAAATGGATTTTGGGTTATTTTATTCTAGTTTGCAAAGTGCCCCAATTGCCATTTGGGGCATGGGGGGCACTATATAAATGTATTAATTAGTATTACTACAATAAATATCCTTGCAGATACCTCCCCACATTCCAGGACCGGACATAGCAATTGTATCTCTGCTCCACAGGAGGGAGTGTGTGGGGGGGGGGGGGAGGACTTTTTGGTAGCAGGATGTTTGTTTACATGGAGGAGTTCAGTTGCTTGTCTTAAGTCAATACAGTGGTTAATTAGAAACACTGATATTTAAACCCTGTTGAAGAGACTTCAAAGAAAGCAGCCGATTTTAATAAGAACAGCTCCTGCCTTTCTGGAGCAAGCGCTGTAGCAGCTCCTACAGATCACAAGGGGACCCACGTGGCACAAGAGATGTAGGGGCAGCTAGCCAGGAAGACACTTGTGGTGCTTTTAGACAGAGACAGCTGCTACGCTTCTGCCTGCATCACCCCCGGGTTGACCCGCCTGTGTAGAGGCGCCCGCCAGATGTGCAAAGTGGAGCAGGCCACGGCAAACCCACTGGAAGATCTCAGAGCATGATGCACGGAGCAGACCGGGCCAATCCAGGGCAATGGCCAAACACGGAGCTACTGTCTGTCTGCTGGGCGGACTCATGCTTCAGCTCCACGCCCAACCAGCTGCTGCCCCCGCTCAGCACCATGGAGTTGCAGCCGGCGTCCGCCGAGAGTATCGGGGGGAGCATCTGTGAAGCACTGCATGAGCAGCCGTGGCCCAGGGACACCGGCCGGTCCATCTAAAGCGAACCGAAGTGGGAGCTGAAAGCAGGTGGGCTCAGGGGTGCACCCCTGGAGCAGTCTGCGTCTGTCTGTTTACACCCATAGGGGAAAGAGACAGAGGGAGGCCCTAAATAGAGCAGAGGGAGGGGCACATGATAGCCCCTCTGGTGCTTTTTAAAAGGGAGGGGGACCGTCCCAAGAACTGTAGACGCATCACTGGGACAGATGGCCGTTAAAGTAGTGTCTCTTGCTGACAGTAGCTGTCCTCCATTGGCTACAGACGGACATCGATCAGGGACGGCTGAGGTTTATTATTGATTTAGATTTTTACGTCAAAGGCTCAGAGTGGGCAACAACATATGTAAACACTGGGGATCTGCCTTCGGGTTTCGATAAGACGCGAAAAGCCCCTTTTAGCTTCCCTATTCAAAATGCAAACACCAGGTTTGTGTATTCAGGTTCTGTGTGAACCCAGCATTTCCTGGAGAACGTGGTACCTGAGGTCTCAAACTGGACCCCAGAAACGACAGCATTAGATCCAGCTCAGAGCCGGGCTGCTCTCGGATTCTCAGCTTGGACACCTGCTTCTTGGCCTATCAGGCCGGCAGACTCCATACCTTTGCACCAAAATAACCCATAGGCAGGGATCCGCGTCCGCTGCATTTTCCACAACGGGCAGCGATCAGGAAAATGCAGTGAACACAGGCATTGACCGCTCCTGCGGTCTGCCGGGGGTGCCCTCCTGGAGGTCCCCCGTGTTAAGCGGGGGGCCACGATGGAGCGGGCATTCTCGGTGGTAGGGCCGCGGCTGTGGAACTCCCTTCCGGAGGAAGCTC
>QEPC01008752.1:4327103-4356037 GCA_003113815.1 Sphenodon punctatus | reverse complement strand
TATCTATCTATCTATCTATCTATCTATCTATCTATCTATCTATCCCATATCCATATCCATATCCATATCCATATCCATATCCATATCTATATATATATAAATATAAAACCCACATAAAATTCCCATTAAAACAGTACCCTGAGTTCCATCCCCACCTATTAAATGGCTGGTCAAATAGATAGTTCTTACATTATTAATTATTATGATTATAGTGCCAGTAATGTACCTGACCGGTCCAGTCATTAAAGATAGGTCCTTACCTTGAGGCACATACAATCACCTTTAGAAAGTACTCCGGCTTTGGCAAACCTCTGGGGGGAAGGGATTTCCAGAACTGTGGAGCGGCAACAGAGAATGCTTCTTTTTGAGCCTTGCCTCAGCCTATGGGAATTGGGTGGGTTATACATCTAAATAAATAATGAGGTTTAATAGAACCTAGTGGAGAAGCTTGTTGGTCTCGGACCTGGGAGATCAGTGTTTGAAGATCATCTTAATCATAAACTCACGAGGTGGCTTAGGGCAAGTTACTGTCTCTCAGCCTCAGTTTCCCCCATCTGTAAAATGGGCATAATATTGACCTGCGTCACAGGGTTGTTGTGAGGGTAAACTAGACAAGAATTGTAAAGTGCTGTGAACACTGAAAGGGCTTCAAGAATGATAAATAATAATCCAGCTTCAGAGCAGGAGCATGGACTGGATGAATTAGGAAAGTTATCTTCCAGGCCTACTACACTTCCATGATTTTGTCTCCAGACCTGGTATAAGAGGGAAACTAATTCATCATAAATCAATGCAGCATCTGGCCAATCCCCCTGAGAGCATCGCCCGATCTCACAGCTCCGGAATCTCACACCTTCACCAGTGTGTTCCATTTGCACCTTGCAGTCACCGTGATCAGCTGCTTCCCCACCTTCAACGCTTCTCCTCCTCAGAGCCGGCCTTCTCCTCTTTTCCCCCTTCCCTCCATGTTCTCCTGGCTTTGGTTCAGAACCAGGGCCGAGACCAATCCACCACTATTTCTTACTCAGCACTTCTGCCTGGCCAGGTGCCTTCAACAAGGATGCCTACAAAGGGGCCCGCTTTGGACCGGACCTCACCTGCATGTGTGTGCCGACACTACCAGATGTTGGCTGGGATTGCCTTGAGTCATGGGTGATTTCAGACGTTACGGGCGCCCGATTCACCACAGTGGATTCCCAGCAGTGGCGAACCGGCTAACCACCCCCCCGCGGACAAGAGAGGCCCCAAACAGACATGACGGGAGCAGGACCACAGCAGGGAATCGGACCGGCAGACCACGGACCGGGGCAGCGCAACAGACGTTACGCCGATCCCGGGCCGGGCCGTGGTCAAAGCACCCGGAAGGTGCCGGGGCGGCTCGTCCCAGCTGCTGCCGTGTGCCCTTTAAATCTCCCTCCCCAGCCTGCATTGTTGCTCCTTGCCTGGCAGTGACGCTGCATGTTTTGTCCCCGGCTGGGAATCATGTTGCTTGATTCCGGCCGGTGGTTGCCGTTCAGTCGTTACTTTTGTTTCCTGGTGGGAACCGCTTTGACCACGCTTTTGGAGATGGTCCAGGCCGGAGCTCCAGAAGGGTGGTTATTTTCGAGCCCTGGTGGGGATTGACTGTGGTGAACATCTGGCGCCTCCGAAACAGACGTACAGGGCACTTTGGCCCCGCCGCGGGATTGACCGTGGTTGACTGTGGTCTCGTAATGTCTGAAAATACTTCCAAGGTCACAGTCCAGGCTAAGGCCTGCCTCAAAGTAGGCCACAACGGGCTATCACATCTGTTTTCCAGGCGGCCAGCCCAGCCTGGGTCCACCATAACTGGCCATCATTGGCCACTGTGGCTGCCCATCATGGTGTGGGGGCAGGGTGCTGGGCAAAGCGTGGGGGCGGGGCCGGCCACACATTCATGCCCCCCCCCCAAGCATCCCAGCTACAGCCATGTTTGTTTGGTACCCTGACAGGGTCCAGACCTGGTCCTCCCCAGTTTCCCTCCCTGCTCTGCGTCGGGCCGCCGTCACAAGTGTTTTTACCCAAACTGGAGAAGATTCAGAGGAGAACAACTAAGATGATTAAGGGGCTAGAAGATGAGCTGTGTGAGGAAAGGCGGAGAGAGCTGGGTATAGTTAGCCTGGAGAAAGGGTGGGAAACCTCAGGTCTGGAGGTCAAATGCAGCTCATGGCTCATTTTTTAATCGGACCTCTTTCCAGTTCCCTGGATCTGGCCCCTGGATCCAGTCCTTGCCCCCAAGCACTGAAAAAGTGAGCTCAGGGGAAGGAAGCAGAAATTAGGGCATGCACACAAGGAGAGGGGACAGATCCATGATTGGGACTCTCCCCTTCCTAAGCACACCTCCTAAGCACCCATAACCCTAATTTAAGCATCTCTTGAGCACACCTTAAGCACCTCTTAAGCACCCCACCCCTAATTTAAGCACCTCTTGAGCACACCTTAAGCACCTCTTAAGCACACATCTAAAGCACCCTACCCCTGATTTAAGCACATCATTCTTGAGCACACCTTAAGCACCTCTTAAGCCCCCCTCAGTTTCTGTGTTGCCCTTGGAGCTTATACTAACTTTCAAAGAAGACCCTGAAAGGGAAAAGTTTCCACACCCATAGCCTACAGAAAGGAAGACTCGGGCAGGGGGTGGGGGGGGACACATGAGATCGGTTTTGTAACATCTAAAGGGATACCACAAAAAAGAGGACAGCCATTTAATCTCCACTGCCACGGAAGTTTAGGACAAGAGGGAATAGATTTAAATGGCAACAGTGTTAGATATTACTTTAATATTGGAGGAAACTTCCTGCCTGTAAGAACTGTTGAGCCATGGAATCGGTTGCCCAGGGAGGTTTGGAATCTCCCATCTTGGATGTCTACCCCAAACCCAACTGGACACATATCTGTCTGTGGTACCACAAGGCAGAGAATAGCCTGCCATGGAGCTAGATGACCTCTGAGGTTCCTTTCAACCCTACCATTCTAGGATTTTATATCACAGACTGCCTATCCTCCCTTCTCATTCCTGGTGATCTCTCTCTGCTGATCACTCAACCCACCTTTATATTAAATGCAGTGGTCACCTGACCCTGTCACTTGGTCCAACTACAATACCTATTTCTGTGAACTACATTTCCTAGCCTTCCCAGGGCAGTCACCGATTCCTTAAAGGGCCAGTTCCAATATCCTTTTGATGGGAGAATCAGCCACAGGCCAGATTTGACCCAAGGGCTGGATGTTTCCCATCCCTGCCCTATATCTAGCTCCTGTTGGATACAATTCGCCAGATGCCCACTCTTGCCTATCTGCCACCTGTTGGACTCAGTTATTCCACATCCTGTTCCTGTTATATTCTGTTGCAGGGGAGGCTGGGAGAAGCCAAATTCTGCAACCAGGAAAATCAAATTCCACAAATAGAAAATTCCAGATTCTGCGAGTGAAATAAATTAGGCAAATTACTCAATTAATGTAAATTTTTGAATGCAAAATAGTTTTCCAAGAGGCTATTTCGATATCTCATTTCCTTAACCCCCCCCCCCCACACACACACACAACATACCACAAAAAATTGAAAGCTAAAACGTATGGCCTATTTCTTTACATCAAAACAGAGAGAAACACTGGGCAGGGGGTGCTGTCTCTGCAGTGCCGGCATCTCATTGGCTAGCTTACTGTAGCTCCTACATCCTATTTGAAGTTCACTGCAGTGCCAGAATGCTATTGACTAGCTCACTGCAATTTTCGCACCCCACTGGCTAGCTCTCCCCTCTCAGGCTGTAATCCATACTGCCAGAGACAATTTTTGTGAGAATTTGGCCAAACGGCAGCTTCAATAAAATATTCCTATGGTCACAACAACATGGAATTCACAGGATCTAGGTCTAGGTATCTAGGATCTCTGACATTTACTGGACAGAATTAAGCTGTATTCAGGGACCCGAGTTGACTGCGTTGCTGCAATTTGCAGTGATTTTTGCAGAATCAGCCAATTCTCACAGAATCAGCCAATCCCGACCATGACCCGAGGGTCAATAGGCCCCTGGGAGATGAATTGTGGGTGGGTGGGGTCTGAAGGCCCTATGTTTGCGTGAGGGAGGTGCTGAAATTCCAGAGGATTTGAGTTGTGTTTGATTAGCAATGTTGTGATTCTATGTCAAACCTATTGCAAATTTGCTTCCCAGCATGCATAGTTATGCAAATCAAGTTAATTATGCAACTATTAATGCTCACAGTGAATTTGCAGAATTTGGCTTCACTGGTTGCAGAACTTAAGATTTTTTGGTGCAGTCAACTCGGGTCCCTGGCTGTATTTAACTCCAAAATACAGTTGTTCTGGACTGGAGGCCACTTGGATATAATTACTCTGGATCTAACTCCCGTTGGATGCAGTTATTCAAAACCCTGGCATTCCCCCTCCGATGTCTGTTGGACAGGTTACAAAAATGAATTCTTCCATCTGTGTGCAAGTCTGGGAAGGGTGGTCTCTCCAACGACTGATTGCGATGAACGGGAAAGCAGTCACTGGGGGGGATTCATGACCTCTGTCTGCACATGTTCCTAGCTCTGGCAAGAAAGCGCTATTGTCAAATTGCCTCCACAGCTGAGCTAGCGGCCGGGGAAAGAAGGTTTGTTTGTTTGCTTTGGTGGGAGAAATTGAATGCAGACAGCTCCCGGAATGTGGAAACCAAATCCGCGCAGAAGCACAAACAGCACCCAAAAGGGCATGTGGACAAAATACCCAAGAATCAACACTCACACGCTCCTGACGCTGACAATGGGAATATTATACAAGGAGGTCTGTGTAAGTGAGTGATGAAAGTTCAGACTGCGCTGGTGGTCAGAGGACCCACAACTTGTATTTCACTGACCATCTGTCACAGGAAAATAGTTAGCTTGATCCTTGCAGTTGTCCCTGCATGTGGAGTGAGAAAGAGAGAGAGAGCGTGCACAGATGCATGCCTAGCAGAGGCCTTGCCACCGGGCAACCTGACCCGGCTATTTTCTCTATTTTTGGGGGGGCCCCCACAATGACCCCGTTTTCCGCAGGACAAGTGGCCTCAAACATGGCCCCCATTCCCTCCCAGCAGGGCCTCAAGCACTACCACCTCTAGGGCCCCACGGAGGGGGCTTCTGTTGGGGAGGGGGGGGAATAGGAGGAATGGGGAGGGACTCCCAAGGGCCCTGCCTTTTATCTTCACCCTGGGCCCTGTAAATTCTAAGGCCAGCTCTGGGACCAGCGGTTACATGCAGAGGAAGGACCTACTTCTAGGTCAGGGATGGGGAACCTTCTCCCTCTCATGGGCCACTTTGAAAATTGAAGTGGAAACTCTCTAGATGGGAGTTGGGGACGTGTTGGAGCATGGTGCTCAGGATGGGGGAAAGAAGAGGAAGGTCCAGATCATGGATCTATAGTATGGATCGAGCACACACCTTCATCTCTGCTCCATTGCCCCGATTTAGAATATATTGCACTCCAGCCTCCTGCTTCCCCCCCAGCTCCCCACAGAACTGTCAGTATTTGCCGTCACTGACTGGGCTTCAGCAGCTGGGGAAGCATTGACAAAAACAGCCAATGGAGGTCTTTTAGGATTCCTGGGAGTGACACCAACTCCAAAGCTGAAAAACAAAAGAATTCAGCTACATTGGGGAGAGACCAGCTCAGCTTTGGCTCTCTGGGAGTACTTTTAGACAGACGTGGGGCTGGCCACCAGGTGCACCTTCACGGCCAGCCCTGCCTGGGTCAGGTTTAAACAGACCCGGCAGCTACCCTGGCCCACAGTCCACCCGTGCGGCACCCTCCTACCCCTTAGAGTTGTGGGCGGATTGCCTGACATTCTAGGCTTCTGCCTGCAACTCTATGGCGTTGCCCGAGGCAACGGTTGGCCGGAAATGGAGCCGGATTGTGTGTATCCACCAAGCAGATGGACGGCAGCTTCCACGTCGGGCTGGTGCCACAGGTTTGGGGCTGGCCCAGAGCAGGCAGCACCTACGCCCGCTTCTGTTCCACTTCAACATCTGGCTGGCCACCTTTAAACAGGCAGGCCCCCCGGGAGGAGGAAACAAAGCTGCTGTCCATCTGAAAGCACCTGGTGTGGCAGAGTCTGGCTTGGCCTGTTGCCAGCTCCGAGCAGGCTGGCCTTGGGCATCTCCTTGCCCTCAGGAGAGGGGCCGGAAGCCTTGCGTGAGCAAGGCATTCGTGGGTCCTTGCTCGTTTCTGGCTAGTTAATCGAGAATAGACCCCCAGGTCTCCGCCAGGCAGGGGAGGAATTCTCAAAGATTAGAAGCAATTGCGTTCAAAACAAATTGCAAGAGGCAGAGCGAGGGGATCAGCACCTTGACCTACTTACGCCAGGCAACCTGAGCCGCTTGGAAATTGCCTGGCACACCGAAAATGTATGCATTCCGAAAAGGACGGGGGAGAAAGAATGATTCTTTTATTTTTAAAAAAGGACACAGAAAAAGAGCCCATTGGCCCCAGAAGCCACTTGTCTTTCCTTTTCTCTCCTTTCATTCAGCACAAGCTTTCATTTAATATTGACTGGCAGTGTCTGCAAGGCAGCCTTGTTCATCAAAGAGAAGGCGCGCTGCCTTCTGAGTGGCTCTTCTTTCCTCAGACAAAGATGGGGAGGGGGGCTCGCTTCTCCCTGCCTCCCCCCCTAAGCAGGGCCAGCCAGAGTTAATTTTGCTTCCTCAGACAAAACACCGTTTGTCTCTCCCCACTCCGGCCCCAGCTATCTTACAGAAATACCAAATGCAACCAAGAGATGCTCGGCTTCCTCCCTGTCACCACTCCATGCTCTGCCCCTCCCTTTCCCCTTAAATCGAATGCTGTCAAATGCCCAAGATCAAATGCCAAGGCATGCTATGAAACGGTCAGGCACGTGTGTACAAACACCCAACCATGCAGAAGAACACAAAATTGTGAATGAGCACGCAACAGTCCCTGGTTCCCTGCCTGTGAGGTAGGTCATTATTCATTTATTGGTCCCATTTTGCAGAAGGAGAACCAAGGGTGGGAGAGCTCGACGAGACTCAGAAAGCCAGAGTTCAAATCCCACCCTAGCCATGCAGCTAGTGCAGAATGCGGCAGTCTGTCGCCTGTTGGGGACGGGCCGTCAGGAGCACATAACACCTGCGCTCTGGGCTCTGCACTGGCTGCCAATAGCGTTCAAGCTATTGGTGTTAATCTATAAGGCCCTTCGCAGTCTGGGCCCCTTGTACCTCAGGGACCGCCTCGCCCTCTGTGCCCCAGAGCAGCTCCTTCGATCTGCCGGGGGTGTCTTCTTGGAGGTCCCCTGTGTTAAGCGGGGGGCCACAATGGAGAGGGCCGCACCTTTGGAACTCCCTCCCGGAGGAAGCTCGCCTGGCCCCGAGCCTGTTGACATTCCGGCGAATCTGCAAAACCTGCCTGTTCGCCCAGGCCTTTGGGAAGGGGGGGGAATTTTATCTCCCGCCACCCTTATTTATTGTATTTATTGTATTCTTAGTATTCCCCTAGCCGTGTTTTATTGCTGTGATTTTATGAGTGGTTTAATATATTTTTATAATTGTATTTTTATGTTTGAAATGGTTAGCCACCCCGAGCTGTTCTCAGGAGAGGCGGGATATAAATTGACAAAATCAATCAATCAATCAATCAATCAACTCCCTGGGTGGCCTTGGGCAAATCCCAACCTCTCGGCCTCAGTTCCCCATCTGTAAAATGGGAATGTGAGTGCCTGTCCCTATGCTCCCCTCACACATCTTAGATTGGAAGGCCACTGGGCGGGAACCGGTCTTTGAAAAACCGCCACCGTAAAGCGCTGCGTACGTTTGGTAGCGCTATAGAAATTATGTGCTGCCGTAGCGCAAGCTCATTGGACTTGGACCTAGCTGCCCAAAGTACAACACTTTATCCACTAGGCTACAGTGGTTCCATGGGGGGCAGGGGAGCCTCCTGCCCCTAGCATGCTGGTTGCATTGGTAAGGTTGCAAGTACCTTAGTGCCATCCTAGAACTGGCATTCTCCCTGTCTTGATTCCCTGCCACGCTGTCAATCTCTCACACGGAAGCCCTGTACCTTTGCCAAGTGGAGACAAGGAAGTGCCAATGCAGGCCCTGAAACATGTATTTTTCATAAGTGTCCTGAAAAATTTTTTTTGCATCAATGGCAACTCTGCTCCAATCCCTGTTCCCTGCCACTTCCAGGGGCCCGTTCCCAGGCCCGGCAGCATCGATCAACATCTCTTTAGCCTCACCGCGTGCGCCATCCTGACGCGAGCTAATGCTTTGTTTCTGATCGCTGCGAGTGGCCAAAAGCAACAGACGAGGCCGCCGCGGTGATTTATGCCGCACAGGTTGGCGCGGCAACTGTTCAGGAGCTCCACGGCAGCTGTTTCTCCCGTTCTCGGGCAACGTGGTTTTTGGAAGCAAAAGGGCCTTGGGGCCGATGGGGCAGCTGGGGAGGGTTTATGGGCCGGGATCAGATCTCACGGCCGCTGCGGGGGGGGGGTGAGGGGATTAAGGAAGGACCGCTCGTAAATTCCAGGTGCTCGAAAGGCTGCGCCGTTGTGGCGCAAACTCAAAGGGGCTATCGCTTTCTAGCCGGATGGGGGCAAAGAGGGCTGGAATTCAGAGTCTCCCTGGGAATGGCAGGAAATCTCCAAGACTCTTGAGCAGGACAGCCAGCGGTGCCAGGAGGAGAGTGCACCTCCCACCTGGGACCTGGTCCTGGCCCCCCCTGAGCTCTTCCGATGGGAAAAGGTGTGGGGTGAAGGATTTGGCCACACCCTCTTGCCAAGCGCTGTGACATCACAATGCTTGGAGAGGGGGTGCGGCCACATCAAGGGGTGGGGCAAAGGCAAGTCCCCGCCCCTTCCTGATGCAACCACACCCCCTTTCTGAGTATCGGGACATCATGACACTTGAATAGAGGCGGAGCCATGTCAGAAAACGGCAAGGCCCACAATCCAGTTTGCAGAACACATGTCAAGGGCCGTGGCTTGATGCCTCCCTCCCCCCTTCTGCATGGTGGCATCTTTTCTCTCCCTCAGCCTGGGTTGCCGATTCAGCACGACTCACCAGTTCCACGAGACTTACCTGATCCAGAGCCCAGTCTCAGTGCAACGGTCCTGGTGGGGCCACCCACCTGTGCTATGGCCAGAGGGAACCACCAGAGCAGACATACCTGCCCCTCCAGACATGGGCTGTGCTACTTTCTTTTGGGGGGTGGGGAGCTATTTTCAGTCATTCCGAATCTTAACTTCCCCCTGAATTAGAGACGGGTTTGCAGATCCAAAGTGATGGAAAGGGAGACAGGGAGGCAGGTGGAGGGCGCGCAGGCAGGGGAGACGTCTGTATCAAACTGACAGCAAAGAGACAGGAATGCCAGAGGAAAAGGAGAAGCCAGGGTTATTTTTCACCAGCACAAAAGACATTATTAAAAAAAGAAAAAGAAGAAAAAAAAAGTCATCTTTGTCAGAAGTTGATTGTAGCCTTGCCCTTTGCCTGAACTGCAGGGGAAGGGTGCCCTCCTGTGGAGACAGAATGCTAGTGTACAGTTTTTAAAAGGGCAGAGATAAAAATAGAAACATATAAGAATCCCCTAGAAACCCCTAATTAGGCCTAATAGGAGCCAGGTATCAAAGGGCAGGCCCTGCCTCATTCCCACTCCCTTTGTGGCAGCTGCAACCCAAAGCCCGTCTCTAATTAATGATCGTGCAGTGCCAGGTGCATTGCTGGTGCTATGTCATAATAAATCATAACAGTAATACAGCATGGCCCAAAATGAGTCCAGGGGGGTGAAGCACCTAGACTAGCAGTCTTGGCTTGGGATTTCTGCCAGGTGCAGAGTAGGAGGGTTGCCATCTCGCCAGGTTACCCCAGAGATTCTGGGTTTTGACCCAGAAGTAACCCAGAGAAATCAGGCCTTAGGGAAGTGGTCCTGTCAGAAAGGAAGTGGGCCGTAAGGACTTTCCCACCCCATTTCGGGCGTAGCCCCACCCCTTATGACGAGTCATGACATCATGACAAGGGTGGCCATATATGCAAATTTCTTTCAGCGCACTTATGAAAAATACATGTTTCAGGGCCCGAGGCAACAATGCAGGCCCTGCGACATGCATTTTTCATAAGTGTCCTGGAAAATGTTTGCGTGTATGGCCACCCTAATCATGACCCTCCGTAAGGGGCGGGGTTACCTCAGAAAGGGTCATGCCTGTACCTCTGTGCCGCCTCTGCCATCATAAATTGACCCCCTTCTGGGTAAAAGCCCAGAGGAAGGCGGTAACCCTCGTCAGGGGATGAGGTTGCCATGACTACCACAAGGCCTCATGGTGGGTCCATTCTGACCATGCCGCTCTAGAGCACAAGGAGTAGCAGCCTGGCCCTTCCAGCTACAGGGGGGGGGGGGCGTACTTTACCCCTTACCCCACCCCAGTTTTTCTGAAATAATTTAATTTATTTATACAAAATTTATATCCTGCCCACAGAGCAGCCTGGGGCTGCGAACAACAGTATAAAAAAAACAATAAGACAATTTNGATCTCAGGGGTCGCACGGACACATGGGGAGTGAGGGGGGGGAGACCCTACCCTCCCCAACCCTCCCCCTCACCAAAAGCCTGGCGGAATAGCCAGGTCTTATGTAAACGCCGAAATGGCAGGAGAGTGGGAGCCAGCCGAGCCTCCTCTGGGAGTGAGTGCCACAGCACAGGGGCGGCCACCGAAAAAGCGGAGTTCTTGATGCTGAGTTAGGGGAAGGGGCTGCAGCTTTGGTAGGGCGGGGGGGGGGGTCAGGAAGGCTGCAGAAGGGAAGACAGGGGCAGGGAGAGATGTACTCTCCCAATTTCCTAAGCAGGCGAGATCTCTCCCCCACCTCCAAAATTTAGGGCTCTGACAGCAGCCACTGGGTGAAAACAGATGCAACGTCCCACCCGCTACGGCCCGCCTAGGATGGGGACTCGCCGTCACGCGAGTGTCCGGGACGCCATTAGCGGGCTCACTGCTGCCCCGGCCTGGGGAGGGGGCTGGCCCGGATGTGGTCCCCTGGGAGATCCTGGACCCACAGTCCGGGATAAGCAGGGTGGCCAGATACGCAAATTGTAGAGAACACGTATGAGAAATGCAGGTTGCAGGGCTGCATTGGCGCCAATGCAGCCCTGAAACCTGTATTTTTCATAAGTGTCCTCTAATATTTCCATATCTGGCCACCTTAGGGCCAAGGGCCACCCAGGCAGGCCAACATTGGCTATAGTGGGCTCATGAGTCTGTTCCCGCCACCATCCCCCATCGGGGGCCATCATGACTGATTAGCCGCCATAGCTGGCTGTCATGGCAGGGAGTGGGGGCGCTGTGGGCAAGGCTACCCGCCTGTGTGTTCTCTTCCCCCGCCAGGGGTGGGGTGGGCTCACCAGCCAGCCCAGTTGGGTGCATCTCCATTCAGTCCCCCAACCTGACCTGGTCATGGGTGCCCCCCCCCCCCACTTCCTGGGCTGCATAGCCACTATGGCACCAGCCCTGCCAGTGGTAGCGATTCCATTGACTGGTGTCAAGGAGAGGGCACCGTGGACAGGATGAAGGTTTCAGGGAGTGTTCGGGGCTTCTGGGGGCCCCTGACGTCCCCTCTGAGCTCCCCCATTGTCACATTCCTGAGCCCACACACACACACACACAAGGGGTTTGCAAGCTTCCCAACAGCCATACAAAGCCAAATTTCAACGCAAGGCTCTGTTTAATTCATTAACACACCATGACTTTAATCCACTTAATGCTCTCCGAATTAGGCTCCTGGAGCGCAGCTCCTCTCTGGGCTAGTGATGGGGAATGGGATGGGGATGGAATGCTAGTGGGATAGGATGGGAAAGGATCTGGACTGGGCTGGGCTGGGGAGCCACTGCTTCCCATGAGGCGACTGCTCTATGGGAGCGTGTCGTCCAATGAACTGCGTGAATCTCATTCCGTTCCCCATGCTCCTTTGCAATGCCGGCTTTCCCAGCAGAGACGCTAAGGAGCAGCAAGACTAAGGGGGTTTCCTGGCATCCTCCCTCAAAAATGTCCCCTCCCTGCAGCTAGAGATGTAAAATTTGCAGAAATCTTGAAAACATGGGGGGGGGGGGACCTGAGATTTTCACCGTATTTTCTTGACTATCAAAACCAAACCTGGTTCTATCCTTTAGGCTCAGAGTAATAGTCATAATAATAGTAATACTAGAACAACAATTGTTGCTTGGTTATTTATTTATTTTATTTTATTTATTTTAAAAAATGATACCCCGCCCCTCCTGCCACAGGCAGCCTGGGGCGGCTAACAAATCAATTTTGTTACACTGGTTCATAGCGTGTATGGAACAGGGTGTTCCCCCGATTCTTCCCAAAATGTCAAAATTTTCCTCACCAGAACTTGGAAAGAAGTGGAAAAACAAACAAAAAATAGCAACCATTTTATCCAAGAGTTTCCATCCCCAACCCACCCCACGCTGAGGGCTTTTGCTTGATTGTCATGAGTCAGTCTCAAACCAGCAGCCTGGGTATTGTGAGGCAACACCCAACACAACACTGTGGTTCAGGCCAGCCCTGACCTTGGGTGATTTCAGACGAGACGGGGCGGCATTCGCCCTGTCCCGGAATCACCCAAATGATTCCCCGCCGGGATCACTCCGGCACGTCCAACAGACGTACTAGCTGATCCCGGCGGGGAATCGGGGAGAGGGTGGGGCTGCGCGGCACAACGTGCGGCCGCACGGCCCCACCCTCCCCCGCCACCCGCCCTCTGGGGAGAAGGGTGGGCGCCGTGGCCAATGTGGCCCGATTTGACCACGGCCCGGAATCCCGGGCTGTGGTTGCCGGCCAGACGTTACTTTTTGTTGGTTCCCGCCAGGAATCTCTTTGACCACGCTTGCGGCGATTGTCCGGCGGGGAGCCCCGGAAGTGTGGTTGAAATTGACCCCATGTGGGAATCGACCGTGGTGAACGTCTGGCGGCCGCCAAACAGACGTTCAGGGCGCTTTGGCCCCATGTGGGTATTGACCGTGGTTCACTGTGATCTTGTAACGTCTGAAAATACCCCCTGTTGAACATCCTGGTCCTCGCCTTTGCCACGCCTACCAACTTCCTGATTGGCTGCCTGCCATATATAAGGCAGAGCTGCAGCCACTGGAATCTGGGTGGATGGATCATCTGCTCACCTCAGCCTTTTTACTCCTGCTTGTATCGATCCCCTTAGACCCTGCTGGGGCTCTGCCCCTGACCCCAATTCAACCTGGACTTGATCCTGCAAGGCCTGCATCCACTTCTGGTCCTGATCCCTCCTTGGACCCCGAGAATTACCACCCCATAACCTGTCGATGCCTTAGTCCGGGGGTGGGGAATCTCCGGCCCGTGAGCCAAATCCTACCTTCAGGGCTTGTTGGTTTATTTTTATTTGGTTCCTTTCTGGTTCCTGGATCTGGCCCATGGATCCATCCCCACCCCTCAAGCACTGAAGGCCTGACCTCAGAGGGCAGGAAGTGGACAGAGATGAAGGCATGAACTCACGGGATGGATTCATGGCATCGATCCATGATCTGGACCCCCACTTTTTCTTCCCCCATCCTCACCGCCCCTCTTACGCACCCCTGCCTCCAGCTGCTATCCATTCTATGAAGCTTGTGCCCTCAAAGTGAGTTTCCCTGGATTAGGGTGACCGCCTGTTCCACGTCCCTCATCTCATGAAATACCTCAAGCAAGGGGCTCACCCTAGACAGAAGAGACTCTCCGGGAGACAGCTCTGGCCCTCCTAGCCTCGAGAAACGAGGCAGCAGACACCGAGTGGGCAGAGGGTGGAACGAGGGCCCGCAGAGGGACCTGCCTTGCCCAGATGGGTCCCTGCTTGCTGCTGTAACACAGACAGCAACACTATGCTTTTCTCAATTAATGGTGGCATTTTAAAAAGGCTCCATCTGCTCTTCTCGCTGCCTTGGACTTTAGTTAAAAGAACAAGACAGCAAAACATCCTCCCCGGCAAAATCCTTCCCACCCACCCTCCATGGGTTGGACTCCCGTCTCCCGCTATGCTGCGCCCCCAAATGAATTGCCTCTCCATACCCCTCCCACCTGCTTCAGTTCCTCTCCTCCACCTCGTACACGTTTTAGCAACTGGGTCACAAGATGAGCCTGGCAAAGGGATGTGGTTCTTTGCTAGCGGAAGGCTAAAGCGGGGGTCTTGGTCTTACGGCAGCGTCCTCAGTCTCTTCTTAGGCAGGGGACGCTGTTGGCAGAACAGGACAGGAGCAAGACTCCAGAGCTGCTTCCCACACTGTGGTGGATGCACCCACACATCTTGTAGCATGTGTGAACCTCCTCAGCCAAGAGCACGGCCAGAATGGTTACTGGAAGGGGCGTGGCATTAGAAAAGGGGAGGGGCTCTCCCACCCACCTCCCGACACGGCCCTGCCCTTCGAGCAGCATTGTGATGTCACTAGGTTCCAAAGGGGGTGTGGCTATAGAAAGAGCTGTCGACCCTCTTCAGACATAGCCACGCCCCTTTTGGAGCATCATGACATCGCAAAGTTCCGAAGGGGCAGGGTCACGGGACGTCCGGGGGAACAAAGGTCACTCGTGACCTTCACCCGTGTCCGACGGGACCAGACATTTCGTTTGGTCCAATCACAACTCAGACCAAGCGACTGTTCGGTCGGAATTCCGATCGGGCTGAACGAAAAACTAAAATGGACGTTTTGCACGTGCACAGAATCCTGGCCGCCATTTTGCACGTGCACAAAAAAAACATCCAGTTGAAATTCCAATCAGAAGCGTATTCCAATGGGAATTCTGGTCAGAATTTTGACAGCCGTTCTGATTTTGTGAAACTTTTCTGCAAAATTGGAATGGCTCTTTTGAACCAGTCCTAACCAGGAATTCCTACATGTTGCTCTCCCCACACCTTTGCTACGAGCATGGAGAATGTATGGGAAACCTTTCTCGTCGCTCTCATTTTGGGGGACTAACACCGCAGTCACACACCAGGCCCTCCCTCCGCCTTCTTTCTCTAGATCTTCTCTGGAAGAAACCCAGAGGAGGCGGGGCCATATCAGAAGAGGCGGGGCAAAGGGGCTGCCACACCCTTTTCTGATGTAACCTCACCCCTTACGGACTGTATTGTGTCCTCACAAGACAGAAAGGGGCTATCACACACCCCCTTTCCGATGTAACCTTGCCCTTGTTGTGATCCCGTGGTGCTCTGTAGGGTCAGGGCCACAATGGAAAGAGGGTGGATCAATATAAAATACAGAACATATCAGATGGGACAGTTTCTTAGATTTGTAATTGATAAACTTTGGAAAAAACCAACGCGTTTCAACATAAGTTGTCTTCTTCAGGGCTTGTTTTTTCAATCTCCATGAAACAGGGATTTATCATTACTACAAATAAATAAAGGGGTATTTTGAAAAAACATATTATGCTAGAAACCTGGTTGTTCTGTTATTCCAAAAATAGTCAAACCCCACTTACATGGTCTCCAACTGTTCTTATATGTAGGATGCCATTCTCCATTCCCCTGATACACCTAAAATGTATGTATATCTAATGTTAGTACCTCTCAAAGAGGAATTTTAAACAAGTGTTAAAGGGGATTTTAAACAAGTATGATAAATGAAGAAAACACCTCACAGTGAAAAGGACTCACAAGTAGAGTCAAAAGAAGCCTTTACAAAATCCAATAAGATCCTATGTATAGGCGGGGGGAGAACCTCTTTAAAATATATTAATCATCACAGATAAGTATCATATTTCATATATAACAATTTTTTTTAAAGGACTTCGTTTGCAAGGTCAAATAAACTTACCTATCACTAGGTTTCTCAGGGAACATCCTCTTTCTTAGCACAAGTAAAGCTAAAAAGCCAACTCAACTTTACCCAGGTTTAAATACTCACAAACCAATCACTTCAAAGAATCACATGCCCAATCACATGCCCTTACTTGTGCTAAGGAAGAGGATGTTACATGAGACAAGAAGCCTCTTTGAGAGGTACTATGCAATAGAACATTATATACACACATATATTTTAGGTGTATCAGGGGAATAGAAAATGCCTTGTTTCAAAGTTCATCAGTTACAAACCTAAGAAACTGTTCTATCTGACACTGTCTGCATTTTTATATCGATCTAAGGACATTCAAATATATGGCTTATACATTTTGCAGACGTTATTAATTGTAATAGAGCCTCTTGTTGTCGTTTTGGATCTAGTTTGGGGTCTTTTTGTGCTGGGTGACTTTTTTGCAATACCATCACACCATTGACCTTCAGGGAGAGCTACGACCTTCATGAGCCAATGGAGCTGCAGCCTACTGATTTTTCAGATCGGAAAGGACCACGATGGTCTCCTAAGCTCTTGCTTGACAGACCGCAGAGTTTCCACCCCGGTAAAGCTCTGTGGTTTTACTGGAACCTTCTCTTGTTCTGGATGCAGTCCCAGCACACAAATGCTCTCATTGCCATATTCCTGAAGGAGAGCATTACTGTTCCCAGACACTGCCTGTTCCCTGCCCTGATAACAAGCATGCTGTTGCAGTAAGACACAGCAGGCAAATCCCTGCTACCCGCAGGAGCCGTGAAGACTCCAGACAGCAATTCGTTACTCCGGAATAGCCCCCTGATGGGTATTGATGGGAATGGATTGCCCGTGAGCTTCCCGCCAGGGTCAGTTGCTGGAAGGTCTGGCTCGTTGCCAGCTTTGCAAAGTCTCTTTCAGGACTAGGGATGGGCAGACAACGCTGGTGGGGGAGGGGAGGTTGCCTTTTGTGGCTAGCCTGGCACAGGCGTGGTTGGGCTATGGCGCGGTAGGATGGCATCAGGGGAAGACTCACATCCTGCCAAGATGGCAGGTTGGGATGAGATGATTATTTATTAGGGTATTTATTCACTGGGTATGTTCCCCCCTAGAAAAAGAAAGTAAGGGGTGGGGGGCAAATGGCACCCAGTTTTCAAATATCTAAAATGATGCTACCAAAAGTACAAACTTCTCTTCCGACTCCTAAAAACAGGGCAGTTTAGCACTGTGTGTTACTACATCAAATTAACTGTTCCCCCTTTGATGGCCAGCGGAACATATGATGCCTGACTGCCATTTGCATGACAATTTACGTACAAAATTCTTGGCCCCGTTATCGCTGGAATATCCGGGTAGGACCAATCTTAGTCTATTGTTTATGGCGTTATCCGATGCCAACCCTACATTGAGGGTTTCAAAATGTCTAGTTTCAGCTTTGAGTTGTCGACATCTTTTCCTGCAATTTAAGCTTCCTCCAACAGAGGATGAGGTGAGTAATCGCGTGCAGTGTATCCATTGAACCTAATGAATCCCCGTTGATTTGGACTGTGCATAGAGTGGTTTATTGTTATCTCCCTCTATTATGTGGTCGCTCAGGGTGTGATACTGGCTACATGGGTGCTGCTAGGGATGCCATTATTGTTACAGAGGTGCGGTTCGTTTGTGGGGAGGGGTTGGAGCTCTGATATTGCTGTATATATGGTTGATATTCATGGTTTTGTAACTTTGTAATGTCTTATGAGCTGTTGTGATCTTTTGTTTGCAGCGAACTTTATTTAATTGGTAACGTTATTTGTTACTGTGATTTGTATTTTATTATATTTGATTTTTTTCTTGCAATGGCCATTGGTCACGCATAATAAAATTGTATTGTATTCATTGGAATGTATCTTTGGGGAGGGGGACGCCTGAAACATTTAAAACCAGGCTGGTCCGACCACTGGCAAACACTGCACACACTAATGTCGCCCCTGGCAGAGAACAGACAAGCCAGGGGCTACTGCTAGCAGGTCTGCCTATTCCCTGATCTTTTGCTTGGGTGGGACACATTAGAGTCGCAGCTGGTCCCCACCTGTTGAAACAAGAAGTACTTGTACGCATCTTGGTCTGATGTCTGGGGACCAGATATTCAGGATTGATCTGCCAGAGGCTGGCGCACAGGCGGTGGGCATCCAGGGCAAGGGTGGATGCCAGGCGTTGGGGGGTCAGAATCGGGGGTGAGGGTTCCAGGCAAGGGAGAGTGGTCCAGGACGCAGGACAAATCAGGCTGGGGTCAGAGCAGGTCAGAACAAGCTTGGGAAACAAAGGTTAGGGCAAGAAGCAATGAAAGCTGTTGCTTCACTCAGCTTCCTCTTGGAGCTGGCTGGCCTTAGAAACAGCGAGGAGTAGGGTTGCCACGCGTCCGTATGCCTTATGGACAGACCATATATTTCCTGCTCCCCCCTGTCCATATTTCAGCCTTCTCAAAAACCTCAGCGAGAACACACGGAATCTTGCCGGGGCTGCGCAAATCTTCCAAACCCTTCCGTCCCTTCCACTGCCCTGAGCACCCACTCATCCATGCCTTCCTAGCTCCTCACTCCCCTCTTCCCCCCCCCAGGCAGCTCACTGATACTCTCCTGTCATTCAGGCTCCCCTTCCCCTCAGTAACTAACTAAGCTAAGCACGTGCTCCGGTGACTTCTCAGCTTCATAACTGTATCCCTGTCTCTCCCTATCTTCCCCTCCTCCTGTTGAGTGCTGGGCATACTGCTGGTGCTATATAATATTATGATTATTATTCATTCTGTCTTAGTCTACCTTGCTTGCCTCTCTTTGTCACACCCTTCTCCTCCTGCAGCCCACACCCTGCAGCCCCTTCCCCCCTGCCCTGCTAATTCCCCCTCATCGCTGCCTCGGCTGCTGCCGGATTAGCCTGAACTCCGCGGACTAAGCCTGAATACCAATAGCAAAACATCTGATGGAGTAGGCCGTTGCCTATGACGGCGCTCAAGCCTCCCTTCTACTTTTTTCGTCTCCAAGGTGCTATCCTGCCTCCTCTTCTCCATAAGAAGGGGAAATGACAATTCTGGGTATCAACGGGGCTTCTCCGTTGAAGGCAGTGGCGATGGGCATCTCTATACACCAGCCGAAGATGTGGCCCGGAGCACCTGTTTAGCCTGTGGATGGAGGATGCTTTAGGACACCCCCGAACCACTCATTTCCTTGTGTTTATGTGCGAGCGGCTCGGGAGAGGAGTGAGGAGGACGTGCGTGGTCACCTAGCAACTGGCACTTGGAGAGAGAGAGAGAGAGCAGTCGGACGAGCTACACAGGCCCGATCCCTGCGCAACCCCATAGCGGGCAACCGGCCCCAACCACGCATCGCAGAGCAGCTGGCTGCCTGACCTCCTCCCCCCACCCCCAAACATCTGGTGGGCCCTGGGCACACAAGCCTCTGCATCATGTGGCTCGTTTGCCCAGGGAGGGGGTAAGGCTACCCAAAGAGCGGTAGCCTCTCCCACCTGTCTTGTGTTGGACCAGGAGGTAGAGGGAGGACCCTGGTTCGAGTCTCACCTTAGCCGTGAACTCACTGGGTGACCTTGTGCCAGTCACAGATCTCTTAGCCTAACCTCCCTCACAGGGTTGTCGTGTTGCGATAATTAGTTAGTCAATGTTACATTACAATTAAGTTAAAAAATTGTAAGCCGCCCTGAGTCTAAAAGACAGGGTGGGATTAGATAGATAGATAGATCCATCCAAAAAAATACAAATTCCCAGTGAGAGCTGTAAATACAGAGAACTCAGAAGAACCAGCTCTGCCACCCACAAGGGGTGTTAACAGATGATGACAGCTCACGCTTCTGGTGGTGTCTGTTCGTCCACCTGTTTGTTAGGGTGTCGCCCGATGGTCACCTGCAGCCCACCGACCCGCCCACCCCACCTCCCGCAGCTCCCACTCACATGCTGACTCTGTCGTGCGGACAAATGCTGGCAGTGGTTAGGCTGCACCCAGCTTCACATGCATACGGCTCCACGGAGCCACGGGTGAAAGCCTAGAGCATCCGAGGGGTGGCCGCTTCTTGGGGGAGGGCGCGGCGCGATAGAACACCTGCCCATCTGTGAGGTTTACTGCGCTAAAAACTGAGTGGGGGCGGAGCAGGGCTGTCATAGATGCAGATCTTTCCAGGACACATGATGCAGGCCCTGCAACATGTATTTTTCATAAGTGACCTGAAAAAACTTGCATCCTTGGCAACCGTAGGGCTGAGGGGGTGCTACACAGACTGAACGTGAACGACTCGCTAGGTCTCTGTCCAAAACAGCCCATGTACAGGCCAGGGATGAGCCAGCCCTCAGCCTTTCCCTCCGTAGAGAGAGAGGGAGACGTCCTTTGTTTTCCTTGAAAGGCAGGCTGCTTTCGGAGCTCTCTCCTGCCTCCGACATCCCCCGGGGATGCTCTGATCTAATCTTGCTGGGACACCGATGCGCTGGTCAGCTTTGTGATGCCAGCTTTCCCCGGCCCTTGTGGTGCTTGTCGCCAAGCAGGAGGGGTGACCGAGGTGCCCGTCTGCGGGAGATTTTCTTTGCTTCAGTGACATTTGCGACTCCGTTAGATGTACCTTTGAGGCTGCGCCCTTGTCATCCCCTGCGGTTAGATCTTCCCGCTCAAGATTTCTCCCTAACTGTAGGCAGGGAGAATAGGCCTTCTTGCCAGTAACAAACCACCATTCCCTTAAAATAGAGCTACCATACCTCCCCTTTAAAAGGGGATTTCATTTCAGGCGGCTCGCCCTCATCCAATCCCCTACAGCTGATAAACACCGGGTAAGCACCGAGACGGCCGGGCCTGAGTCGGAGGAAAATGAGAGCGATAGCTGGGTGTCATCAGCATATTGATGACACCTCACCCCAAACTCACTGACAACCTCCCCCAAAGGCTGCATGTACACATTGAACAAGAGAGGGGATAAGATGGAACCCTGTGGAACCCCACACGTGAGGCCCCGGGGGGAGGGCGGAAGATGAAAACTCCCCCAGCACCACATGCTGGGTTCTCCCGGCCAGGAAAGAGCGGAACCATTCAAGAACGGTCCCGCCAATCCCTGCCCGGTCCCGCAGCCGAGTCACCAACAACTTATGATCAACGGTATCAAATGCAGCCGAGATCTAACAGGATCAACAGGGTTGAACGGCCCCGGTCCAATTCACGGGAGAGGTCGTCAACCAAGGCCACATGCGCAGTCTCCGTGCCAGAACCCAGACAAAAACCCGACTGCGAGGGATCAAGAAAACTGACCCGGTTCAAATGCTCCCGAAGCTGCCAAGCCACCACCCGTTCAATAAACTTCCCTAAAAAGGGAAGGTTAGAGACTGGCTGATAACTGGCAAGGGCATCAACAGCCAAAGATGGCTTCTTGAGCAAGGGCCGCACCATTGCCTCCTTGAGACAGTTCAGCACCCTGCCCTCCCTAAGGGAGGCATTGACTATCCCCATCAGTGGTGGACCCAATATCTCCTGGCAAGCCTTAACTAGGCAGGACAGGCATGGGTCTAGTTCACAACAGGTGGCTTCGATCAGGCCCAAGAGCATCCCCTGCATCCAAGGGCAATACAACCCAATAGGGATGTGCAAACAGAACACCGTTCAGATGTTCAGACGTTTGGTTGTTCAGTTCAAAATCGGAGTTTGGGTTCGGTTGTTCGGTTCGGCGGAGTTCAGTTCGGCGGAGCATCCGAAAATAGCGCTATCGATACCTATATTGATTTTTTTTCCCCCCGTATCGGTATCATTTGGCCCTGAAACCACCCCTGGTGCCAGGAAGTTTGCTCCTCAGCTGCCTCCCCCTTCCAGACACGTTTTTCCCGCCCAAAGTCACGAACTCATCCGAACTTTTCCGCCGTTCGGTTCAGATGTTCAGTTCAGTCGTCCGAACAGGCCGAGTTTGGCCTCAACTCCGAACATCCGAACCACGTTCACACATCCCTACAAGGCAAAACTCATCCCACAAAACAGGACAGGACAGAACAGGACTGGGCTTCTACTGCCTCTGACTCATTTTCTGCTAAGAAAGTCGCATCAAAACTGTGGTGAATTTGAGCAATTTTATCAGCAAAAAAGTCCACAAAGAAATCACAGCGAGTATTTGATGATTCTGGACTGACCAGCCCCCTCACCACCCGGAACAGCTCAGCCGGGAGGGACTTAGCGGACGCAATGAGGGCAGCAAAGAAAGTCTTCTTTGCTGTCTGCACCACAATGGCATAGGCACCTTAGGTGCCAATGCAGACCCTGCAACATGTATTTTTCATAAGTACCCTGGAAATATTTGCATATATGGCAACCCTAGTAGTATTGCTGGGTTTAAAAAAGGCCTGGATAAGTTCTTGGAGAGTAGGTCCATTAATGGCTATTAACCAAGTAGCTCACAGGATGAACTTCTTACTGTCGGGAGCTGGGAGTGAACAATGGGGAATGGATCGCCCATTGGGACCGTTGGTTCTTCTCCCATGCGATCGAGATTGGCCACTGTCAGAGACAGGATGCTGGGCTTGATGGACCATTGGTCTGACGCAGTATGGCGCTACTTAAACAGAGCCCCCCGCCAGTGTGGACCACTGTCTGCCCATGTGCACCCCTTCCCCTGCACCATAGAGCTGCGGATGGATCAGCAACCACTCTAGGCTGCCGGCTCCTCGGCTGCAGCTCTATGGCCGTTGCCAGGCAACTCGCAGCCGGGAGCGGCGCTGCAGTGGCCATCCATACTTTCGACAGACCACTGCTCCGCCTCCAGCTGATGCTCCGGGTTTGGGTATCCCACTCTGCTTGTGGTGCTCCGGGTTTGGGTATCCCACTCTGCTTGTGGTGCTCCGGGTTTGGGTATCCCACTCTGCTTGTGGTGCTCCAGGAGAGGAGCTGGCCTGGAGCAGGTGGCATCTGTTCCGCTTCTGTTCCGCCTCACCCCAGGGTGGCCCGCCTTTATGCAGACGGGCCACCCGGGGGGTGGAGTGAAGCACTGGCAGGTGTACATCCATAGACTCTTAGAGCTGGAAGGGATGGTAAGGATCATCGGCCCAACCCCCTGGTTGGAGGCAGAATGACTACAGCTACAATGAATTTTAAAGTTTGGGCAGGTAAAGAATCGGTAGAAGCCTGATGGTAAATTGCTACGCTGAAATCATTTAGATATGCACAGGACAAATTTTATTGTACACTCCTAAGTAAGGATGATGGCGTCTTAATTAAAGTCTATCTAGGTCACCCTCACAACAACTCTGTGAGGTAGCTCATTGTTATATCCATTACACGGGAGTGCATTTCAGTGCTTAGGCACAGTGACTTGCCCAAAGTCACCCAATGAGTTCCTGGCTAAGGGTGTTTTCAGATGGACAAACTATCCTGGGATAATTAGAATAAATCTCCCGGGATAACAAAGTGGTACCCGTTTAGACGGACATTTCCATCCCTGGATAATTTAATTCCGGGATAGTCCATGTGAGCAGTACGTTGTGATTAAAGTCTCCGGGATGTATTAAAAATCCTGTGGTGCTTTTCTGCCGAGTTCAGCGTGATGTTTTCTGGGACTCAAATGTCACATCCTCTGTGCAGCTGAGCATCCTGAGCATTTCTGAGCTGGTACACTCTGTGGAGCTAATCACCAGGATAGTTGACTATCCCAGGATATGTCGTTCAGAGTCAGACGGACATTATCCGGGGATAGTTTAGCAAGCCGTTGTTATAAACCCCAGTGACTGGGGTTTTATAACAACCTGATATTTTTGTTATCTCAGGATAATAATCACTGTTTACAGCGTTTAGACCGACAAACTATCCCAGTGATAATGCTCTTATCCCGGGATAAGTGTCCATCTGAAAATGCCCTGAGAAAGGATTTGAACCCTGATCTTAGACCAACATGTAGTCCAGTAAACCACACTGCCTCTCTCATACAGGTTTATCGCAAGCTTTCAAAGTACACCGTAAGAGTCATAGTGACAAAGTAGTAAGTGCCTATATTCGGGACCAACACGGCAAACACTACTTTCTCTGCATTGTGAGAGTAGGCAAACAGCTTGGGCCCTACATAGCGAAACGTCCATCCCCCAACCTATCGTCCTTCATGATCCCTAAGGTGCCCTCTTACAAGTCCCGTCACTGCCCCGGGTCTGTACTGTGGGGGCACACAGAGCCAGAATCTGAGCATCTTCCGGAAGTGATGTAAGGCCTAAATAGGGGTGTGCAATTCATATTCTATTAATTAGTTATGAAAATGAATGGAGCCCCATTTGTTTTCGTGACTAAGGTAATGAAAAGGAACAAATAAGCAAACGACGTTCATTTGTTTTCATTCATATTATTATTTATTATTATTATTAAGTATTTATATAGCGCAAGTGGGTCTGTTTACCCATGAAATGTATACAACCCTCCTTTCCTTACATACGCAGGATGAGCTTATCCAAGTCACTTCCTTTATTTGGCTTGCCTCTAAGTGACGTATGGGATCTGATTGCAAGTTGGGGTAGATATTATGGCTGGGGGCCTCCATTAACCATGCTGTAATCATCTGAAACCTGCACGGGTCTGTATTGGTTTTGGTTTACTCGGAGATAAAAATGACTGTTTATACAGTAATTGTTTAAACTTAGTTTTATTTTTGTTTTTAAAATTTGTATAAATTTGCCTGTTTTGTTTCCTTGTATTTGTTGGGCTACAGCGAGCAATGTACCTGGAGCTTTACAACTGTTGAAAACAGACAGGTCCCGAATATAGGCTCCCTACTTTTAAAATGGGGAATATTTTTGAAAAATAGACACACAACTGTTTTTTAAACACACACATCAGGGCTGGCCATATAGAATTTGCAGGGCCCAGGGCAAAGATAAAATGCAAGGTCCCTGATGGCCCTTGGGCCTGGCCACCGGGGCACCCTCCACGAGGGCCTAAAGGAGGTTGTGTTTGGGGCCTGGCTGGGAGAGAATGAAAACTGGGTCCACCCTGGAAAGAGCAGGGTTTAGAGCGGTTGCCGTGGGTTGCTATGTGGTAAGGCTGACCCTGACACACATACATCCTGGACCCCGATCCTGAAAACACTTAGTTGCATGTAGGTTGATTGACTTCAGTGAAGTTAGGTAAGTGTTTACAGGATCAAGGTGTTATAGGCATAGACAGGATTCATATAACTGTGTCTATTCCATTACTTTGTAAAGCACCAGGTACATTGTTGGCGCTATATAAATACTTGATGATAATAATAATAAATAATAATAATTAATTAATTAATTAATTAATATGTGTGATAGATTGGAATGGGCCTTAGTGCAGAAGGTGGAATGGGGTCCCCTTCTTCCTCCCAGTGGCAGCAGGAGACACGGCTGCACCAGTAGGCATGCCCCCCCCCCCCCGGCTTACAGGCCCCACTAGAGTGGCACCTCCTGTCCCTATTCAAGCTGTGGCTTTGTGGATACACTTTACACACAAACATTTGTCGTGCATCAAGGCGAAAGGCAATTGTACTGCTCCGCTGGGTATCTCTTCTACAGGACTAGCTGCGTAGGTCCCAGCCGGGGAGCTGTTATCCCTCCAGGTAGCAGCGAGGAGAGAACACTGGATGCAGCTGTTTTCCTAAACAGTCCAGCTGCATCCTCCTTTCCTGGCCAGGCTGTAGCAAAGGAACAAAGCGTTTGCCTCTGGATTTGCAGCCGCTTCCGAGCCAGCTGCTCGGGTTGGGATCTTTGTTGATGTTAATCTGAGCGGTTGGGGGTGTGTGCGTGTCCATTTAATAAAGATTGGAGTTTACCAGGAGCTAAGGCAGGAGATTAACTCACAGACTAATGATGAGGCAGGCTAGGTCTGCTTAGGAGACCTGCGGGGGACGCTGAGCAACATCAGGTGCAGCCACGCGAGCTGCAAATTGTCTGATTCCCCACGCAGCCGCCACGCTGCGCGGTCACTGCGGGGAACAGGGCAGAGGGTCAGCCCCGCCCTCCGCAGGAAATCCAGACAGGCCGCTGCCGGATCTCCCACCACAGGGCAAGCCAAGGCCTGGCCACACGAGTGGGCCCCTGGCCCTGCCCCGCACCCCTCCCCTGGCCTGACCACTATCCCAGCCCCAGCTGCGACGAGGCCGCGGGGGACTGGAACGAGCAGCTGCCAATCCAAGCCCTGAAGGAGACCTTGCAGCCGTCCCACTGCCCCCACAGCCCGGGCAGAGCCGAGAGCAGCCAAACCCGCCCACGCCCCACTCCCAGCACCCTGTCCCCAGCCATGAAGGACAACCGTGGCAGTCAACGAGGCACAGCCGTGGCAGTCCCTGGCCCGGGGTGCGTATACCGCACAGGAACGGACGTGCTAGCCTGGTTGGGTGGGCCGTACCCAGGCTGTGACCTTGGAGATTTGCCAAGGTCACAGCCTAGGCTAGCCGCCAACACGGCCCGGGCCAACATCTGGCGGCATCTACACATCTCCCAGTCTACCAAAGTGGGCCACGGTCATGTTGGTTTTTACCCAAGCTTATTTTGTGGTTTGTTGGGCCACTGTAGGGCAAGGATCCTTTCCCATCAAACAATATTAGATTTATTATTAATTATTATTATTATTACTATTATTGATTATTTATGTAGCACGGGCAACGTGCCTGGCGCTGAACAGTCATGGTGGTGTTGTAGAGACAGGTCTCTGCCCCAAGGGAGTTACAATCTGGAATGGAGAAAGACAGGGGAGATCAGGGGAGAGAGACAAGAGATGACAACGACAATGGCAACGATGATGATAGATAGATAGATAGATAGATAGATAGATAGATAGATTAGATTAGATTAGATTAGATCATTTTATTTCTATAGCAACCCTCCCCAGCCAAATGGCACTTGGAGCACTTCACAAAAAACATTGAATAAAATACAATTCATATAAAATTCATTTAAAATCAGTTCAAAAACAATTTTAAAAGGGGAGGGCGAGATACTTTTATTTATTTATTTAATGAAAATTTGATGCCGCCCTTCCCATAGGCTCAGGGTGACTCACAAATAAAATACAAAAACAACCCCCCCCCACCCAAACCACCAAACTTTCCCCCCAAAGCCACTCAATGCCGTCTCCCTATTCCCCACCTCCAAACCCCGCTCTCACACCCCTACCCCAAACTCCCCCACCGAATCCCCCATCCCCGACCCCTGTCTGCCACATGCCTTTACAGACATGTAAAGGCATCTTACGCAGCCTCCAGAAAAGGCTCAAACGAACCTCCGAGGAGGGGAGTTCTATCCCTGCTCTGGGAGGACAGTGATATCGAGTGGTTAGAGCAGGGGACTGCGAGGCAGGACTCCTGGGTTCTATCCCAGATCCAAGAGGGGAGCGATGTCTAGAGGTTATGAGGGGTGGGAGCCATAACTCCTGGATCCTATCGGAGCTCTGGGAGGCTTGAGAGATGGGGGTAAGGCAGCAGAGAGCACTGGGAATTACTCATAGGATTCCTGGCTTCTGTTCCCAGCTCTGGTAGGGCAATGGAGATTAGTGGTTAGAGAGCAGGGATGTCAGGACTCCTGAGTTCTATCCCCAACTGCAGCAGGCACTAGTGGTTAGAACAGCAGGGCTGGGAGCCAGGATTCCTGGGCTCTTGAGGGAGATGAAGTGTAGTGGGATAAAGCAGGGGGGGCTGCGAGGCAGGACTCCTGAGCTCTTGAGGGAGATGAAGTGTAGTGGGATAAAGCAGGGGGGCTGGGAGCCAGGATTCCTGGGCTCTTGAGGGAGATGAAGTGTAGTGGGATAGAGCAGGGGGGCTGGGAGCCAGGACTCCTGGGTTCCATTCCAGGAGCCATCAGGGAAGTGTGGCTCGAGACGATAGTCTTCCGAGCCCGATTCAAAGTCTTGGCGCTGACCTATAAAGCCCTCTACGGTCTCCCCTCCTATCTGCGTGACCGCCTCACTCTCCGTGCCCTGGACTGACCCCTTTGCTCCGCCGGGGGCGCCCTTCTCGGTGTCCCCCGAGTGGCGTGGGACGCTACAATGGAGAAGGTGTTCCCGGTGACCGCGCCCAGGCTGTGGAACTCACTGCTGGTGGAGGTCTGGGTGACCCCCGGACCTTGCCTCATTTCGGCGACAGTGCAAGACCTGGCTGTTCTGCCGGGCCTTTGGGGAGGGATGGGGGTGAGGGGGGCAGTGGGGAGGATGGGTTTTTTAAATTTTCTTTTTGTCTCCCTTTTATGTATGTTTCTATGTTTTATGTATGTTTTACAATATTTTAATGTTTGTAAGCCGCCTCGAGCCGCCTGGGCAGGAGAGGCGGGATAGAAATGGTGTAAATAAATAAATGAATAAATAAATAAAATCACTGACTCGTTTCAGGGAAAGTTTTGCTTTTCCTCTCCCCAAAACTGGGCTCCTGACTCCTTCCCTGGCAGGACCGACACAGGGCCCAGTTCAGACAAGGCCTTTGCCTTACGACTCAATTCATGATTATCCCTGCAACTGCCTTCTCGTGGGCGGGAGGAGCCAGGGAAGGCGCAGCCCCGGGGAAGCTGCCAATCGCCCTCACGAGGAAAAACATTCAAAGGAAAAAGAAGGCAGCACCGAAGCCACAGGAAACCGAGACAAAAAAGGCCACGGCAGCCTTGACCCTGGCTTAGCTCTGTGCCGCCTGTTTACAGGGCGCTTTACTGAGAGTCCGGATGCTGATCTTGCAGGGGGGAGAATCCCAGACGAGAGGCCTGCTGCCTCCATTCACCCGTCTCTCTGCCTGTCTGCTAGTGTCATTATCAAATAGCATTATCATTATTTAAATAGCCCAGCAATAAATCTGGCATTGTCTGTCTATCTAGCTGTCTGTCTGTCTGCTATATTATTTAGCTAGTCCCAACAATGTGTCTGGCATTGTCTGACTTTCTGTTATTAGTAATCAAATAATCTATCTATCTATCTATCTATCTATCTATTTCTGACTTTCTGTTATTAGTAATCTCTCTCTCTCTCTCTAATCTCTCTCTCTGACTGTCTGTTAATAGTAATCTAATCTAATCTATTTCTGATTTTCTGTTATTAATAATCTATCTATCTATCTGTCTCTCTCTCTAGTCTCAGCACACACTGACTGGATCCAGAACGCAAGGGCCAGTCCTGGGAATTAGGGGAATCTCTCTCCCTCCCCCCCCCCC
>QEPC01008752.1:4197193-4323383 GCA_003113815.1 Sphenodon punctatus | reverse complement strand
TGTCTCTCTCCTCCCCCACCCCAAACTCCTCCCTCCATCAGGCTGTGTCTGAAATGTTTGGAGCACCATTAAATGCCCCCCCCCCCGAAACATGTGGCTACTGAGACAGGATGCTGCCTTGTTCACATGATTTATGACCCAGTCTGCTATGGCTGCTAATAGTTCCCTGACCCGGTGTAGCTAATTGGCTCATTAGCAGGGATATTGATGCCCCTCCAGAGCTCAAAGATCTGAGGCAGCTGCTCTGCAGCAACTCTTATGAGGTGACCCACCCACCAAACCCATCCTTTCTCCCCCCCCGTATCCAGAATTCAGGCCAGATTTTCCATGGCACTCCGTGCCCGCTGTGATAACCCACAATTGCTGCCCTGCCCCTTCACACCCTTAGAATGAAGATAGCTTCCTTGCAGCCGCTAGACTTGTGACGGGCAGATTTTCCCCAGAGGAAAGGGGTTGTGATTGGCACGCTTGCTTGTAAGGTAAGAATGTCCTCCCAGTTTTGGAACAAGAGGAAATGGAATTAGAAGGGCGGGGAGGATTCTGGGGTTTAGAATGGGCAGCAGTGGGCGCTTGGCTGGGGGAGGGAACTGGGCCGGGCTTTTGGAATGGGCAGCAGCCCGAACTGGTTATGAGCCGGAGAGGTGTTCTTATTTTGGCTCAGTCTCTGATTATTGATTAGTTGTGAGCTTGGCCTAGATAAGGAACAAATTGTGTAACTCTCTAGCCAGGGACCCCGTGTACTCCGCAACCGCCTTTTCAAAATTCTGCAACCAGGAAACTCAAATTTTAGCGAAGCGAAAATCCACATGCTGCAAAGCAGAATTGAATGACGCAAATTAACTAAAGAGCTTGCAAATTATGCTGAGGATTTTCCCAGCGTGCCATGCCTCACTCTAGAAAATGAAATAGCGATAATAAAAAAAAAAAAATTGCAACACACTACAACTCGGACCTGTCGGTAGGGGTGCAGGGAGTGGCTCTTTTCTCTGGTCCTCATCTACAGCTGTGTGTGTATAATATATATATATCTCTATATATCGCACATGCGCACACACACACCAAAATCATAGTGCTCCCCACTCAGGCTGGACTACTTTGCCGCCAGAGGCAGTTTCTGCAACAAATTGGTCAAATGCAAAATCTCTGCAAAAACAGTTGCAGTCGTGTAGAATTTATGGGGCCCTGTCTCCAGTGAATGGTTATTTTTAATAGAGTAGAGGCCTTGCATAGGAATCGGGTACCGGGACTAGATGATGTTCTTCCTGTCACAATGAGATTGTAGTAGGCCAAGAAACCAGAGTGTGAGAGGAAGCGAGTAGCAGTAAAACAGGCAGGGGCAACGGGCTGTGTGAATGCCCTGTTGCAGGACAAGGCAAGTGCAGGTTAAGGAACAAGGGGTGAGTTTGCAAGGGGGAAGGGTGTTGTGTGAAGGAAGCACTACTCTCTAGAGTCATCACACAGGAGGGGCCTCCCATAAGGCTTCTATAATTTACCCACTGCTCCCTGGGCACCATGGAACGTCTGTAGCACAGTGCCCTATGGCTATGCGACCCCCGTCATTGATGGGGTCTGCCCTCCATTAGTCCCTTGTGTTCGGAGTCTGGGGGTGCTCCTCCATGCACAGCTGCGCCTGGATGTCCAGGTGGAGGCCGTGGCAAGGCAGCGCCTTTTGCCAATTACATTTGGTGCGACAGCTTCGGCCGTATGGCTCAGACTCCGACCCGGCCGCCGTCATCCATGCATTCATCCCTTCTAGATTGGACTGTGTAACGCGCTCTACGTGGGGCTGCCCATGGGGACGGCTCGGGAATTGCCGCTGGCGCAGAATGCGGCGGCCCGTCTCCTGGTGGGACTGGGCCGCCGGGAGCGTGTTACGCCGGTGCTCCGTTCTCTGCACTGGTTGCCGGTGGGTCTCCGGGCCCAATTCAAGGTGTTGGTCTTGGCCTGTAAAGCCCTAAATGACTTAGGCCCGATCCACCTGCGGGACCGCCTAATCCCTCGGGTTCTGCGGTCGTCNGCAAAATACATGTTGCAGGGTTGTGTTGGTTCCAGTGCAGCCCTGTACCATGTATTTTTCAGAAGCGTCCTCTTAAAGGGGAGGAATGGCCACCCTACCTGTTAATGAGAAAAACTGGAGCTTTTTGGGGGGGCAGACATTTTAGAAAGGGGGTAGGCCATAGGGATTCTGCCACCTCCATTCGTGTATGCTCCCCACCCTCCAGGAGCATCAGGATGCTCTATACCAGGATAGGGTTGCCACCTAGGTATATATTTCCAGGCCACTTATGAAAAATGCATGTTGAAGGGCCTGCGTTGGTGCCGGTGCAGGCCCTGCAACATGCATTTTTCATAAGTGTTCCTTAAAAAATTTCATGGGTGGTAACCCTAGTGGCAAGGTCATGAGGCCCTAGAACAGGGGCACCCAAACTCGAAACTCCTTGTCGCTTTCTGTGTTCCAGTGCAAGGAGTGGGCAATCGAAACGCAGGGGAATGTCTTGCTACGGGAGGGTTGCCATAGATGCAAATTTTTCCAGGCCACACATGGAAATGACAGGTTGCAAGGCCTCCTCGGTGCCTTAGGAGGCCCTGCAACGTGTGTGTATATGGCAACTCTCTGGGGCAAAGCAAACACAAATGATGAAGCAGGTGGCATGTTTGCTAGGAGGCAGGGAGTGGGTTGTGTGAATGATGCCCAAGTCTTATCTGAGCCAGCATGGTTTGTTCTGTTTACCCAGGCACGGGGTGGGAGTGGTGTTATAACCGAGCTAGGCCGCAGTTGTGTATATGCAGGTCTGGGCTTTGCCGCGTCAATGGGCTTCTGGGATCTGGACTTGATTTTGGGGAAGGAGAAGGTCTTTGCGGAGCTGTTTGCTCCGGGGTCACACCCACTCTGGACGCACCTGCCTGGTTTTGGAAAGGCAGGTTCCTCGGCTACTGAGCCAATGGATAGGCTGGCCGGATCGGCAGGAATTCCTGGAATGATCCTGTCTGATAATAAAAAGTGGGTGAACTAGCCAGCGCCTTGGTGCCCATGGTAACAGGGCAACAAAGCAGCTGTCACGGGAGAGAGCAAAGCTATAAGGTGGTTGGCCTGCTTAATTATTTACTCCCGTGAACAACAGTGAAAGGCAAGTTGAAGAGGATGTGGAGAGTGATCCCACTGATGATGATGATGATGATGCCAGGAGAATTCAGAGAGGGTCCGAACGGATGATTTCTAACCCACGGGTTGAGCCTCTGTTTCCATCTTGTGTGAAACATTCTTGCTCAACATCCTACCCCTGGGTAAGGTCATTACTTCTTGACTCGACTCTGAGTCTCCTGTAGGCCAAAATGGGAGCCTTGGGGTCAAACTACGAGAAGCGACATCCCCGCCCAGGTCTCCCATGTATTCTGCAAAAACTTTTTCCAGTTTGGGCTGGGAAAAAGAACATGGGTTTGTGCTACTACCTAATCTGAAAGGGTGTTGTGTGTGGGCGCGCTCTTTGCATTTCTTGCACGCAGGACACAGAATTCTGCGCTACTGTTATCGCAGCCATTTTGGCAGAATTTTGCATTGGGCCAAATTGTTGCAGAAACTGCCTCTGGTGGCACAGAATTACAGCTGTCTCTTATACACATCTAGATGTGTATAAGAGACAGGCTCATAGTGCTCCCCACTCAGGCTGGACTACTTTGCCGCCAGAGGCAGTTTCTGCAACAAATTGGTCAAATGCAAAATCTCTGCAAAAACAGTTGCAGTCGTGTAGAATTTATGGGGCCCTGTCTCCAGTGAATGGTTATTTTTAATAGAGTAGAGGCCTTGCATAGGAATCGGGTACCGGGACTAGATGATGTTCTTCCTGTCACAATGAGATTGTAGTAGGCCAAGAAACCAGAGTGTGAGAGGAAGCGAGTAGCAGTAAAACAGGCAGGGGCAACGGGCTGTGTGAATGCCCTGTTGCAGGACAAGGCAAGTGCAGGTTAAGGAACAAGGGGTGAGTTTGCAAGGGGGAAGGGTGTTGTGTGAAGGAAGCACTACTCTCTAGAGTCATCACACAGGAGGGGCCTCCCATAAGGCTTCTATAATTTACCCACTGCTCCCTGGGCACCATGGAACGTCTGTAGCACAGTGCCCTATGGCTATGCGACCCCCGTCATTGATGGGGTCTGCCCTCCATTAGTCCCTTGTGTTCGGAGTCTGGGGGTGCTCCTCCATGCACAGCTGCGCCTGGATGTCCAGGTGGAGGCCGTGGCAAGGCAGCGCCTTTTGCCAATTACATTTGGTGCGACAGCTTCGGCCGTATGGCTCAGACTCCGACCCGGCCGCCGTCATCCATGCATTCATCCCTTCTAGATTGGACTGTGTAACGCGCTCTACGTGGGGCTGCCCATGGGGACGGCTCGGGAATTGCCGCTGGCGCAGAATGCGGCGGCCCGTCTCCTGGTGGGACTGGGCCGCCGGGAGCGTGTTACGCCGGTGCTCCGTTCTCTGCACTGGTTGCCGGTGGGTCTCCGGGCCCAATTCAAGGTGTTGGTCTTGGCCTGTAAAGCCCTAAATGACTTAGGCCCGATCCACCTGCGGGACCGCCTAATCCCTCGGGTTCTGCGGTCGTCTGGGGGTGCTCTGCGGTCGTCTGGGGGTGCTCTGCGGTCGTCTGGGGGTGCTCTGCTCGAGTCTGCTGGGGGGCCAGACAGAGGAGGGCATTCTCGGTGGCCGCGCCACGACTGTGGAACTCCCGTCTGGTTTATTGAGGCCCGGATCTCCCCTCTTTTTGGAGAAGTTGTAAGACCTGGCTGTTCCGCCAGGCATTTGGTGGGGAGAAGGGGGGCGTATTTTAGATCCTCCTTTTACGTGTGTTTTTAGAACTATTGTGAATTGTAAGCTGGCCGAGCTGCCTGTGGCAGGAGGGGTGGAGTAGTAAGAATTTTAAAACAAATAAAATTTGCCTATTTGGCCACCCTGCCTGTGATCAGCTCCTTGATGTATGTCAGCTCGCTCGAGGGCAGGCGAGTGGCTGTTTCCGCCTGCGGTAGGAGTCATTTACGCCGAGAAGCCGCCTTCCTGCCTGCTTGCCCCCAGCAGTGAACACCGCTCTCTCTTTGCCAGAGACAGGGCTGGATCCTCAGCCTGTTGCGTGACGGGGAACCCGAATGGAAGCGTTCTCTTGGTGGCAGGGTGCTGTGATAAGTTCTTGTGGGATCAGACCCTTAGTTGAGGTGGTGGGGGCTGGAGTTTAAATAGGCACAGCTGAGCAGGGCCTTGATCCAGCTCCCAGACTAGACCACCAGGGAAGACTCCAGGCAGGAGGGAGCTGGCCAGGAGCCCAGGGAAGAGATGCTTGCTTGCCTGACGGGGAATAAATGAAAAGGCTGGGAGCCCCGGGAAGGAAAAGGAGGTTGTGAACGTGTCCGATATCCAGAGACGCCTGCCCTACCGTTCCAGGCATCCTCCTCAAGTAGTCTACAGGGCCCCTGGCCGGGACCCCTCCCAGCAGCTCCCTGGAGCAGGAAGCAGGTAAGGATTTTACCCACCACGCAGAACGCAAGGCTGTGCCACTCCCCGCTCTGTAAAAGTGTTGTGTGAAAGAGGGTGATTGTTTGGTTACAGCTAAAACAGGGGTGGGGGGGAAACTCTGGCCCTGGGGGCCAAAGGCAGCTCACGGTTGGTTTTTTTTAATTTGGCTCCTTTCCAATTCCTGAATCTGGTCCCTAGGGCCAGTTCCTACCCCTGAGCACCGAAAAACGGAGCTTGGGGTAAGGGAGCGGAGAGGAGGGTAGAGACACGAGGACAGGGGGGCAAATTCATGATCTTTAGAGTGTGAGCTCTCGGGCAGGGACCGTGTCTGTCTTATTCTCTGTAAAGCACCAGGTACATTGCTTGAGCTATATAAAAGCTTAATAATAATAATAATAATAATAAATAATCTGGACCCTCCTCTTCCCAAGTGCCCCCCCTCTTTAAGCATCCCTCACCCCCAGCTTCTGTGCGTCCCTCTGAGCTTGCACTAATTTTCGAAGGTTCCCTGCCTTAGAATAAGGTCCCCCACATCCAGTGCCAGATCCAGGGATGTTGGGGGCCTTTGTGTGCCAAAAAAAACAACCCAAAAGGGTCATGTTGGCCCTTTCTAACAGAAATGTTTGACGGAGATACATTGGCTCGACTGTGAGAGAAAGGAGAACGTTACTGCTGTTACCTGTTGATGATCAGTTAAACATAGCGCCCCCTCCAGGGCTAGGGTTGCTACCGAGGCAAAAAACTTCTGAAAAATACAGGTTGCAGGGCCCTGCGTTGGTGCCTTAGGCAACTTTTTATGGGACGCTTCTGAAAAAGTTGCCTTGGTGGCCACCTTATCCAGGCCTGTAGGCCTGCGTGGCACATGTATGTTGTTCCAAGTTTAGGTTGGCGGGGGTGCTGGGGTATGCTGGATCTCCACAAGGCTGGGGCTCCCCCAGGTTTGTGGCCCTATAGCCTGTGTTTTATACCAGTGTTCCTCACACTCAAGTGGTCACTTCAAATTTGTTGGTGGACCCCAAGTAGTGGCGGACCGGCAGGTGGGTGGGGGGCACTATTCTGGACCCACCAGGCCTGCCCACGTAGATACCCGAGGCTCTTTGTTTCCCCCCGTCTCCAGGTCCATCGCCGCCGTGTGCCACAGATACCCCATGAGCTGTACGCTCTGGCTCGGGATTTTGCTTCGGGCCCGTCTCTTGGATTAGGTGCAACTTGGCTGTTCCCCAGTGAGAGCTGAGCGATCCCGGACCGGGGGGGGGGCTGGTAACTGAGAAGAGACTCTGAGAAGAATGTGAGGCCGCTTCTGGTTTCCGCTCGGCTGTGTGTCTTGGCTCCCTGCCACCCCTAATCAGTTCCACGCCCGGCAGCAGCGAGGAGCTGACTAGGTCTGCCGTAGCCGGGGGGAGGAGAGGCCGAGGGCTGAGAGGAATGGCATGAGTTGGGTGAATTCTCAATTCACTCCCTGCCGAGTCCCCGCAGAGAAGGCAATGAACGAACAGGCCGTTCGGCCTACAGTCCGCCGGAGCAACTGTCTGGGGCGGGGGCCGCCTCCGGGCCTTTTGACTTCCTTGCTATAGGAGGGCTTTCTCCTTGCCGTTCTCCGAGAGCCAGCAGGGACGAAGATTTGCACGAGAGAGCTTTGCCCACTCTGCTGGGGATGAGGCCCAACCAGTCAGGAAGCCATGGAGTCTTGGCCCCAGTTGGGATACAGCGGGGTTGACCATACATGGAGCCCCCACCCCCCCGCTTTCTTTCTCTCTCTCTCTCTCTCACACACACACACACACACACACACACACACGTTGCCAGCTCTCCAAGTTTTACCCAGAGATTCTGAGTTTTCACTGCATCTCCAGGAGAACCTCGATTTCTGTGGGTCAGCCAGAGTGCCTCCAGCCATACCTCCCCTTTAAAAGAGGATGCAAAATACATGTTGCAGGGTTGTGTTGGTTCCAGTGCAGCCCTGTACCATGTATTTTTCAGAAGCGTCCTCTTAAAGGGGAGGAATGGCCACCCTACCTGTTAATGAGAAAAACTGGAGCTTTTTGGGGGGGCAGACATTTTAGAAAGGGGGTAGGCCATAGGGATTCTGCCACCTCCATTCGTGTATGCTCCCCACCCTCCAGGAGCATCAGGATGCTCTATACCAGGATAGGGTTGCCACCTAGGTATATATTTCCAGGCCACTTATGAAAAATGCATGTTGAAGGGCCTGCGTTGGTGCCGGTGCAGGCCCTGCAACATGCATTTTTCATAAGTGTTCCTTAAAAAATTTCATGGGTGGTAACCCTAGTGGCAAGGTCATGAGGCCCTAGAACAGGGGCACCCAAACTCGAAACTCCTTGTCGCTTTCTGTGTTCCAGTGCAAGGAGTGGGCAATCGAAACGCAGGGGAATGTCTTGCTACGGGAGGGTTGCCATAGATGCAAATTTTTCCAGGCCACACATGGAAATGACAGGTTGCAAGGCCTCCTCGGTGCCTTAGGAGGCCCTGCAACGTGTGTGTATATGGCAACTCTCTGGGGCAAAGCAAACACAAATGATGAAGCAGGTGGCATGTTTGCTAGGAGGCAGGGAGTGGGTTGTGTGAATGATGCCCAAGTCTTATCTGAGCCAGCATGGTTTGTTCTGTTTACCCAGGCACGGGGTGGGAGTGGTGTTATAACCGAGCTAGGCCGCAGTTGTGTATATGCAGGTCTGGGCTTTGCCGCGTCAATGGGCTTCTGGGATCTGGACTTGATTTTGGGGAAGGAGAAGGTCTTTGCGGAGCTGTTTGCTCCGGGGTCACACCCACTCTGGACGCACCTGCCTGGTTTTGGAAAGGCAGGTTCCTCGGCTACTGAGCCAATGGATAGGCTGGCCGGATCGGCAGGAATTCCTGGAATGATCCTGTCTGATAATAAAAAGTGGGTGAACTAGCCAGCGCCTTGGTGCCCATGGTAACAGGGCAACAAAGCAGCTGTCACGGGAGAGAGCAAAGCTATAAGGTGGTTGGCCTGCTTAATTATTTACTCCCGTGAACAACAGTGAAAGGCAAGTTGAAGAGGATGTGGAGAGTGATCCCACTGATGATGATGATGATGATGCCAGGAGAATTCAGAGAGGGTCCGAACGGATGATTTCTAACCCACGGGTTGAGCCTCTGTTTCCATCTTGTGTGAAACATTCTTGCTCAACATCCTACCCCTGGGTAAGGTCATTACTTCTTGACTCGACTCTGAGTCTCCTGTAGGCCAAAATGGGAGCCTTGGGGTCAAACTACGAGAAGCGACATCCCCGCCCAGGTCTCCCATGTATTCTGCAAAAACTTTTTCCAGTTTGGGCTGGGAAAAAGAACATGGGTTTGTGCTACTACCTAATCTGAAAGGGTGTTGTGTGTGGGCGCGCTCTTTGCATTTCTTGCACGCAGGACACAGAATTCTGCGCTACTGTTATCGCAGCCATTTTGGCAGAATTTTGCATTGGGCCAAATTGTTGCAGAAACTGCCTCTGGTGGCACAGAATTACAGCCTGAGCGGGGAGCGCTGTCAGCCAGCCAATGGGATCCTGGTACTGTTCTCAGCTGGTGTATATACTGAGACCATGGAGCTGCCAAAGAGAAACAGCCCATGACTGCTCAGGGGAGAGAAAAGCCCCATGCGGAAAAATCCAGCGGTATTTCACGGTGCTGGTTTTGACCTCTTTAAAGCCCTAAATGGCTTGGGTCCCACCTATCTGAGAGACTGCCTCTCCTCCGATGCTCCACTGCGACCCTTGCAGTAGTCCAGGAGTGCTCTCCTGCGGGTACCACCTGTCAATCTTGTCCATACAACCGGGGCCTCCAGAAAGGTGTTATCGGTTGCTGCCCCGGTATTATGGAACACCCTCCCACCGGAGGTCTGCTGGGGCCTGAGCCCAAGTCTATTCTAGAGGTGGTGCAAAACTTTCCTCTTTGGAAAAGCACTTGGGAGGCAGGGGGAGGGGTTGCAGTGGGTGGGTTTGGAGGGCAAGAGTAGGGAATCTTTATTGTATTGTAGTGTATTTTCCCACCTGTTTTCTTCCATCCCTTCCCCCATTCTCTCCCCCCGCCCCCATACTTTTTATTTTGTAAGCCAAGGATGGAATATAAATGTTAATAAAGAAATAAAATAGTTTTTGAGATTATTATTTTTTTAAAAAAATAAGAGATTAGATGTTCTAAACTGATGGAACGGCACGCTGGAAAGTTAACTCACCTTCAAAATTTGCCTCATTTGCAGTCTCTGGTTAACTTGCATAATTTAGATCAATTAAATCACTTATGCAAATTAACTCATCTGGATTTTTCAGCTTGCAGAACGTGAGTTTCCTGGTGATGGAATTGGGGGGTGGGGGGGGGAGGCTTAATACACGGGGCCCTGCTTAGGTGGGGCAGCTGAATGCNGATGGAACGGCACGCTGGAAAGTTAACTCACCTTCAAAATTTGCCTCATTTGCAGTCTCTGGTTAACTTGCATAATTTAGATCAATTAAATCACTGCCCCAAATTAACTCTCCCCACTCTTTCAGCTTGCAGAACGTGAGTTTCCTGGTGATGGAATTGGGGGGGGGGGGGGGGAGGCTTAATACACGGGGCCCTGCTTAGGTGGGGCAGCTGAATGCGTTCACTGCCCGCCGGGCACTTGGAGCCCCTATGATGGAAGATAGGCATTGGTGTAACACAAGGAGAGAAGCGGCGTTACTGCTGGAGGCCAGATCCCTTCCCACCACTCCCTACAAGTCTTGGGACATCCTTGCCCCCATCCCTTTGCGTCCTCCTGGGTTGGGCTGGCTGTCTTGCTTAGGGTGGCCACCGATGTATATTTTTCCAGGCCACTTATGAAAAAATACATGTTTCAGGCCCGGCATTGGTGCCGATGGAGGCCCTGCAACCTGTATTTTTCATAAGTGGCCTAGAAAAAGGTGGCAACCCTAGTCTTGCTCCCAAACTGCCTCACCCCTCGGGTGGGGGGTGTCTGCAAAATGGAGCTTAGCGGAGGGCCCTCAATAGCCAAGGTGGGGGAACCTCAGGCCTGGGGACCCAATGGGACCCGCCACCTGTTAGTTAGATTTCTATGCCACCCTTCCAGAAGAGGCTCAGGGCAGCTTCTAAATCCATTAAAAAAATTAAAAGCTATTAAAATCAATTAAAAAAACAATCAAAACCCCTTAATATCCCACCCTATCCCTGCCGGCCAAACATCTGGCCAAATGAAAAGGTCTTACATTGTTTCTGGAAGATGAACAGGCTCAGGCGGACCTCCCAAGGGGAGGGCATCCCATAATCGTGGGGCAGCAGCCGAGAATGTCTCGCCTCGCTCGTTTTTATGTGGCTCCTTTGTCGTTCCTGGCTCTGCCCCCTGGATCCGCATCCTACCTCCAAGCACTGAAAGACTGAGCACAGGCTAAGGGAGCACTCAGGAGGGTGTGCACGTGAGGACAGGGCACAGATCCACGAACCGGATCTTCCTGAGCACACTATGTAAGCACCCCTCCCCCCCAACGTCTATGTGGCCTTTGGAGCATGGACTCATTTTCAAAATGACCCCTGGTGAGGGGAGAGAAAGCTTCCCCCAGTGCCAGGGAGCTTAACAGCGCTAAAAACCCAACCTTCCTTTCCTCTTAATCCATTTTGGAGCAGGGCCCGTTTCTGAGTGTCGACGGGACTGCAAATGCTATGACGTTGTGTAGGCCGGTACCGTAGCGTGACTAAGTTCCCTCCCCACAAAAAAGATTGGCCACGTTCTTAGAGGATTGGTCCATGAATGGGTATTAGTCATGGGCGGGGGGGAAGCGGAGACCTCGGCCTGTCAGGAGCTAGAAGTGAATCTCAGGAAATGAATCGCGCCGTGATGACCTTGTCGAGCAACCAAAGCTGCCGTTGTCGGAGACAGGATGTCGGGCTAGATGGACCCTTGGTCTGACCTAGTTCAGCGCTTACGATGGCAAACCCCTGCTCTTTAGGTTAGAACAAGGGAGGCAAGATGAGAGAGCCCTGCTTGCTCCCCATAGCAATGGCGGGGGAAACGGTGGCTCGCGGATGAGCTTTCAAGAGCATTCTCTCCCACCAGCTCGAATGACGACGAAGCCGTTGTTCTTCGCCCCCCGCGCGCTAAGGATGCTTGTACCAGAGGAAACTTTTTTTTTCCCCCAGCTGGTTATCAATCCAGGCAAAACGGGGGGAGTGTAAACACGGCCTTAATAAGAGCAGTGAGGAGGCAGGACGGTCGCATCTTCCTCTCTGCCCTTCTCCGGGGCTCCTCTTTCCACACGTTATCTGCTCGCTCTCCACGCTGACCCATAAATTATTCAGGCTCTTTTGTGTTGCCGCATGAAATATTCATCCTGCCGTCGAGGGAGATGTGTGGGGAAAGGGCGGGGTGGGGGGAAAAGCTGACAGTTGCTCCGGTAATTGAGACCGAGATAATCACTCCTAGAAGCGTACAGGTGTCTAGCGTTCAGAAGAGAGAGCGGGGGAGACGGAGAAGCCAGCTTGCATGGGGTGAGATGAATCCCCTCCCCACCCGTGACATGAAAGACCGAGCTCTGGTTTTGAACCCTGATTTTCCCCCCTCTGGAGCAACAAAAGCCCCTCCAAGTCGGTCTGGCATTGCCTGAGCCAGTGCTGCAAATTGGCTCCCAGGACTCGGCAATCTGTCAGTTTTAACTAGTCCCTTTCAATCCGTGGCATAAGTTAGAGGCTTTTCTAGACAGGGGGATTCTAAAACTCTGTCGTACCCCTTGGTGGCGGCGCTAACTAGCAACTAGGCCCGTCATCCGTGTTGGCTGGAGAGCAGGATGAGAGAGACTCTCCGATTCCATCTGCGCCTCAAAGCCTTTTTGTTCTTCTCATTCATTGTGCAGTGATGGCTTCGTATCTATTCGCAGGCCTGGTTCTGCTCTTGCTAACAAACACCTTGATCAAACCGGGAGTGCAGCTATGATCAGGACCAGCAGGTGCTGAATTCTGGGGGGGCGCCCTGGGGCTAAATGTGGACCTTGGCGAACCTTTTAATTTGGCCTCATTCCAGTTTCTGGATCTGGCCCCGGGATCCAGTTCCTGCCCCCAAGCGCTAAAAAAACAAACCAACCCAGTGCTCCGGGTAAGGGAGCACAGAGGAGGACGTGCACACTAGGAGAGAGGATTGATCCATGCTCTGAACCTCCCTTTTCCCCGAGTGCCGCTCTTAAGCACTCCCGCCCCCCCACACTCGATGCGGCCCTTGGAGCTAATTTTCAAAGTGGCCCCTGGAAGGGAAATGGTTCCCCACGCCTGATGTGAGCCCGTCTCCTTCTCCCTGCCCCCCCAATCTGAGCATGCCTCTCAATCCTCCACCCCTCAACTGCTAACTGACCCACATGGAGCTTGTGCTAATTCTCAAAATGGCCTCCAGGGGGAAAAGATGTCCCACTTCTGGAGTAGGATCTTGTTGCCATGTTAGGCCACGGTCCAACGAACCGTTAATTCGATATCGTTGGGTTTTCTGTTTTACTCCTGAAGCATTTGCACAAACAGGGCATTAAACCAACATAATTCGGGAGCAGAAAGAGAAGTATGTAATCCTGGGAAACCAGGAGTATATACTCCTCTTTGGTTTGTATTTTGAAGTAACTGTATAAATGCTTAAGTGATCATTACATCTTGGCAACGGAGGAAATTACTGCGGTACAACTTCGGTTTATGCTGTTTGTCTGAGTGCTACTGAAGCGGAGGTGTAGTTACTTCAGTTTACCTCTATTCATAAGAATGTGGCCTTCGTTCGTGGTCCTAACAATGTGACCTTAGTCCTCCCCTTTTCTACCACCAACTATCTCAAAGAAACTGTCACGGGTTGGAGGGTCCGCACCCCCACTTTACCGGGTTTGAGTGACTGTTTCCCTCGTGCACAGCCCGCTTGAATTAGTTTCTCTCTCTGGCTAATTCAAGTCTGCCGCAGGGACAACTCCTTTGTCACTCAAGGGCCCGATCCTTCCCGTTTACAGACTCTTTACTCTCTGGGTTCGCAAGAGCTTGAGAACTCTTGTTGCTCACTTGTGTTCCAATGTTAGACACAGACACTTCTTCATAAAGAGAAGTAAGTTTATTGATTACATAAGCAAGATAGTTGATACAGAGTGGTTAATAGAAATCAAAAGTAAATATAACACATTCCTGATCTATACTGGTTGAGTTCCTAAATAAGCATCTTACACCAAAGGACTGAGAGAAAGTTACGGACCTTTGTAGGGTAAGTGACTGGGTCTCCAGACTTAGTTGGTAGAAAGCAAAATCATGTCTCTCTTAGTTCATGGTCTCCAGCCTGACCTGCTGCCAGGCTTTCGTATGCAGATGTAACTGCTCAAGGTGGCTCTGGGCAAGCGATAGCGAAGCTGTCTTAAGTACCCTTGTTCCTTCTTTGTCTCGGGTTTCCCGCCTAGGGGAAAACCTGGAGTGTGTCACGTAAGCAACCCAGGCAAACATGAAAGTCCATTTACATCTCCACAGGGTTCCGTCTGGCAAGCGTTCCCCAAATACGCATTCTTTGTATCTCTTTGCATTTCCTGTAGCTTGGTCACGTGTTACAGGCGTAACTTGAGTTTTTCAGTTCTCAATTATAACATTACATACATGTGGAACCTTTTACTTTACATATTAACCAGGATTGTAGTATACATGTAGGACCGTGTTACACGTGTGTGACCCTATGTTCCTCCGTGACAGAAACCTTGTGGCGTCTTGTCTTGGCATTCACACGTTATACAAGTGGTAAGGTCTGTGATAATTACCACTTGCTGGGTGAGGGGTAACGGACTCTCTGGATGAGCCAATGGAACGTGTGAATGCCCAGAAGGGGTTACCGGACAAATGTCTATCTCCACATGGATAATGATAGATAATGCACCAGTGATGATTTCTTTAAAATGGAGGTGCCGGGGGGGGCGGGGGGGTCAAGCTGTCCCAGAAGTCCAGCCCCTTGATCCTGGAAGCATTTTGGTGGGGGGAGGGGGTGGCATTCAATGGGCTGAGCGGAGATAGGCAACCGGGCTCCAACACCCCTGGTTTCCCCCCTGCCCTTGTGTTCGGGGGGGGCTGATACTGCTGTCTCCAATCAGCTATCGGTGGCTAACCTGTTTGGGGGGGAAGGCTGGAGCTGAGGCTGGTCTTGCCCAGTAGCTGTTGCAAGGGATTTGCCGATAGCAGGAAACTGTCTGCCTGCCGATGCCGTTTCCCATGTGTGCGTGAAGCAGGATCGCAGCAGGCATCTAGCCCAACACAACCCTAGAGAACACTGTCGCTGTCAGACTGGGTCAGACCAATGGTCCATTTAGCTCAGCATCCTGTCTCAGACAGTGGCAGCTTCAGTTGCTTCAGAGAACAGCACAAACGGGTCATAATGGACTGATCCATTCGCTGCGGTCCATTCCCCGGCTTCTGGCAGCCAGCGGTTTAGGGACATCAGGAGCAAGAGGTTGTAATCCTTGACCGTCTTCACTAATAGCCGGGGTCTAGTAAATTCTACACTGCTGCGATCACAGCCATTTGCACAGAATTTTGCATTTGGCTAATTTGTCGCAGAAATTGCCTCTGGCAGGGCAGAATTACACCCTGAGTGGGAAGCAGGGTGAGCTAGCCAGTGGGCTGCTGGCATTGTTAGCTGGTTGGTGGGTATTCTAGGGCCCGTCCCACAGCTGGTGAAGAGGACCAGCCTACAACCATTCAGGATAAAGAAGAGTTGTCCACCTCTCCTCCCGCCCCAATTGCCATCTTTCGTGGGGTTTGACCTGGATGCGCTCTCATTTTGGTTTACGGAATTGTTGGGATTAAAACCATAAGAGGTGGCAACCCTAGCCTCCTCCCCCCTCCCTCTTGCTGATAGATCTGGGTGATATTTTGTGAGGCTGTTCTTTATATATAAAGCTGGGAAATTAATTTGCAGGGTTCAATTAAATGGCCTAAGTTATTCTGCTTGCAGAATACACAGGGTCCTCCTTAATAGCTATTGCTGGGCCTTTTTCCTATCGAATGCACGACGCACAATTAACCTGCAGATATTGTTACCAGGGGATATTGCAAAGGCCAAGAATAGAACCGAGTTTTTAAAAGGACTAAAGTTCCTGAGTGATAGCGGCATCAAGCGAGGGGGGGGTGAGAGCGGGCAATGAAATCTCTGCCTCTTTATCTCCTTGTCCCTTAAGCTCCCCTCCCTCCCTGGGGGAGCAAGTGCCCAGGGAAAGCTGTAGCTGAGCGCCGCCAAGTCTGGAGACCGCAGCACTAACGGGGTGGCTCGGAGGATTCTGTCCAAGCTAGGGGCCTGAGAATCTTGATTGCCCCTACGGCCCCAAATCTCTCTTCTAGGACCTGTCTCAATCCCCTTCTCTCAGCTCAAATCCCTTCCTTCTTATCACCAAGGCCATCGCTGTTAATTCATGTCGGCTGAACCCACTGAATTAAAAAGCAGAGCCACAGATCTGCCTGCCGGATCAACCTCGCTGTCCCCGGGGAACAGATAACGGCGCTAAAGCCGAAACGCGGCCTCGGGAAGAGAGCTTGCTGCTCTGCTCGGCTGTGATTATCAGCAGTGCCATCCGCTATCGAGGGAGGAACGCGCTGGGATCCTTGCGGATTAAAAAGCACACGCATCTCCAGTGGCGACAGGCTGAACAACAGCAAAAGCAGTTTCTCTGCCGCTGGGGCTAGTGGGGCAGAACCTTTCTGCTCAGCGCCCCGGCACGGAGCTCCGCCTGGTGGTGTGCCAAGGGTGTGTCCGGCAGGACCGCTCCCAGGGTGGAAATGTGCTCGCGACACGGCCTGGGTCAGTTAGGGGCACCGAACGGATGGGACTGGGGGCCGGGGAGCTGTCCTGCTACCCACGCAGCCTGGGGCAGGGCGGGAGCACAACATACGTGCAGGTGGCTGCCCGCACCGTCCTGCCGTGACGGACGGCCATGGTGTCCCACAGGGCGGGTATGTCACGGCTGTACAGGCGCAATAGTTCACTGTGGCCTGGTCGGGCGGAGCGTAGCCCAGGCTGTGACCTCGGAGATTTGCCACGGTCACAGCCTGGGCTGGTTGTCAACGCAGCCTGGGGTCATCCAACACATGTGCAGGGGAGTCCTGGCCTAAAGCGGGCTAATGTCACCTCTGTTTTTAGCCAGTGTCCGCTCCACTTCTGGCTGGGGAAAGAACAAACGTGCATTCACGCTGCCCCAAGAACATACAGGAACAGCCACGCTACCTTCCTCCCCGCCCGTTGCCTGTGGGGTATGTGAATGGTTTTGACATACTGAGGGCAGTTATAGGGGTTTGAGTATGGGGTGTGTATGGAACCTTTCACATGAAAGCAGGGGGAAACAGCACAGGCCGTATTCTGCCAGCTTGCCCCCGTGCTGCCAGTGTTGTGTGAAATGTGTTTACCCTACTAGGACAAGGGTGGTGTTCACACAACACCAGACAGCACGGGCCACGTTCTTTCAGCTTGCCCCTGTGCTTCAGATGTTGTGTGGAAGGTTTTGCCTCCCTAACATCATGGTGGGGACCGTTCACACAACGCAAGGGGTAGACAGGACCGGCGACATTCCGTCGCCTTGCCCCTGCTGTGCTTCGGATGTTGTGTGGAAGGTTTTGCCTCCCTAACATGGTGGTGGGGACCGTTCGCACAACACAAGGGGTAGACAGGACCGGCGACATTCCACCGCCTTGCCCCTGTGCTTCATATGTTGTGTGGAAGGTTTTGTCCCCTTATTACATTAGTGGTGACCATTCACACAACACCTAGGGGCCGGCGACACGAAATCACATCCGATTTCTCCTATGCTACTGCTGTTGTGTTAATGAGCCCCCAACGTTGGGATTGCTGCAGATGGAACTGAATGTGCAAACGCCGTTCTCTTCCCCCGCCCAAACTCGTAACAGCCCTTCTCCTCCCCACTGCGGACCTTTATCCTGGCCCTAGAAACCAACAGTGACCTGTAACATTGATGAGTGTCTCCAGCTGTTGAGATTTGCTTGATTTCCACATCACTCAGCCTTGTGATACGCTCTCCGGAGAACCAACGCTGGGTTATTTTAACTAGGCCAAATGGCTGGCAGTATAAGCAACAGGAAGGAAACCTGCTTTGCGGAGCTGCCGTCTCTCGATTGGGCGATAAAGCAAGCAGCGTCTCCCAGAACAATGGCACGAGGTAGCGGCGGCGGCGGCTTGGGCGGACAGGGTCCTTCCTTGCAGGAAAAGGTCTTGTTGTCTGAAATCTCCAGCCGCTTGTTAAACGGTAGCATCGGCCCGTGGGGAAGTGTGTTGTGGGGAGGAAGGGGGGTGGTGGAGAGAGAGAGGATACCCAGCTAAAGGGGGAAGGGGAGAGATTTGGCATCCGAGAAAGGAGAATAAACTAGGCCCCTTCTGCCTCTTGCTGCTGCCGCGGCCAGATTATATTTAGAATAAACTAGCAAAATACCCAGAAGTCTCGTAGGCAGAGGCCTTGAGAGGATCGATATCCTGATCCTTCCCTCCCCACCCCCCAGTTGCTGTGGTCTTTGCAGGCTGCTTAGAGACATCCCCCCCCCTTCTACCCATTGAAACCTACCAGGCCCTTGCTGACGCGTGCCGATTGTGACGTCATCGTCAACTAAGCCAATCGTTCGTCTTCCTCTTCCGTACTTAAACGTTTAACCCGGAGAAGCCCCAGTCTCTTTGGATCAGCAGCCAGGGGTGCCCATGCTAAACCAAAGAAGTAGGGGTGGCTATGTCGGAAAGGGGGCCGGCCATAGGGATTTCCCCACCCCCTTTCCATTGTGGCTCCTCCCCCTGCAGAGCAGCGTGACGTCTCCGTGCTCTGTACGGGGCAGGGATGGGGAGGTACCAGCCTGCGCTCCAAATCTGGCCTGTGGTTGGTTGGTTGGTTGGTTTTTATTTGGCCCCTCATCCCTGGCCCCCTCATCCTCATCCGTGGAAAGAGTAAGCTGAGGGGAAGGGAATGGAGCTGACGAGAGCATGAATTCAAGGATTGGGGATAAATCCATGGCCTAGATCGGGGGTGGCCGAGGTTCCCAACCCCAAAGAGCCACACGCCAAACTTTTTCATACGGCTGAGCACCGCAAGACGCGGAGGCAGAAAAACCTCTCCTGCTTTGTGATTGGCTGTCGGAGTCGGCGATCCTGGCTTCTGAGATTGGCTGAATCACACAGCCGCTTTTCACAATGAGACTCCGGGGCTCAGAAGTAGGGTGGGCCGTGGCTGAGGGGGGTCGAGCGCATGCTTTGCACGTAAAAGGTCCCGAGTTCAAATCTCTGGCATCTCAGATTTCAGGATCTCGGGTAGCATGGCTGCGTGAGGCCTCTGCCGGGAATCCTGGAGAGCTGGATTTGAAACCCCTGCTGCCGTGTCAGGCTGTGACAATACTGGGCTGAGATGGACCATTGGTCTGATGCAGTTAGGCAGCTCCGAGTGTCAACATGGGAGTCATTATAGGGGGGGTTGTGGACATGGCCGTGTATTCATTTGTGTCTTTGCCTGTATCTGCTGCATTTCCCCCGTCGCTGCCCGCGTGGAAAACGCAGTGAACTCAGCTCCTTGCCTATGGATTATTTTGGTGCAGAAGTGCCCAGATTCTGCCAGTTTGACAGGCCTGTAAGCAGGCAGCTTAGCTGAGAGTTAGAGAGCAGCCCTGGTTCGAGCTGGATATGTGCTGTAGTTTCTGGGGGCCAGGTTTTTTGAGACCTGAGATGTCACAGTTTTCAGGAAACTTTGGGTTCACTCGGAACCCAAATACACAGGCCTGGCATTTGTGAAGCTGTGTTTCCCCCAATTTCCTCCTCTTGCAATTGCAGGGTTATGGGGCAGGGCTTGTGGGAAGTAAGACACAGGCCCATTAAGGCAGTGCAGAACCCAGGATCAGCCCTGGCTAAGAGCTGCATTTGAGCTGTCCAAGAGTCACATGTAGTTTCTGAGCTACAGTTTGGCCAGCCCACCGCGTGGCTCCATGATCTGAACCCTCCCCTTCCTTCCTCCCCCCTGAGCGTATCCTGTAATCATTCTCCATCCCCAGCTTCTGTCTGGCTGGTAAAACTTGTAGTAATTTACAAAGCGTCCCACAGGAGGGAAAATGTTCTGTACCTCTGGTGTAGAAAGAGGGGGAGTGAGCAGAGAGAGGAAGCAGGGGAGTTGAGTAGGTTGAAATCCAACAGGCCAGGGTTCTGGTCTCAGCTGTGACACCGGTAGTACCTACACTACTGACACTGACCTGCTGTGTAGCCTCAGGCAAGTCCCTTAGCCTCCCTGTGATTCAGTTTCTCTGCCTCTGTCTGGTATTTTGTCTCCTTCCTGAAGCAGCCCGGGCTCTGTATGATCGTGCTAGGTAAGCATGCCTCTGTGTTATTAAGTTGAGAGTCTCGGGGAGGCGCAGAGCCTGGGCCTGTGAGTTGGCTAACCTGCCCTGTGGGTTCAGAGAACGCTTAGCTGGACATTTCTGTTGTGGCTTGTTTTTAAAGGGCTGCCTGGGTGGAGCTGACACTTCAGCGATTGTCCCAGAGGTTTGGGGTGGTTGGAGAAATGGCTGTTTAGACATCTGCCTTTCAACACAAAGCATCCCCATGCACTTTGTGAATGACAAGTTGACGACGACGCAGGAATGCAGCCACCTCTGGGGCAGGCGAGGAAGAACAGACTCCAGCAGAAAGACTAAGGCAGGGGGGCAGAGAAACTTTCCCTCCAAAAGGTACGGCTTGGGTGGGAGAAGCATTCATTAGATCAACTGAAGGTCAGCAGGACTGCACCTCGATAGCACCCGAGTGAATGCGAGAGCCAGTGTAGGCAAGTGGATCAGGGGCCAGCCCTGGAAAACCAGGCTTCAGATCCTCTCTTAGCCATGCATTTATACCTCGCCCTTTCCCTAAGGCTCATGACAGCTTAACAAAATAAGAATTTATAAAATACATAAAAATGAAATGCATAAAAATAGAAACCTCCCTTTTAAAACCGCTGTTGGTTCCTAGGACCCAACCCCTATCCCTGTCTACCGAACACTTGGCCGCAAAGAAAGGTCTTGCGCTGTCGGTGGAAGTTACTCAGGCTTAGATGAACCTCCAGGGGAAGGGAGTTTCACAGCACTGGGACAGCGTGCCCTTGCCGTATGAACCTGGCTGGGAGGCGGTACCTCCAAGAGGGCACTCCCTTGGGCAAGTTGCTCTCTCTCTCTCTCTCTCTTGCTCTCATCCTCAGCTTCCCCATCTGTAAAATGGGAGTAATTGCCATGTGTTTGCGGGTCCAACACCCCCACTTTCCTGGGTTGGGTGACTCAATTTCCCTCACTTGCAGCCCACCTGAATCAGTTCTCTCTCTGGCTGGTCCAGTTCTTGCAAGGGGGAGAATCCTTTTTGCCACTCCCAACTCCCAGAAAGCTTCCCGTTTACAGACTCTTTCTCTGGGTACGCAAGAGTTTGGAAACTCAAGTTGCTCAGTTTATGTTCTCCCAATGTCAGACTACAGCCATTTCTCCATAAAGATAAGACGACAGTTTATTGATTACATAAGCTAGAACAGTTGATACAGAGTGGCTAAAGAAATGAAAAGTAACATAACACATTCCTATTCTATACTGGGTGAATCTCTATATAAATCTTACCCTAAAAAATACTCCATGTGTGTTCATCCTTTATCTCAGTCCGTGATGTAAATGACAACCTGATCTCTTAGTTGGTAGAAAGCAAAGTCTTTCCTCTTAGTCCATAGTTCCAACAGCCTCCTTGCTGGCAGGCAAGATGGAGATGAGGTAGAAAAAAATAGCTTAATTCCTTTGTCTTGTCCTTTCTCAATGTCTTTGTTTGTTCTTCCCGCCTTGGGGAAACCTGAGGTTTGTCACCAGAGGGGTAAACAGGAAGGTCCATTTGCATTTAAATTGGTTTCTGTCTGGTTAGGCTTCCCGCGAATACACATTTTTTTTCTCTCTCTCCATTTCCTGGAGGTAGCTTCCATTACATGAACGGAGTTGTGCAGTTCTCTGTTTTAACATTACCTGAGGCGAGTTTTGCAGTTCTCAGTTTTAACACTACATACATGTTGAACCTTTTGTGTTAGACCTATAGTCCCGTATCTCTCATGTGTGACCTCCATGTTCCTCCGTGACAATAACGACCTACTTCATGGGGTTGTGGTGAACAACGCATCTTGCACATGGAAAGGTGCTAAGTAATGTCAGCCAGCCTTTCGGAGGTAGGAAGAAGCTAGCTGTTCGAAAAGGCTGTGGTGTAGCTAGTTTTAATAGAGCCCTGGGTGAATCAAATTCCTGGGCCCATAACAACGGGGATGGGGATGCTGGGGCATGGGGAGCAGTAAGACATTGGGGTGCAGCAATGTGGGGGGGGAAGGGAAATAATGGTGCAAAGTCAGGCTTGGGGGGGCAGGGGGAAAGACGAGGAGGCAGATGCGGGGTGGCAGCCACTGCCAGGTTTGAACCAGCAGCTGAAGCAGGACATTTAGATGTCCTGATGGGGGCTTGCCCTACTGGGCCCCCTGAAAGCCTGGGCCCTGGGGCAGTGGCCCCACTTGTATCTATGCCTTTGCTAAAAGTCGGGTGCTAAATCGCTCAATCCCAGCTCTGCCTCTCTCCATAGCAGCTTCCCCCACCGTGCGCCCGGGAAGCAGAGAATGAGCCAGCCCTCTCCCCCTGCAATTAGGTGGATGCTTCCAGCACCCACCTCTCAGGCTGGGTTTTTATTTTCCCCCATTTCTTTATTAGCAAAGTGAGCGAGCGCCAGCTCAAGGCGCCTGCTGTTAAAATCAATGTTTTCACATAAAAGAAAAGACGTACAAACCGTTGTTTCCAAAGGGCTGTAAATAACGCCGCGTGCCTCGTCGAGGACTGACTGCTCCATTACCGTGCGCTTAATTTACAGCCCGTCGAAGCCTGGGCCGGTCCTTTCATTATCGAGACTTGGCTGGGGTGGAGGATGGGGGCTTGCAGGGCAAAGTGCCCTGCTGGCCCACGGCCTCCCGCCTCTTGCTAGCACCGTCTGGTCCCCACAGCCTGCTCCAGCCGGCCCCTCTCTCCTTGGAGAAAGCGAGTCACAGTACTCCCTGCCCTTTGGTTAGCGTCTCCGCCCGGACAGCCAGAGAAATACCTGAGCAGGTTTAGGAAAGAGTTGCAGATACGTCGAGGGCGTTTTAAGGGTCTCTGTGCCGCACGCGTGCGTGGCCTGGGGAGTCTTTCCAATTGGGCAAATTTCAACTTTCATTTAAAAAAGTATGATTATTATCTTTATATAGATATAAAGCATCTGCCTCTAAAAATCATTAGCTAGAGACAAGGCCCCTACCCCCAAAGGGCTTGCAATTTAGGGGAGACAAGGGAGGGCTTGGGGGTGGGGTGGGAGATAAAATATGGGGTTGCCGGTGAGCTCACCCCTTCGGGGGGGTGGCAGGGACGGTTATGCCCAAGGTAAGTATTGGCAGGATCCTCGCCAAGCAGTCCTCATCCACAGGGAATTTCTCACACAAAGTCTCCATTATTTTCATAAATCTATTATACAGGCTCCACTTCCAGTCTCTGTAAAGCCAGACCTAACCATCTGGCTTCGTCTCCTGGACCCACAAACCGCACTCTAGGGCTGGTCTCAATCTAGAGGCAGACGGGGCCGGCCGCCCCGGGCCCCACTTATTTCTGAGGGCCCCGCGGTGGCCTCTGTTTTCACCAGGACAGGTTGTGGGGGGGCACCACTCCCTCGCAGCGAGGCCCCAAACATGACCCCCTTCAGGGCACCGCAGAGGTTGCCCCCAAGAAGGACGGGCCACCAGGGCCCCCCGCATTTTACCTTTGCCCTGGGCCCCACAAATCCTAAGGCCGAGCTTCAGTTCAGGCTTTCTTCCCTGAGTTGGCCCCTGCACACCTAAATTCGGCGCAGCCCGCCAGCTGGATGGCGTGCCTGGGCTGGTGCCTGCCAGCCCTTCTTCAAGGGTCAGTGGCCCTCAGGGACTCTGAGGCACCTGGGCGGGAGTGGAAACCCTGCTCTGGTGAATACAAGGCTACTGTGGGGCTCCTGGAATTAGAGAAAAGAGTGGCGGCCCAGAGCAGTTTCCCCCGGTCGCCCTGTGGCAAGACTGGTCCTGGGAAAAGGGGGGGAGCATGGTTATAGTTTTCAAATCTGTACAAGGCTTCTATATGCAAACTCACACCCAGGATAGGACTAGAGGGAATGGGATTAAAGGAGAAATGGGAAGAATTTTCTATCTCCCAGGGCAGTGGAATCATTTGCCAAAGAAGGTTGTGGAGGCCCCGTCGCTGCAAGCCTTTTAAAATTCGTTAAACAAAGCATCTTTCCTCCGGGAGGCTCTCGGAACCATGGATCCTGTTGGGTGGCAGGGAGCTGGACTTGACCACCGCTGGGCATTTTCACGACTAGGCAAAATGCAGTGAACAAGGATCCCTGTCCTTGTGGGTCTCTTCCGGGTTCTGCCTCTCCTTCTGATGTCCATTTTGGCCGGCAAACTTTGCAGGATTCTTTTTTTGTAGTGTCTGCAGAGAAAAGACTGGCTCTCCTCTTCAAGACTCTATCCGTCTTCCAAATTTCAGGGCCTTTAACAACAACATTAAAGTTGCCAGGGTGGCCCTTTCTGGTTTCTGAGCAGCTAAGGAGACCTTTTTAGTGAATCGGCTTCTGCTGGGTGCGTACAAGCTGGCTCTCTCATTCCTGGGACCCACACAGCAACCGCACTCTGAACAAACTTTTTGGTTTCATTCAGAAACGTTTGATTTGCAGGGTGGTTTTTAAAAACAAAAACAAAACTCTCCAACCCAGCTTTCCTGGCTCAAGGCCAAATTGGTCGTCACTCGGTTGAACTGTACGCAGAGCAAGGCCAGCTGCCTGGTCGCTGCCCTTCTCCAACAAGGATTTGGTCAGAAGGCTACGGCACCGGCGTGGGCGTCCCATCCCCAGGGAGCTTTGCACGGCTGCCAGCTAGCTGTGGCCGGCTGCCTGTTCTACAGCAACTTGCACGCTTCAGAAAAGAGGTCGGGTAGATTTTCCCTCCTGTGGGCCGCTTTGAACAGGAGTGCAAGTGCCGCAAACTGGATAGGAGTTTGGGGGAATCTTAAGAGTTGGAAGGGGGCATCAGAGGTCACCTAGTCCAACTCCCTGCTCCGTCCAGGAACTCCACACCTACGGCATCCCTGACAGATGGCCGTCCAGCTTCTGTCTGAGACAGAGGTCCAGATCATGGGCCTCTGGCCACGGCTCCATCTCTTATGCTTGGGTGCATGGCCTCCTCTGCTCTTCCTCTGAGCTCACCTTTTGGGTGATTGAGGGTTGGGGCCAGATCCAAGAATTGAAAGGGGACCAAATTAAACCCAGCCGTGGGTCAGATTTGGGCCACAGGGAGGGTGGCCAGATAGGCAAATTATAGAGCATACAAGAGAAATACAGGTTGCAGGGTTGCGTTTAGCTCCAATGCAGCCTGTATTTCTCATGTCTCCTCTATAATTTGCCTGTCTGGCCATTCCAGCCCCAGGAGATCAGGAGCGTGCATCTGCCTGCTTGCTGCTGATTGGCTCTTGAGGAATCCCACCAAAACCAACAGAGTGATTTTTTTTTTAAAAAAAAATCTTAGATTTTGCCTATAGCCACCCATTCGGCTGCAGAAGTAGGCAGGCAGGCCAAGGCTTCAAACGTTCAGAGGATTTGCGCTCATGAGGATTTATGCTGGGGGTTAAATCCCTGCTAGTTCGCTTTAACCTCCCCTGTGATCCCAGGAGCAAGGGGACTTAAAGTGAAGATAAATACTTACCTGTCCTGTGAAGTTGGATTATTGTGGGAAGGAAGGTTCCTGCCTCTGAGTGCTTGCTTGTATGGACTAGTAGGAGGAGGTAATTACCTTCTCACACACACGTCCTCTGCTATCCCAGAAAAACTCAATACTTTCTTTGTGTTTTAATTTCCACAATTTCTGCCTGACTGCTTGTTACTCCAGCTCACCCTGCTGGCAGCTCTCTGCAATTTCCCAAGCAAGATCAGGGGGATGGAAAGAGCTTTTTTTTTTTAAACTCAGGGGGCTGCCACCACATGGGGGGGGAGGCTGCCACTCGTTGGGTAGCCTTACCCCCTCCCTGGGCTAGCCCCACGGTCTGGCAGGGCCAACTGCCCGCCGCTGAGCCACGTAGGGATCGAACCTGTGCAGCTCGTCTGGCTGCGGCCGTGGCTCCTCCTGCTTGTGAGAACAGAGGCAGGAGGAGGAGGTGGTTACCCCAGAATAACTCCCCCCTGGGGTAACTGCCCTGGCTTGCGAGAGCTGCTGCTCTGAACTCCAGCAGCAGGATTTACCCCCTGGGTAACTTGTTGATTTCAACTTATTCTCCCACTCGAACCCAATTCCTCGGCCCCGTGTGAACGCTTGCAAAGTGGCTATGGTTGTTTTACGTGTCTTCCCCACCTTCGCCCAGAGGTTCGGAGTGGCTAATCATACATATATAAGAAAACCAACCCACTCCCCCGGGGAAGCCACCTTCTCCCACCCACTCGTTTCCAATTTACCTCACCATTTACCCAACTCCCCCAGATCCCATTTGCCTCATACCTGTTTAGCCCGCTACCCGCCCGCCCCCCCTCCCCTGTACCTTATTCCTCCATTGATCTAGGGTTGCCATATGCCTTTTTTTTCCCCAGGATGCTTATGAAAAATACATGTTGCAGGGCCAATGCAGGCCCTGCATCATGTATTTTTCATATGTTTCCTGGGGGGGGGGGGAAGGCATATATGGCAACCCTATGCTTACCTCACTGCCCCATATCCCATTTACTAAACTATTCCCTCCACTGCCCCATCTCATTTATCCCACTCCCTATTTATTTCATCCTTCCATTTACCCCACTTCCCCATAGCCTATTCATCACTCTACCCCACTGCCCATATCCCTCTTACATCATTCCTATATTTACTCCCCCTGTATCCCATTTACACCTCTCAGCTTACTCCACTCCCCTGTATTATCACTGTAGGAAGGACCCTGGGGAGGATTAGCCTGTTGGTGTAAACCATATCCTCACTCCTGAGCAGAGCCTGAGTCACACCTCTGTGCTTTCCCCCCATTTTCCAGAGGAGATGGACACCTTCAGCACCAAGAACCTCGCTCTGCAGGCTCAGAAGAAGCTCCTGAGTAAGATGGCCTCCAAGACCATGGCAAGTGTTTTCATCGATGACACCAGCAGCGAGGTTCTGGACGAGCTGTACCGGGTCACCAAGGAGTTCACCCGCAACCGCAAGGAAGCCCAGAAGATCATCAAGAACCTGATCAAGATCGTCATGAAGCTGGGGGTGCTCTACCGCAATGGGCAGTTCAGCCCCGACGAGCTGCTCCTTATGGAGCGTTTCCGCAAGAAGGTCCACACCTTGGCCATGACTGCCGTCAGCTTCTACCAGATAGACTTCACCTTCGACCGCAGGGTCATGTCCAACGTGCTGAATGAGTGCCGGGACCTGCTCCACCAAGCCATCAACACCCACCTGACGGCTAAGTCCCACTCCAGGATCAACCATGTCTTCAACCACTTTGCGGACTACGAGTTTCTCTCGGCGCTCTATGGACCTTCTGAGCCCTACCGCACCCACCTGCAGAGGATCTGCGATGGGCTCAACAAAATGTTGGATGAGGACAACATATGAATCGGGAAACGACCAGAGCTGCCGTCCAGCTCTTTGTGCTAACCTCTAAGCCAAGAGTGGGGAACCTTTGGCCCATGGCTGGTTTTTATTTGGACCCTTTCTATTCCTTGGGCCTGGCCCGTGGATCCAGTCTCTACCCTCAAGCACTGAAAGAGTGAGCCCATGAGAAGGAAGTGGAGAGGAGGGCATGCACACAAGAATAGGGAATGGATCCATGATCTGGACTCTGCTGTTTATTTGTTTTTTCCCTGTCCTGAGCACACCCTTTAAGCATCCCTGCCTCAACTTCTCTGTGGTCCAAGGAGCTTGTACTAATTTTCAGTGTGGCCCACGGGAGGGAAAAGGTTCTCCTCTAAGCCAAGTCTTGGGTGTCTTAGAAGACAACCATTGGCATTAATGGGACCAGGCTTTGTCTGTCTGTCTTTCTCTGTGGTTCTCAATATCTCACTCATCCCTTTTTTAATACGTAAAGACTAAGAACTGTTTACTCACCGTCCAGTGTTGGCAATGTTAATCTAGTCACTGGGATCTCTTTGCCTTGCTGCCCTGGGAAATTAAACCGATGCACATGGCTTCTCTCAAGGAGGAAAAAAACAGATGAGTGACGTCTAGATATTGAAGGCGATTTGCAAAGCTCCAAGTCAGAGTCTGGCCCAAGCAGACTAACAGCACACCGGTTTCTGTGGCCTACGGTGCTGTAGGGAGCAGTGTAGCCAGTGCATCTGACTTCCCTAATGCGATGGATCGGGTACTCCAGTCTCACCTGGGTGGACTGGAGGCAGCCATCCGGTGTGAGACCCAAGCAGGATTTGAGCCCCCAGCCTTCAGGGATGTAGCCAAGTGCCTGAACCCCTCAGTCACCATGCTTTCCTTCAAGAGCTAGGACCTACAACTTCTGTGCTGCTGAAATCACAGCCATTGTCACAGAATTTTGCCTTTGGCCAAACTCTTGCAGAAATAACCTCTGGCAGCGCAGAATTCCAGCCAAAGTAGGAAGTGCAATGAGCCAGCCAATCAGATGTCAGCACTGTGAACTAGCCAGTCGGGTACTGGTATGGACTGTGAGGCTCTGGGAATCCGTTGCTGAAGATGAAGCAGCCCGTGACTGCTCAGGGGAGAGAAGAGACTCTTCCCCCTGCTGATACAGCTGTGTGGTATAGTGTGAGGGGTTTGGTTTGTTTGTTTGTAACACATGAATTCAAGATGGATGCAATGGCATGCTGTAATTTGCATAATTTATTCTGGTTGGAGAATCTGCTCACAGAATATGAGCTTCCTGGTTACGGGGGGGTGAGGAGAGGGAATTTGCTGAATACACAGGGCCCCACCTGTATCCACCTATTTGAAGTCCAGTCCCGTGTCTCTTAACTTGCTGGCATTCAGACTAGTTCATGACCTGTGGTTTAAGATCCTTGGTCCCGTGGGATTGATTTGTTCCCCCCAAAATGCTCTTCAACTCATACTCGAGACACGATTTAGCAAAATGTCTATTACTTCAAAGTCTATTTCATTTCCTCCTATGGGCAAAATGGACCTCCTGTACTATTTGGATGTAACTTTAATTCAAGTAGAAAGGGTGGAAGAGAGGCTCAGACGGGTAGAAGCCAGGTCTGTGGGATTTCAAACCATGCTGGCCACGTTTAAAGATGGTTTTCCTGGCCAGATGAGCCACCCTATAAATGATCTCCAACTTGCAGAGCCACAGTCGAGTGTTCCCAAGCCCTGGAGAATTTGTAATCTAGCATTAAAAATGTAAGAATATTATTAGTTCCGTACTGGGTCAGACCAACGGTCCATCCAGCCAAGCATCCTGTCTTCAACAGTGGCCAATCTTTGTCTCTTGGGCGAAGTACCCAACCAGTCACAATGGGCAATCCATTCGCTCTTGTTCCAGCCCCCAATGGTAAGAGGTTATGTCCCCAAAACCTACTTGGTTAATAGTTTTAAAAAGGGATTGGCTGAGATCTTGTAGGATAGGTCATTAATGACTAACTACACTACCAGCAGTGACTCCCTCCCTCTGGCAGTAGATTCCACAAGTTAATTGTGCACTGAGTGGAAAAAAAATCACTTTCTCATTTGTTTTCAATCTGCTGCTGGTTAATTACATGGAGTGTCCCCTTGTCCTAGTAGTTAGAGAGGGAGTCGCGTTCAGTTGGATGGTGGTGGTTCATGCCATTTTTGGCTCCTTGGAAGGTATGAATGATGAGAGCTCTATGGTGGCCGAATCCTTGGACAGAGGTTCCAAAATAAGTACCTGGAAAAAAATGGGTAAACCTGTGGGATATACCCTACCTGAAATGAAAGTAGCAGTTAAGGTAATAACCAATATCTGTTCATGCTCCTTTGGGCATCCATTTTGGTTGTGCTTGTTTTGGTTTTTCACTTTTTAGTTAAGTTAGTTGGTCATTTTGGCAATATTAGCAGTATTGTGCGTCAGATTGCTGAAAATGACCTTATCAAAACACCAAAATGACCAAACAACCAAAATAATGAAAACAAAGAAAACCAGAGTATCCTAAAACTCAGCTGTGCAAGTACCTAGTTTGACCATGAGTATTATTTGAGTACGCAAAGGCTATCTGAAAATGCAAATAATACCTATAAATAATAAAACGGTGACCTGTTTCACTCTAGTTCTGCCTAGAGATTAGAGCTGAAAAGGGCAGTGGGTTGTGGAATACCCACAATTCCAAGCAGCTTATCGGGTGCCCGGTTGGTAACCGATTACTGAATCAGAACTGCTGCAAACCATGACATTCTATGTAATACCACGATCACGTTACTGACTTTCCCATTCACTGAGTTACCGTTTCTGGTTTACCACCCGTGGCTCAATTTACTCCTTTTTAACCAATTATTTTAAATCTGCCCAGGCTCACCCCATCCTCTCTCTCCACCCGTCTTTTGCACGGAAATGTGCAGATGATAACTTGGTAATGCGGTAATTCATTGGGCGGTAAGCCGGTACCGCGTATATCACCCAGCAATACAGAGATGCTGATGGGATTACCCATTCGCATGGGCACCAGTTTCAGCTATAACCAAGCTGGACTGTTCTCCCTACAGGAATGCTCAGATGGAGGTATGAGACAGACCTGGGAAGAGGGCCATGTTTGAACTGGTTTGATGTCTAACTCAGGCAAAGCTGAGGAATCAAAGGATCTGAGTGTTGTGTGTGAAATACTAGAGTCTGTTTCTCCAGCCCGAACACTCCTTGACAAAAAGACTTTCATCAACTTACAAAGGCATTTCTTCCCAACCCCTGTTCTCTCTATTCCATTCCTCTTCCACGCAGGGGCCAATGGGAAAAACCACATCGTCCAGGTAAATAGCACTTACCTCCTCCTGCTGCTGAAATCCAAAGTGAATTGTTCTGTCCGCGGTATCTCCAGCTGACTCTATCAATGTAATTGCTTAGATTTGTTCCTTGGTAGCTGTCCAAAACCATCCCTTGTATTTCATAGATTTTTTTTAAAAAAAACCTTCTTAGATGGAATTAAAATTTAAAGCACCATGTAGCTTTGGAGAGCTATTTAAATAAAGACACATCTTCCACCTTGGGGAGTCGTACAGACGAATTGTGTAATTAAACAAGGGGCATTGGCTGGCAGCTCCTTTCAATCTCTTTAAACTGTGAGTAAGTGTATAATCCTCTTTCACCTTTGCCTGCAGGGCTTTGCAGACGGCATCACAGTAGGCGCCAGGCCTGAGCCGCAAAGGCTTGATGCTAACGGATGCAAACTAAACAGCTTGATTTGGGGGGGGACCCTGCAGCAGTAAGCCAACAATGGGTAAAAACAGATGTGACGTGGGCCCGCTGGGGCCTGCCTGGACTGGGCACTCAGCCGCACATCTGTTCCCCGGCTGCCAAACGTTGGGTGCCCTGGGCCAGGTAGCCGGGCCTGCCCTGGGCGGCTGGCCTGGAATGCGTCTCCCAGAAGATCCCGGGCACAACGTCCAGGTCAAGGGCTGCCCAGAGCGGACCAACGCATCGGTTTATCCCCACTGGGGGAGGGGGCGCTGTAGCTGCCCAGCCTCATAGGGAGCAGGGCTGGCCGTCTGCACGTTGGTTGCGCTCCTCCACCCTACCTGGGGCGGGGACGGCTCGCAGACACGTTAAGTGCGGTCTGCCAACCCTGAGAGTGGTAACCGCCCCTGTGCTCTGCACCAGGCTGGGGAGCTGCCGCGCTGCAGCATCCCAGCCGTTTTTAACCCTACGAGCAGCCTAAGGGACCCGGGCCTCGAACGGGCAGGCTTGGGTGTTCTGACGCAATGCTTGATTTCACACCGACAGCACCGCTCTGTGGTTCAGCCTAGATGCCACAGCTCCTGCCCCTGCCATGCCCACAGCTCCCTGACTGGCTGCCTAGGCAGCCAAGAATGCCAGTAACATTATATCCAGGGAGGGGGAGAGCCAATGAATGCCCCTTTCTAATGTGACCATGCCCCTTTCCCAAGGATCATGCCATCGCAACGTGTAGAAGGCATGGGAGCCACTGGGGGTGCAACCTCAACTCCTTACACCTCCTCCCGGTGCCCACCTTAGCAGCAGCAGAAAATTGAACAAAGCAGCAGGTCAACTTCCCTGTGGTTTGCCTTACCCCTAAGCCGCCTATTCTGGATCTGCTCACCCTCCACTCTAGACACCCCCCATCTCTCACCTTGGACCCCTGGTATTCCCACCCTGGACCTGTACACTTCTGCTCTGGACCAGTGCTGGAGGCCTTATCCTTGTTTAAGACTATGGAGCTCTGACCCTGAGCATGACCCAGACCCATTCCTACACTTAAAGGAACCAGATAAGCGGGCACTCGTTAGACCCTTTGAATGTCACTTCTGACCTCCCCCATCTAACCCATACATGTAATGGGGGAGACACCAAACGCAGAATGGCCACTCACCCTCCACACACCCACTTTTAAACGCAGAGTGGGAAGGACTTTTGGGAACCAGAATTCCATGGGCAAGTCTGCTGCTTGTTGCTCCCCAGGAAGACGCCCAAGTACCATGTGGGGCAGAGAGGCCAATGGAAGGAGGTGCAGCGATGGCAGCGGTAGAAGGTTATGGCGAATGGCGGTGGTGATAGGGCCCAAGGCCGTCCGCCAACACTCCGTACACCCATAAGCCTTCCTGCCCCCCTTCAGTCAGCTTGTGGGTACTCACAGCATGCACCAGAGCTCCACGCAATCGGCTATGTATTGAGGATTTCCTGTGTTGGCAATTCTCAACACGGACCGGGCAGAACATGTAAAACCACCTGCTCGGATATCTACGCAGTGCTTGGAGAATTGCTGTTTCCAGCCTACAAATCACTTTGCAAACTCCTTGCACCTTATCTTGCCGACTTTCCGTGAGCCGTCTCTTCAGCCGCTGGGCCTTTACAAGATTGCTAAGCCTAGGGGATTTCAAGCGGTTGGATATTTATTTATATAAAAGCTTATATCCCGCCCCCTCCTGCCAAGGCAGCTTGGGATGGCTAACAATTCAAAACATATAATATAAATACAAATACAATATATCTAAAAATACATTAAAACCATACTAATACAAATTGGGGGTAGTCAAAAAGACAAAAATATACAAAACCCCCAACCACCTTAACCCTCACCCACCCCCTCACCAAAAGCCTGACGGAACAGCCAGGTCTTGCATTGTCGTTGAAAGGAGGAGAGGTCCAAGGCCACCTGGGCCTCTACGGGGAGGCAGTTCCACAGCCTAGGAGCGGCCACCTAGAACACCCTCTTCATGGTCCCAGGGGACGTCACGAAAGGCGCTCCCAGTTGGTCTCAGGGGATGATCCAGAGCGCGGGGACTGAGGCGGTCCCGCAGGTAGGTAGGGCCTAGGCCGTATAGGGCTTTACCCTTCTTTGCTGCCTGCATAGTCACGGCCTGGGCTCGTAAACTGGCTCTATGCTGAAATCTGTTGGCTTCAGCACGAGAACGGCACCACCGTCGCTCTAACCACCGCCCTTCCCGCTTCAGCTGCCGCGGACCCTCTGTAAACCATGGTGGCCTGTGGTGCTAACGCACAGGGAGCAGACGCCTAGGAGCCATCCTGTCGGTGGCTCGGCCAATAAGGTATTCCAAAGAGCAACGAGGTCATCGAGCAAACGGTCGTCAAGATCAGAGGGTAACTTCCCAAGAGCATTCTGGAACCTCTCTGGTTCCATTAGTCTCCAGGAGCGAACCAACTGAACCGGTTCTGCACCTTTCTGGGGGCAGACACAAGCCGGGAGACAGGCCTGCAAGAGGTAATGATCCATCCGTGACAAGGGCACTGCTGACACCTCCCCCCACTAATGGATCCCTCACCTCAAGGCCGGTACAAAAAAAAAATCAGGTCCAGGGTATGCCCCCAATCATGTGGCGGGCCGATGACTACTTGGGACAGGCCAATGGTTTCCGTGGCGGCCATGAACTCATGCTCCACTCCCTCCAGTGTGGATGTTGAAGTCCACCCAGACTAACGTCCTTGGGGACCGAGACACCAGCTCTGCTACAGCGTACAGGGAAGATGCCGTACAGGTGGGTGCACAGTATATCAACAGCACTTCCAAATTGTCTCCCACCAAATCAATCACAAGATAGAGGCCCATCCCATGTTGTGCCACCCTCAGATGCAAAGCTCTTATGACTTATGGCTCCAGGTACTGATAACTAAGTTTTATAAAATCTGAAAGCCCCCCATCTGGCTCTAATAATGCAGCTTGTTCCAAACAATCACAGCTAATTTAATTGCCCAAAGCCGCAGCCAGGGATGCATGGCAACGGAGAAGGTACAGGAGCACACAAGACAGAGGAGTGAATCCAAAAGCCATTCACCTCTGGAGACCACAGTTCAAATTGATCTTCAGCTGCACAAGGAATCGGTCATCCTGGTTAGTCTCTCATCCTGTAACTGTCAAGTCTCTGCCGAGGAAAGGCTCGGGACTCCAAAAGCATGTCGCTGCTCAAGCTGGAGTATTGGCAGATGCGTAGCCGGAAACCCAAGCGGAACGCCGGCTGATTGACACCGCTGTATTAGGAACGGGGCGCTGTCAGACGGAAATGCTTGGCTGCTCCATCAGTGGGTGCGTTTGTCCGTGCCAACTGCGAGAGGTACCTTAATTTACGAGCTCTGAAAAGTTCTCTGGAGTTGGAGCAGATTCTTGGCCACAAGAGTTGCCGCTGCCTTGGAATGTACTGTTGTCCATATGGAGCGTACCATCGTGACCAAGAGCCCGTGTAGCAACCGAAGGTCCTTTCGTACCGGGGCCTAAGCTTGTCGTTTCTCCACCAAACTCACCTCTGGTCCGTCTAGCTCAGTACTCTTAAGGTTATTCTAACATGTGGGGGACAAGAGGCTATAACCCCTCACCTGGCTACCCACTTGCCCAGGGCTTTTACATAGCCCAGTGTGCCAGAAATATGGGCAGAACCCAATCTGAGCCCGGCCTGATCCAGCTCTTCTGAAGCTTCTGAGCCTGATCTCAATGGGTCTGGGTGGCCCCATCCATTATATCACACCACTCTAAGGGGTGGAGCTATAGCAGAAAAAGTGTGGGGCTACAGCATTCCCATGCCGTTTTACAATGTGGCCACACCCCTTACAGAATGCTGCAACGCCATGATTGCTCCACAGGGGGCAGAGTTCCATGCAGCAAGGGAACGGAGCCCAGCCCAAGGAGCTTGGGTAGAAGGTGCATATAAGCCCAGGTCCAACAGGACCAGTTGGGTTCTGATAGACTCAGGTCAACCCGTAGTTCTCTATCCTAGTTCTCTATCCTGCGCTGGCTTCCCTCCATAGTGTGGGATGTTTGTGGAAGGGGGTTCTGAGAGACCAGGAAGCCCCCGTGGTATAGAGCCTGTCTCTTATACACATCTAGATGTGCACATTTTATATATATATACACAGAGTGTGGCTCCTGGCAGCTTTTCATATATATATAAGGGAAAGCTGCCAGGAGCCACGTTCTATTTTTATTCCCCCTACTGGGAGAAGAATGTGCGGACAAGTCCTCAAGTTCCTAGGAGAAGAGAGACTAAACGGGTGGTTATTCTCCATGAAGCAGCGGTATTGAGAAATGAGGGGCTGTTAACTCACAGCTGTGGTCATCTGAACAGATGCAGGGGTTACAGCCCCGAGGCCCTTCCTCCTGATGGACAGCCTTGTGTGAACTAGGCCACACCCCCTTATACCATGGCTCCAAGTCTCACAGAGAACGGAGGCGCAGTTCAAAGCAGATTTAGGACCCGCACAATGTTTTATTTGACTTTTGTCTTTATTGGTGTGGGAAGGAAGTGATGGGAGGGATTCCTTTCACAGACTAAATAAGAAAGGTTGCTTTGGCCGATACAAAAATAACGGAAGGATGACTGGGTGGACTTCTGTGTCGTATCAGAGTAGACAAGGCCGAGGAGGGCCCCTCTCTAAAGCCATTGTATCCAAACCTGACCGAGGTACCAGCATCCTGGACCTACTGGGCAATGGCCCCTAGTGACCGTCATTCCTGGCTAGTCAATAAGAAATCAAATGGGGATTCCAGCTTTATTCACCCTCACCCCTCCTGCTTAATTTGATTTCCCCGAGATTATTCTAGCAAGATGGGGGAACATCTGGCCTGCGGGTCAAAGCTGGGCTATTATGTATTTGGTCCTTTCGAAATTCCTGGATGTACCCATTGATTCAGCCCCCACCATCAAGCACTGGACGATCAGGCTCGGGGGAAGAGAGCGGAGGGGAGGGCGTGCGCTGAAGGATGGATCCATGGCACAGATTCATGATCTGGACCCTTCCTGTCCCGAACACCCCTACCCACAACTCCTGTCCAGCCCATGGATCAAAGTACTAAATTTTCCAAGGTGCCCGCAAGAGAGAATAGGTTCCCCACCCCCGTTCCAGGCAGGAATCGCATTTTTTCCCCCTCCAGAGATGCAAGAGTTAACTACGTGCCTTTAGCGAGCCTTGCTTCAATCCAGACCCTTATCTTTCTGCCCGGCTCTTCCTAGCGAGGCAGATAAGGAGCTCCAGTGACAGGGACGGCAGGCGGCGAAGCAGAAAGCTGGTGGCAGATCAAGAATCTCTGAGGAAGGTCCCCCTCTCCCTCAGACGTGTTGTACTCTGACACAAGACAGAGCGCCTCTCTCAACACCTCCAAGTCTGGCTCAAATCAGACCCCAGGATACAGAAAAGAAACCCCTAGAAAGTCCCCTTTATCCACACCACTTCTTGAGGCAACATCCAAGGCCTCCAGGATCATAGCTCGTCGTGAGGCGTTTTCGCTATGATGAACAGCTTGGCGAGTTGCGATCGGAACTTCCCTTCCTTGTGAGACACTGGAAGGGAAGAAGCATATACACAAGGGGGGCATGAACAGGAGGCCAAACGCCAACAGTATCAACTGCTGGCTCCCCGCGGAGACAAAGGACACCGCAGAACTGAATTTCATTGACAACCACCACACCTCTCCTCTGGGGCAGGAAGTAGAACAGGCTAAGGCACTTGACTACCTCCCTGAAGGCTGTAGGTTAAAGTCCTGCTTGGCCGTATGCTGGATGATCGCCTCTAGTCCAGCCAGCAGTGAATGGCAGCTGGATCCATTGGGTTGGGGAAATCGAACGTGGTTGGACGTGGTGCTGGCTACATCATGTCCTTGTGCACCCATACACCCTTGGTGCTGGTCCGGAGACTGCAGCTGGTGCAGAATGCATCGGCCCGTCTCCTTCAGGAGACGGGCTGACACTAGCACATTACTCCAGTGTTTCGCTCTCTGCACTGGCTGCCGATAGTCTTCCGGGCCCAATTCAAGGTGTTGGTTTTGACCTTTAAAGCCCTAAATGGCCTGGGCCCCACCTACCTGCAGGACCGCCTCACCCTCCAGATCATGGATCAGCCTCTGCAGTTGGCTGGGGGCGCCCTCCTTGAGGTCCCCCAGGTTTCCCAGGTGTCGACCATGAGGAGGGCGTTCTCAGTGGCCGCACCGTGACTGTGGAACTCCCTCCTGTTGGAGGTCNAGGGCGTTTTCTATACCTGCGCCGTGGCTGTGGAACTCCCTCCTGTTGGAGGCCCACCTGGCCACCAACCTCCCCTCTTTCCGTAGACAATGTAAGACCTGGTTGTTGTGCCGGGCCTTTGCCGAGGGAGATGGGATGGGTGGGTTGGGTTAGGGAGGGCTTTTTTGGTACTAGGTTATTTTAACTTTGGGATTTTTTTCAGTTGTTTTAGTGTATTTTATCTTGTATTTTAAAATGTTGTTAACCGCCCTGAGATGCTTGTAGCAGGATGAGGCAGCATTATCAATTTTAATAATTAGTAAGTTAATAAATAAAAATAAAACCTGGTGCTGTAGGCACGTCAGCCCAATGAGCCGCATAGCTTGGGACAGACTTTTGACTCTCTCAGACTGCACTAGGCACTTAGCAATAAAGCGACTTTTCTCCTGCCACGTGTTATTCATTCATTTTATTAGATTTCTATGCTACCCCACCTGCTACTGCAGCTCACGATAGAAAACATCAAAATAAACACATGACTAAAACGTAATACAAAATAAAAACCTTCACGATGAAGTTAAAACCCACCTCCCCCCTTTCCACCCATCTCCCTCGCCACAAGCCGGGCGGAACAGCCAGGTCTAATAACGGTCTACGGAAAGAGGGAAGGTCCGGGGCCAGGCAGCCCTCCACCGGGGGGAGTTCCACAGCCTCAGCGCAGCCACCGAGAACACCCTCCTCCTCATCGTCGTCACCCGAGAAACCCAGGGAACCCCAAGGACGGCACCCCAAGCTGACCGCAGAGAGATCACTTACAAGCATCGACAGAAGCCTTTCGAGGATCCACTGCTGGTTTCCCTGAATGGATCTGGACCTTCCCTCTCTACCTTGGTGGGACCGGGTAGAAAAGCTTGGGGAGAAGATTTGGTGGGTGGCAGGTGGGGGATAAGGGATGACAGGGTTTCAAGGGATTTTTTTATGTATAGTTTTGATTTTCTAACTGTTGATGTTGTAAACCACCACAAGTCTCTGGAGAAGGGTGGGGTAAAAATGCAAAAATAAAATAAAATCAAAATGCCTCCTTTTTTCAAAATGGATTGGATATTGTTTTATTGAATATTCTTGTAGGGGTGCCGTGAAGCGCTCTGAGCGCCATTCAGTGAGGGGGAGCGATATAATTATTATTACTGCTACTACTGCAAGAGGGTGCCCAGTTTTCTTTTGCAGGAGATAGAGAATTTAGGAGTGAGATGGGGGGAACAGGATTGGCCATGGCTGGGGGGTGGGGGGAGAAGAGGCCTACAATCAAGGCTACTGGGGCAGAGGCGGGCAAACAGCAGGCTCTGCAGGAAGCACTTGTCCCGAGGGCGATGGCAGCAATAGCCCCCAAGCGTCACCACGACTGCCACCACTCTGGAGAGGCTGTGTGTGTGAGTGTGTGTGAGAGAGAGATCTGGGCCTCAAAAACTTGATACTGGGGTTCCTGAAGCAGTGACTGGGCCCCTGCAATGTCACCTTTCCCCCATAAGTCTCTGGAGACCTCTCTGCACTGGCCAGGCCACACCCCTCACAGCTGTTCTTCTCTAGCCTTTGCCAAGCCCCCAGCTTCCTGATTGGCTGCCAGCCAGTAAAGGAGGCTGGCTGGTGGCAGGAAGCAGCTGGGCTCGACTTCAACTGACTTGGTCACTTCCTGTCCCTGCCTTGTTCCAAGGTTTTAACCCTCCCCTGCTCCTGTTCTTCCAGCCTCGTCTTGCTTTTCTCAGGGATAGTAACGGGGAATGCGGATCCTGCTAAACGGCAGGGGACTGGACTAGCTAACCCTGGGGATCCTTCCAGCTCTAAGATTATATTAATGAATAATAACGATATTCTCGTTACTGTCGAGACTCAGGCCTCAAACCCATGGTCTGGGGGCTTCTGGAGCAGCACCAGCTGAGCAGTCTCACTGCTGCTGCCTGGCTCAACCTGCAATGCTGCTCTGTGGGCCCTCCCCTTGTCCCAGCCTAGCCACTCCCCTCCTCCTGTCTATCCCAGACCTGGCCACACTTCCTAGCATTCCGGTTGGTTGCCAGCCATCATATTTACTTATTTACTTCACTTCAATTTCTAAGCTGCCCCCTCCTGCAGCTCGGGGCAGAATACAACATAATAAAGACATACAAATATAAAAACAGCATCAACAAAAACAAAATATAGACAACAATATAAGCTTACAAATAAAATACATCCCACCCATCACCCTTGCCAAAAGCCCGGCGGAAAATTGTGGTGAATCTGGGCAATTTTATCAACAAAACAGTCGACAAGCATGTTGCAGCAAGCACTGGAAAATTCCAGTTCCAGGCGGAGGGAGGCCGGACTGACCAGCCTCCTCTCCACCTGGAAAAGCTCAGCCGGACACGACTTTGCAGATGCTAGGAGAGCAGCGAAGAACCTCTTCTTTGCTGCCCGCACAGCCACAGCGTAGATTCGTAAACTAACTCTATACTGCAATTGGTTGACTTCAGCACAAGGACGACGCCACTGTTGTTCCAACCGCCGCCCTTCCTGCTTCATCCGCCGTTTCATATAAGCCTTGCTGGTAGCACCGGGAAGCGGAGCAGACCATCTGACCTGTTCTAGCTTCTAAAGGCTTGTTCCTGGATGCCTTGTTACCTGCTCTGCTCTCCCACCCCATCTGGTCCTGATCCCAGAGTCCGCCCATGCCTCATTAGCCAGTCCTCCACAGTTACATTTCCCAGGGACCTCTAGAGTCAGCACTTTTTCATTCAGGATAACTGGATCCACTCCCGCCTAAGGCCTCCCCCCTCCCCGCACACCACTCCCTAGATGGCCACAGACCTGTCGTTTCAGTCACTGCAAACTCTTCTTCCTTCAAGGGGACGTCGCCCTGTCCGCCCACCGCCGCCGTGGACTGAAAGGAGATGAAAGCATTTGGGACACAGTAACAAATCTCCAAAGAGCAACAAGCTCCAGCAAACAACCACGTCACCCTTTGTCCCTTGGAGACGTTCGCGGAGCCTAGCAGAAAGGGCTATTGGACAAGCTGGTCAGGGGATAACGGCCAGGAGCGAACAGCAGGAAATAGGTCACTCCGTCATGACCTACAGTGCCATTCTCAGAAATACACAGTTTCATATTTGCAAATATAATTCATATACTTGATCAGACAAACTAGCATCTCAAAGTTTGCATATTTATTTACTTTAGCAATTTTGCATTGGTTAGCAACTGGCGCCCTGGAAGCAGCAGCTGGCTCCAAAGCCGCACTCTGGCTGGACGCCACTCCCCCCCCCCCCCCCCCNCCCCCCCCACCTAGGGCTGCCGCATTGGCTCAGCCACACCCCTTAGCCTCCCGATTGGCCCTTCTGAGCTTCCTGATTGGCTGTCTGCCAGTTGCGGACAGCAACAGGAAGTTGGGCAGATCTAGCCACCCCATCCTTCCTGTTGCTGTGACCTGCATCTCTCCTGTTCCGAATCTGCCCCTTGACTGAGCCTGCCAGTGAGCTCAGTTCCACTGGTTAGTCATTTACTTGGCTCTTCAGTACGAAGCCCGTACTTAACAGAACTAACTAGCACTACGGGAACAAAACAATGAACTAAGTAAACAGTGGAATTGAACTAAACGGAAACAAGGTTACTGAAACATCGGGTTACAGAAATGAAGCAGGAAGTGAATATTTATGTAAACTTCTATCCCTTCCATACCCCTAAGCCACAGGATGGCTTCTACAACATTAAAAAAAAGCCATATAAAATATGTAATAAATCCCCTTGAAGCCCCCACCCCCCCACCTTTTCCTGCAAATATCACTTCCTAGTCACTTTGTTCAGATGGAAACTAGCAGACAGAAATTGGTATTTGGTCTGAATACTAGTTTCAGCCTTAGAAACGACCAAATCCGGCCACTGTCAGTGACAAGATGTTGGTGTGGAGAACCTCAGGCCCAGGGGCCAAATATGGCCCACACCTAGCTTTTATCTGGCCCCTCTCCAGTTCCTGGGCCCGGCCCCTGGATCCAGTTCCTACCCCCTAGCACTGAAAATCTACGCTCAGGGAAAGAGAGGGAAAATGAGGGCAGGTGCACAGTAGAGGACAGATCCTATAAAGAGGCTGGAAAGCCGTGTAATTGGGGAAGTTGTCACTGTAGTCATCCTGCAGCCAAGCAGGAGGTTGGACTAGATGACCTCCAGAAGTCCCTTCTAAGATTCTATAAAGATCCATGAACTGGACCCTCCTCCTCCCGAGCGCACTCCATAAGTATACCTGCCCCAAATTCCATGTACCCCTTGGAGCTGGTACTTCTTTTCAAAGTGGTCCCTGGGAAGGAATGGGCTCCCCAGCCCCTAGATGGGCCGCTGGTCTGACCCAGTGCGGCAAGGACTATGTTCTCAAAATCGAAATGAAGGCAACCTGCTGTGAATTTGGCTGGGTCCCTATTTAAACTGGGAAGTAAGTTTTTCCAGAAAGTGGGCAGAAGCCACGTCGTTCGAGACAATTGACAATGAGATGGAGCAAAGAACTAGATCTCCAACACCCCCCACGAGCAGGGGGTTCTCAAGCTCCCTGTGCCAACAAACCACTGTAAACCCTCAACGTTTCTCAGGGATCACCATGCGTCTGCTGGGGTCAGACAGCCCGCTGTATGCTTTCTGCAAGCTGGAAGGGCCCGGTGCCATCCGAACATTTGCCTACTCTCACCAACAGAAGTTGATCCACTAAAAGAGATCGTGTGACCCAATTGCTACGGCTCCCTAGGCTACCCCCCTTGTGCCTTTCAACAGAGGTTTTATCCAAAGCATTTTGAACTGAAGAAGCCAAAATTTCTCCTTGCTCCCATAGCGTCACTGATGTTTCTCCTTTTGCTAATGGGACCCTGCTACGCTATAAAACTCAGCGGCCTCAGACTTCCAGGGAGCGTCTTGGTGTTGAGGGAAGGGCCCGGTTTCGGATCGTAACCGCACTTTAATTAAGTGCGCGCTGGGGCAGCGATTTTATTGTACCCGTTTAATGGCCCAGCTGCCTCCTCGTTCGCGTTTTACAGCCGGCCTCCCACACGCCCTCTTCGGAGGAACCCGCCCGTGACTTACATAAGCCGTGCCGTATTCTATCTTCGCCCCTTTCACTTCGGCTTTAAATTGAGTAAAGAAGAGATAAGACTTCCCCTGGGGCCTGCAAAGAGACAGCGCAAAAACCAATGACTTTGAACATGGGGAGAAAGGTTACGCAGCAGGCAAAGAAGGCTGGAAACCAGAGCATGGAGCTCGGGGGGGGGTGGGGAGACTAGAGCATCAGCATCTGGGGCTCATTTGCAACTTCCCCACGGCTGGCGGGGGGTGGGGGGATGGGAGCATTACAGACATCACTGTGAAGTCATAGGCCAGAGAGGACAGGATGGGCAGCCCCTTTCTGACCCATAGAGATGGAAAGGAGGGTTTGGAGGAGGAGGAGGGGTATTCCGGTTGCTGGGTGCGAGCGGTGCCGCAGTCTTGGTGTGACAAAAGGGACCGAGACAGACACACGGCAACTGCTGCAAGGGAGAGACCTGTGACGCAAAGGGACCCAACTGGTCCCAGCGGGCTCAGGGCTGGTACCCCCCCGATGCCCAAACTCCTCAGGCTGAGCTTCCTATAGACGGGAGGCTCCAACCCCATAGTGCTCTGCAGGGGGACCCGTGACAGTAATGGGGTGGGGGGCAAGGCACCTCCCAGCCCGTTTCAAAGTGGCGTCATCCCCATAGAGTACTCGGATATCATGGTGCTCTATGGGGAGGGAAGTCACGCTGGAAAGGAGTGGGGAGGCCATCTTACACCCACTCCAGCAATGGGGGAGCTATGCAGAATTAAGGTGCTCCCCTACCACGTTCTAACGTGGCTCCGTCCCCTCATGGAGTGATGTCCGAGCACACGAGGGGGGAGGGGGCAACTGACATACTGGGCCCGGGTTAAGAAAAGCCTGGTTCCATGGGGCCCGGGTTTGAATCTGGCCCAACGCAGTGGTCTCCTAGTGCACCCGCCTGCTTAGGGAATGGACTGCACAGCCTTCACACGGCACCCAAACTTGCCCCATAACCCTTAATCTGGGTTGGTTTTGTCCTGAAGCAATGCATTCAGACAACCGTGTTCCCCTGCCCTCCCCTGGGATTTCCTGCAAAGCTACGGATATGGCAGAAGGCCCTTAGGTCAGGGGCCACCAGACTGGTCAGGGCAGGGAGCAAATATCGGTGGTAGATGGCAAATCGGTGGTAGAGTCACTGGCAAATTTACAAGAAAGGGCAGGGACCTCTGCCCTGTAACCTTCTGTCCCTTTCCATGATGTAACAATGCTGAGAAAGGGGGCAGAAGATTTCCTTTGGCCTGCCCCTTCTGGCATAGCCACACCCCTTTCCATGATGTAACAATGCAGAGAAATGGGGCGTGGCTATGACAGAAAGGGCAGATTTCCTTTGCCCCACCCCTTCTGGCATAGCCACACACCCTTTCTGAGCACTATGGCGCTCAGAAAAGGGGTGTGGCTATGCCAGAAGCAGCAGGGCAAAGCCCCTTGCTCCAAGCCCTGTAAATTTGCCAGCGAGATCGGAATCTCCCAGGACATCGATCATGATCAACCTGTCGACTGGAATCAACATCTTGGCCGCTGCTTTAGGATATCCTTGCACACCACAGAGTGCCATATAGATAAAATTCTTATTTTTATTAGTAATTATAGTGAATATCAATCAGGATCACAGCCACAGACAGCAGAATCCTGACGATCTACGCTTTGGGAACCTCTGCCCTAAAAACGCCAAACAGGACGAGGTTACAATTTAACTAGAAGCCTCGAGCAGAGGGATCATGGTGTCCATGAAGGAAAAGGCCGCTCCGGAGAGCATCAATTAGGAAGTAGGGCGCACCCGAGGAACCAGACACAGGGGGGACAGGCCAGATTCTTAGGGCTAAACGGCTCTACCCACCTCCAGACCGAACAGGAGAAGAGCAGATTGTCCTCGCTGATTCCGACGCTCATCTGCCATTGCTGCAGAGAGAAGAGGCCAGACAGTCAATCTGGGCAGCATCTGCAGCCACGCCTGTCGCGCGGCCCTTGTCCAACATTGAGCGAAACATCTGCCCACGCAACGAGCCCCTGCTCCAGCTAGCACTCCGGGGAGGAGGGATCTCATTAGATGGGAACAGCCACCACAACCTACAGCAACATTATTCACGCTGCAGCAACCCTGCAATTGCCAGGAAAGCGGCCAGCAAGACAACCGGGGCACAGGTTATTCTCAAGCAGATGGTGATTGATTAAAAACAACCAGCTCAGCTCACTGCCTCGTCACTAAGCTAGGCACGCGCACCTGCAGCTTCAGGAGATCGGCAGCTCTGTCTCCCACTACGTTCAGGGCCCTGTGAAATCCCACTCCCTCAGGAATAGCTCTCAGCTGTGGAAATCAGCCAGTCAGCCTCCATTCAAACACTCCTCCTTTATGACAATGAGGAGCCAGCATCAGGTTCCATCCTCCACTGAAATCTGCCAGCTCCTCATTGTCTTAAAAGAGTGATTGGATTGAGAGTGCAGCAACCTCTCTATGCCTTGCAGCTCCCCAATTCCTCAAAGATGCCTTTCCCTCCCTGCCCTTCTGAGCTCCCCTGAAGTTGCTTTCCTGAAGGGCGGGAAGGAAAGGCATCAAAGCAGAGCTTAGGAGAAGCTCTGATTGTGCAAGATCCTGGCGCTGGCCAGATAACTCCACCCTGCTGCTACCCCAAGCCTGCTCATCTTCCAGAAGCAATGTTAAGGCCTTTTTGTGTGGCCACCCATTTGGCAAGCAAGGATAGGGTTACATGTTTGTTTGCTTTTAAAAAGGAATTTTTATTGGTTTGAACATGTTTTTATACATGGAAAGCCGCTCTGAGCCTTAGAGAAAGGGCAGGGTATAAATTTAACTAAAATAAAAAAAAGGGAGCTCCCTTGCCGGAGGGGTGGTGAAGAGTAAGATCTGTCCCAAACTTGCTCTCTCTCTCTCTCTCACACAGCATAATCCCCTGCTACTACAGTCAATGGGAGTCTTGCTGTTTACTTGAATGGTGGAGAACTGAACGTACACACAAACACAAACAGAAAGGCAGCAAATTACAGTCAGTGCAGCGGGACACAAGAAATGGCCAGGTGCTGGAGGGGGGAATGGAGCGCACACAGACACACCCCACTCAGTTCCTCCCAACGGTATTGGGGGAGCGTGTGGGGTTTTTTTTTTTGGGGGGGGGGGGGGGGGAATTGGGGGATTTTTCCAGCAGTGGAATAAATTTAAAGCGGAAAAAAGTGAGACATTCGTTGGAATTTCTCTTTTCCAAGGATGATTTTATTTTATTTTTTTAAAAAGAAAAACAACAGTCTCACTTTTACACCAACATTTTAAACTTTAGTCCTTTTGTTCCTCCCCGGCAAAAAATAAAATACAAAACGGGGGGGGGGGCTTTTGGTTTTGGAATGATCACCAGGTGGAAGGATAAAAACAAAAACAAAAAGATAGGGAGACGCCAAAGAGCTGTGCGAGAAAATTTTCATAGCGTTATTAATCTGAATCATCTACTTAGCTTGCAGAATTTGGGTTAACTGACAGCAGAATTTGGGGGTGTGGGGAGTAGGAGACAGCGAGCCCTGCCTGAGTTCCTATCTCCCCTTCCTTGTCCATCCTAGACTGCAATTCTCTAGGGGCAGGGACCCGTCTCTAGTCACATCTGTTCAGCACCAGGCATGCTGGGGCTACATAAATAGGGCTAAGATTTTGTCACGGGGGTCATGTTTTTAGCCCCCCTCCATGACTTCTGTGACTTCCCCGTGACTTTCCTACATTTCCTGTAAAACTCCCACCCCAAAAAGGAGAGCTGGCGAGAAGAGCGCACTCAGCGCCTACGAGAAGAGCCGTGGCATCTCCCTGCAATTCAAGCCTCTCCCCAGCCCCTGCCCTGCCCGACGCAGCTGCCTACTCCCAGAAGACGCCCTCATTATACTGGGGCAGAGCTGAGAGAGCTGGGATTGGGGGGGGGGGCAGGGGGGCCGGATTGCTGCCCCGGTGGGAAGAGGCAGGCAGGCAGGGAGTGAAAGGGGGGTCCGAACCGCGGCCGGCAATCCCTCGTGACTCCTCCTGAGCAGAGAGGGCTCCTCCTGTCTTGGCTTGTGGGTTCCTGGTGCAGATGACTCGAGCCACTGCCCATCCCAGAGCCGAAGGGGCTTGGCTCGGGGGGAGAAAAATCCTTGCTGTGGGGCTGTGTCGCCGAGCCTCCAAAGAGCCTGCTGACTTCTGCCGCCCTTGAATCTCGGTTCAAGAAGAGTTCACAAGTGGGAGCTTGCTTTCAAGGCAGGGACTGATCCCCTCACGCTTCCAGTTCAGGCAGCACCTGCCTCGGCCCTCAACCTTGCTGCAGTTCGCAGGGAAGCTTTTGGGGTGGGTGGGTAAGGGGGCCTGCTTGCACTACTGGAGCAGGGATTAGGGTGGGAGTTCAAGAGAGAGTTCTGCCGGTGCCAGATCTATCAGGGAGGAGGAAGCCTAGCCTTGCTAAGGAAGCTTTCCCCCCTTGTCTTTGTTTACCCTCCCAAGGGCTGCTTCAAGGGCCAAATGCTTTTTGCTCACCGCCGGTGACCTTTGTGAAGCAAGGAGGAAGCGCAGGGGTGCAGACAAGGCAGGATCTGCCCGTTTGCCTTTAGTGTGAGACAGCAAAGCCTCTCTCTGCCGAGTCACTGGATTGAGGGACAATTTCCCTGAATTTCATATCCCTGTTCCCCCTTCATCCCCTTTTCACCCATAACTTTTCCGTGACTTTTTATCATTTCTGCCGTGATTTAAAAAAAAATAAAAATAAATTTTTTAAAACAGCACGACGGAATCTTAGCCCCAGACATAAATAATAAAAACCAGATTGCCACCACCGCCTCCCCACAGTCACTTTTAAAAAGCAGATTGGGACAGGGTGCAACACGGATGGGACAGAAGCCAAGAGGAAGCCCTTTTTTCAGTGGCTGTTTTTAGATGCACCTGCCTGGGGGGCAGGCCTGTGCGAGTCGCTGCGCACTTCCAGAGAGAGAGGCCTTCAGGCGGCAGGGAACGGGTGTGCTGTCAGGGTGTGCCCACGCGGAAGCAACGCCCAGTGGTGAAAACCCCTGAGTTGCTCCGTGCAGGGGCATGGGTGGGCAGCGTGTGGGTCACAGGAGCATGCCTCCACACCCGGGGTCTTCAGACTGGCGCCCAGGTCCGTGGGGGATGGATGAACCTGGGGAGGTACATCCTGTCTGAAAACAGCCTCAAATCACAAGGTGAGGTCAGTATCACGAAGGATCCAGCCAGGCTCTTCTAAGCCAAGGCCAGAAGCGTCTGGGTGGCCCTGCTCCCTGAGGTTACGTCCTCTTAGGTTTGACCTTGAGACTCCCTCTTTGGCCTATGGGAATACTGCTCCCCCGGCCCCCGAGAACCATGATGTCATGGTGCTTTGTAAGATGTGGGGCTATGGTAGAAAAGGGGTGGGGTGCAATGTTCCCCCGCCCCTTCCCACCATGGCCACACCCCCTGCAGAGGATTCATGATGCTACAGTACTTCAAAGGTTCTCAGTTGCTGCGTCCATGTTGTGGAACTCCCTCCCCATGAAGGTTCGTCCAAGCCAGAGCATCTTTTGGAGGCGATGCAAGACCTTTCTTTTTAGTAAAGCATTTGGCGGGCGGGGACAAGGATTGGGTGGAAGATCGTTGCGTGGCTGGGGTTGGACCAAGCAGCTGATTTTTATTATTCTATTTAAAATGGGTTTTAATTGTATTTTATGTTTTTGTGAGCCGCCTTCAGGGAAGGGTGGGGTAAACTTGTAAATAAATAAATACTCCTGAAAAAGGACACGCTTCCCTTCAGTTTGTATTCCGAAATAACTGTTCATGCGACCACTTATCAGCGCGAGAGTGGCTACCACAGTTCAGTGATCATTACATCTCGGGGGGAGAGACTGCTACAGTATTACTCCATTTTACACTGTTTGCATGAATGCTACTGGAGTAGTTACTCTGGTTTGATTAAAAACTGAAGTAGTTACTCCATTGCACCTCGGTTCGTCAGAACTTAAGCCAGACGACTGGTTACACAACTCACCTCGTTGGTCCCTCCCTGAGCAGCGTAGGTGAACGTGCAGGTGTATTCGCCCTTGAAAAGAGAGAGGTGGGAAAATCAGCATGTTAATGACCTAGAACAGGGCTGGCTAGAACTATGATACATACAATCTAAATAGGGTTGCCAGATATGCATATTTTTACCAGTCACTTATGAAAAATACATGCTACAGGGCTGCGCTGGCACCAATGCAGCCCTACGAGATGAGTTTTTCATAAGTGACTGATAAAAATTTGCCATATCTGGCAAACCCCAAGTCTAAATTTTGGAGAAGTTGTAAGACCTGGCTGTTCCGCCAGGTGTTTGGCGGGTGAGAAGGGTAATGGTGGTTGGGGGCGGAAGAGTTATTTTTCCTCCTTTATGTGGTTTTAATTGATGTTTTTATTACTTGTAAGCCGTCCTGAGCTGCCTGCAGCAGGAAGGGCGGGGTAGAAGTTTTTAAAAAATAAATTAATACATAAATTTCCAAGCATCAACCTACAGCAGCCAACCAGAAATTAATCATCCAACTATATAACATATATTTGCTTTATCAGGAAATATTAAATGTTGACTAAAGTAGACAGTGCTCAACAATAATTACTATTAAATAATAAAATGGTAATCTAAGGGTTGCCAGTATCTAGCGTCATATATACACGAGCCAGAGTACATTGCTACACTGGAAAGCTGTTGGAAGTCTCCGATTCGTGCTAAAGTTTTGTGCGCTGCTGGAGCCTTCATCTTCCTAAGAGGTCCCTGGGTACAACTCAACATGGCTGCACTGGTCCAAGGTAATATTGCCATTCCCAAATGTTCAAAGTCACAAATCCGACCTTCCACAAAATCATGAGCTTATTTTACAAAACATGAGATGATTGTAAGCTCTCGGGCAGGGACTGTGTCTATCTTGTTTTTTGTAAAGCGCCAGGTACATCACTGGCACTATATAAATGCTAATAATAATATATGAAATGGTTCCCAACCCCTGTTGTAAAAGGTGTGTGTGTGTGTACACACACTTCTTTACATCAGAGCTCGGGAACTTTTTCCCACCTACGGGTCACTTTCAAAATTAATATATGATCCCTGGGCCAGACAGAAGTGGACGGTGCCTAGAAGGGGCTCAGGATAGGGGAGTAAAGAGTAGGGACCAGATTGTTCCTCTATGCTGTGGATCCATCCTCTACCCTCGAGTACACGGCCTTATCGTTTCTTCCTTTCCCCAAGTTCACTCTTTTAGTGCTTGAGGGTAGGGGTTGGATCCATGGACCAGTTCCAGGAATCAGAAAGAGGCCATAAGAACAGCCACAGGGTAGATTTGGCTCACAAGCTAGAGGTTTCTCTCCCCTGCCCCAAGGGCTCAGAAAACAGGGATGGGGAACAGAAGGCCAAATGCAGCCCACGGCAACTTTTTATTTGGCCCCTGGATCCGATTCCTACTCCCAAGCACTGAAAAACTTGAACTCAGAGTAAGAAATGAGCAAGGAGGATAGGACAAGATTAACGGCACATATCCATGGCCCTATGTTTTGTGGGTGCGCCCTTAAGCACATTCCCCACCAACTTTTATGCAGCCCCTGGAGCTTGTACTAGTTTTCAACATGCCGCCCCGGGAGAGGAAAAAGGTTCCCTCCCAAGCTAAAAGAACCCGAGTGTGTTTTTATTTGTGTACACACACATACACACCAGGATTTCTAAACCACCCTCACGGGGGTGCGGAATAGGAGGTAACCCTCAGAAGTTGCGATTTTGAAAAAAGGAGCCTGCAATAACAACACCCCCCCCTTCCTTAACCTTCTGACAGCAGCATGTGGGGAAACCATCCCCACGTCTCCATGTGAAAGCGTCAGGGAGAAGCGCGTAACAGACCCCACTCGCCCCCTCCCCAACGCCGGGGCTGGGCCGGGCTCAGGGGTCTAACAACCCCCTCGCAACCAAAGCAGGGGAGAGAGTTTCATCCCTCCTGCCTCAAGAGCCACCCCCAGGGCTGCCACCCAGGCAAATGGGCAAGGAACACTTATGAAAAATGCATGTTGCAGGGGCTGCACTGGTAGGCACCGGCCAATGCAGGCCCTGCAACATGGATTTTTCATACGTGTTCCTTGACCATTAGCCTAGCTGGCAGCCCTACCCACTAGGGCTAAAAATATGGCTGTGCCTCAAGCTGAAGGAAACTCCTCTCTCTGTAGATAGAATGCAAAGCGAGGCCTGAGAACGCTAATGGGGCCTGGGGGGGGGGGGTTTCAGGGGGGCTGCTGTCCTTATAGCAACAGCCCCATTCCTACCCCCTCTCTCTACGGCAGCCTGGTGGGGACACACCGAGACACCCCCGTTCCCAATTCAAAGTGCAACAGAACGCTTTCTCCGCCCCCACTGGTTTACATCCAATCAAAGAGGTGGGATCTTCGAACGACAAGCGGCTCAGCCAATCACGGCGGGATGCGGCTCAGCCAATTACGGCGGGATGCGGCTCAGCCAATCAGTGGGTTACACCTAGAACTTTTTTCTCTCTCCCCTCACCAGGCTCCGAGAGAAGGAATGGACCATGCCGCCGGGCCGCACGTCGAATTCGGATGTGTTGAGTCCCTCTTCGGCCCCGGCCGCCAGGAACAAGAGGAAGACGGGAGCCAAGCCGACCCACAGCCGCTTACCGTTCGCTCCGCTGGGCGCCGCCATCTTGGAAGAGAAAACTACGGCGAGCCGGAAGGTTAATCTCAGTACGGGGCCAGACGTCGTGATGGGGCAGCTCCCCCAGGCGGCCATTTTAGGTATGGGCAGATTTAACCCCTTTGTGCCCTTTTACTCCTGCCATAGCAACAGTGGCATTTGGGGGAGCAAGGGGTTAGTGGATTTTAATTGTTTGTGTTTATTTCTGAACATATTTTTATGTATTCTAAGCCTTATGGGAAAGGAGGGATAAAAATGTGAATAAAAAATAAATAAAAATGGATTTGCACCTCCCTACACCAGGCACCATAAATGATGATGATTACACCAGACTGGTGCTTTTATCCCTTAGCCTACAGCATCTCCTACCAGAGAGGATTGATATGGAACAATCCACCCCTTTAGTCACTCCAACTCCCTACAACCAGCATTGCTAAACGCCACTGATAGACCAATCCTCTGCAAACTTACCCAATCCATGATTGACCCTCACCGCATCCCACAGCAAGGAGTCCCACAGGCTAATGGGGCTTAAGGACATGCTTGAATACAGAACCAACTGATTGCAGCTTTATTAGATACTTATGTGCAATAATGACACCCCCCCCTTTAAGGAAGATATTCTCCTTTTAAGCAGCGATTGATTTTTAAGCCCAATAACATTATATTAGTGATACGAATAGGCCTGGGTAAGCAGGGCAGCTTAGTGCAGTTGAGAGAGTCGATTTTTCACTATTTATTTATTTATTTAGGAACATTTTTATCCTGCACCCTCCTGCTCGCAAAGCAGCTCACAACAAAATCCACAATAAAAAAAATCAACGATTAAAATCACAACCCAAAATTTTAAAACCTCATTAAAATTGAATAAAAGAGTGGAACCAAAACCCCCACCCTCCCCGTCTCCCTCCCCAAAGGCCCGGCAGAACAGCCAGGTCTTCCCAGACCTCCCCTCTTTCTGGAGACTGTGTGTCAGGCGGGCCTCCGGAATTCCACAGCCTAGGAGCAGCCACCGAGAATGCCCTCCCCATCGTCGCCACCCGGGAAACCCAGGGGACTTTGAGTTGGGCGTCCCCGGCCGACCACAAGGGCCACACCACGGCCCGGGCCATGAGGCGGCCCCGCAGGTAAGTAGGGCCTAGGCCATTTAGGGCTTTATAAGTTATTTATTACCAACACCTTGAATCGGACCCGGAAGACAATAGGCAGCCAGAGCAGAGAACGTAGCACTGGTGTAATGTGCGCCAAGGTCGAATATGTTCATGGTAATTCTATCCGCTGCTGCAACGAGCTCACACATATAGCTACAGCACAAGAGGAGTTTGATGAAAACTCTGACAGTCTCATGTGTACGCAGGGTTGCCATATGTGCACATTTTTCCAGGACAGGTGCCAATGCAGGCCCTGCAACATGTATTTTTCATAGTGGAGGCCTGGATGGCCCCAGACCTGGTGTATGACTAGGACCTGGCTGTTCCGCCAGGCGTTTGGTGGGGGAGATGAGGTGGAGGGTTGTGGGTTAGGGAGAGCTATTGTTTTTGCCTTCTCTTTTATTGTTTTAGCTCGCTGTTTTATTGTTTTTATATGTAAGCTGCCTGGCACAGGAGGGGCAGGGTAACAATTTTAAAAAAATAAATAGATAGCCTTCCCTTTTTAGGGAAGGTTATTTAACGGGCGGTGGCTCAGCAGCTCCAAGGGCATCTGGACCGCATCGGCTTCCTTGATCCCTCGCACTCTGGCTTTTGTCCGGGTTACGGCACCGAGGCTGCGCTTTGGGGCCTTGGTGGACGATCTGCGCCGAGAGTTGAACCGAGGTCGGTCCACTCTTCTGATTGTGTTAGATCTTTCAGCGGCGTTTGACACACTTGACCAGGAGATGTTGGTGACCCGCCTGCGGATCCGTGCCAGGGTAGGCGGAACTATTCTTGAACGGTTCTGCTCGTTCCTGGCCAGGAGAACTCAGCGTGCGGTACCGGGGGAGCGTACATCTCGCCCCCAGGCCTTGATGTGTGGCGTCCCGCAGAGTTCTATTCTGTCCCCTCTCCTATTCAACGTGTACATGCAGCCTTTGGGTGAGATCGTGAGAGGGTTTGAAGTTCGGTGTCCTCAATATGCTGACGACACCCAGCTGTTCCCCTTGTTTTTATTTGACCGAGGCCCGGCCGTCTCAGTGTTTACCTGGCGTCTGGCTGCATTGGGGAACTGGATGAGAACGAGCTATCTGAAGCGGAATCCCAACAAGACAGAGATGATGGTGGTGGGTACGGGCGAGGGAGTGGAGGCCCCTATCATCGATGGGGTGCATTCCTCCTTGGCCCCTCAGGTTCGGAGTCTAGGAGTCCTCCTCGACTCGCAGCTCCACCTGGGTGATCAGGTGGCAGCTGTGGCGAGGAGTACGTTTGGTAAATTACATCTGGTCCGACGTCTCCCGCCATACATCTCGGGCTCCGACCTGGCCATCATCATCCATGCATTCATCACCTCAAGATTGGACTACTGCAACGCAGTCTACATAGAGCTACCCCTGGTGATGACCTGGAGGCTGCCGCTGGTTCAGAATGCTGCGGCCCATCTCCTTGCAGGGATGGGCCACCGGTGCTCCACTCTCCGCACTGGCCGCCTATAGTCTTCCAGGTCCGATTCAAGGTGTTGGTCATTACCTTTAAAGCCCTGTATGGCCTGGGCCCCACTTACCTGCGAGACCACCTCATCCCTCATGTCATGGATTGGCCCCTGCGGTTAACTGGGTGCGTCCGCTTGGAGGTCCCTCGAGTGGCCACCTTTGAGCGGGCGTTCTCGGTGGCCGCACCGCGGCTATGGAACTCCCTCCTGGTGGAGATTCGCCTCTCCTTCCGTAGACAATACAAGCTGGCTGTTTCGCCAGGCGTTCGCTGAGGGGGACGGGTAGTGTGTGTGTGTGTGTGGGGGGGGTATTTTAGGGGTATTGGGTGTCTTTCTTTTCAGGCCTCTGCTGCTGTGTTTGAATGTGATATTTTATTATGATGCATTTTATATTTGTTACCTTTTAAATTTTTATATGATGTTTTTATATGCTGGAGGAGGAGGCAGTATAGAAATCTAATAAATAAATTAAATCAAGTCAGATGAAAGCCTTGATAAAGGGAATTAAAAACAAAAGAGCCTGCTTGTTTGCCAGCTTTGTCTAGCCTTGCAGAGGTACGCGAGTGGTTACATTCACCCTGGAGGCACAGAACCCAAACGCCATCCTCCCTCACCTGTCCGAATTTGGCTACAGGCTTAGTAGAGATAATAGCAATGCTGTTACCTAACAGAGGATGGTCGTGAAGATGGTGACTCAGTCAGCAGGAAAGAGAGGCCGGATAAGTGTTTAGTTAAGAGGCTTTTAGGCCCCTGGATTATCACCCAGACCAGCACATTTAATAACTGAACTCCCAAAAGCATAGCCGTGCAGACAGCCTGTAATAAGAGACAAAAAACGACCTAGCAGGGTCATGCTGAAAAGTGTCCGCCTTGTACAGAACGTGCCTCATAATAAAAAAAAGCAGCCTTCCCTCCCGCCCCCAGGACCCCAGTCAATCCTTCCACCCCGAGACAGAGACACTCAGTCTCACGCCATTCCCGAACCTGGCTGCAAAATGCTTGATTTATAACCGTCAAGGCAGCTCCCGATTCCATAGAGAGGGAGAAAGAAAAAGGGGCCAATTATCCTCTCATAAATCCACACCAGGCTTGAGCATGAAGGACACCCAGATGGATTTCGAACTGGGCTGTAAAGTGATTTGTCAAACTAGCCTTCCTCGGTGTCAAGGGGAGGTGGGAGGGTTGCTGTGCCTTGCTCCTCCCTAGCTCTCTGGCCTCATGGTTGCTACATTCCGACCCAGGAACTTTGTCCCTCCTCCGCTACCACCCTCATTCACCCCAGAGCCTCCTGCTCCCTGAACAGTTTTTGCCCTTTCTCACATGCTGCCCCCTACACTTCCTGCCCAACCCCCAGGGGCCGTAGGGACTCCTTTGGAATAACGTCACTAGCAGATCTCTGCCAAGGACAGGAGTAATAGTCTATGGGCCAGTTAGCGGAGGGCTGTAGGAAATGCCTTCACGGGCCATTCCTGTTCTAGAGCAGCAGTGAGGAACATCAGGGCTGAGGGCCAAATGTGGCCCACAACAAGTTAGTTCCCACCTCCAGCTCCTGAAAACCTGAATTCAGGGGAAGGGAACGGAGTAGAGATGAAGGCATGAACTGGGGGACAGATCCATGGCACAAAGGCATGATCTGGGCCCTCCTTTTCCCGAGTGCACCCCTTAAACACTCCCGCCCTTCACCTTGTATGCAGCCCTCGGAGCTTGTACAAATTGCCAAAGCGGCTGCCAAGATAGAAAAGGTTCCCCACTTTGCTCTAGAGAGTTAGTCACGTTGGTTCCAACCAGGAGACAAGAGACAGAGGGTGTTAACAAACGAGACAGTAGCCCACACCAGGTGGGTATCCATCTGCCCGTTTATTCGGTGTTCGTCCACACCGGCCACATGGCCACCATCCACAGCCTCCACTCATGGTGGGGTCCCAGAGGATGTGTAGCCCACTGTGCGGGCGACTTCAGGCTAATGCGCGCCCATCAGTTAGGTTGCGTGCAGGTCTGCCAGCACCATAGAGTCACGGCCAAAAAGCCTAGAGAATTCTGTGGAGTGATCACTTCCAGCCCCTCTCCCCACTTTCACTGATACGCACGTGATGTCCTCCTGAAAAGTCCACCATGCCATTTTCAAACATGCATTCTCTCAGCAATTCTTGGCTGGCAGTACATTAATTATTATTATTATAAGCATTAGTATAGCACCAGCTGTGTACCTGGCGCTTTACAGAACAATGAGATAGACGCGGTCCCTGCCTACGGCTTACAATCTAATAGACACGGAGGGGAGAGACAAGGAGAGGGGACATAGGGAGAGACATGGGATAAATAACATTCAAGCGGATGTGAAGTCTCAGGTGCACGTGCTTGGCTTGGTTGCAGTTAAGCAGGAGTCTGCGGGGAGGGCAGACAGTAAATATTGGGAGGAAAGTTCTAACAGGCGTCGGGAAAGGCGGCATAGGTGGGTTTTGAGGAGGGATTTGAAGGTGCCGAGGGAGGGGGTGAGGCGGATGTGGGCAGGGAGGGAGTTTCAGGCACGGGGGGCAGCGAGGGAGAAGGGACGAAGGTGGTTAGGGGAGCAGGGGAGAGCGAGGGAGGGGACAGAGGAGGAGCGGAGAGTGCGTGCAGGAGTGTGCAAGGAAATTAGGGCTGAGAGGTAAGGGGGAGCCAGGTTGTAAAGGGATTTGTGAGTGAATACCAGGAGTTTGTGAAGGATGCATACTTGCATGCTTGCCCGACGCGTGCTCTTTCCAGCTGTTGCATTCTCTGCAACACCTGGTGGAGGATTACCATCGCCAGGGTCATAGCTCAAGCTGACAGCCAGGTACCAGCCTACCAGCACTACCCAATCTCATTCGCTCGCTGCCTACCAATCAGCCCACCAACGCTGCATTCCCTGGACCGAGAACGAGACCTTTGCTGCTATGGACAGAGAAAAGGGTCCAGTATGCCCTGGTGAAGTGCTACAGAAACAAGGCAGTGTTCGAAGAGATCTCAGCCTGCGGAGCTTACACATTTACAGAACGGCGCGTGGGAGGAAAAAGGTTCTCCAGTCCTGATTTAAGTGACGCAGACATTTCTACAAAGCCCTGAAATTCTCTTTGTGGCTTTCACTGGCGAGAGACAATCTTCTCTAAATTTTTTTTTTTTTTTGGGGGGGGGGGGCGAGGGCGGTTTACCCCAAGGAGGAAAAGGGGGACGGGCAGGGAGGAAGAGCTATCTTTAGAAAGATGGCTTGGACGCTCAGACCAGGAAGCAGCTTTATTCAAGCCAAAAAAAGGATCCTATTTTCATTTTCCAGCTGCACATCCAGGGAGGAAAACGTTTATTGTATAAGACCGTTAGACACAATCCGAACAAACACAGCACTCTCTTATCAGGATGACAGAAAGCAATTAGCTGCGCCAGTTTAAACTGGCTCGTTTTAGCGGTACAAAGCCAAAGAGCTCTTCCACACAATGCTCTTTCCCACCAGCAAACTTGCCCCTTGTTCCCTAATCTGTGCTTATCTAATTCTGTAGCAGTGCGTTCACACAGCTTCCGGTTCCCCTGGCTCCTCCCCTCCCTACTTTTCTGTATTTCTCATCATGCAAAGGAGAGGAAGAAAGGGATGATGGCAGCCCAGCATGCGGCGCTCTGGAAGCTGCATAGAGCAGGGGCGTCGCTAGGCTAGAATGAGTCCCAGTGCAGGAGGTGGAATAGGGCTGCTCGCAGCATCTCCCAGAGATAGGGGGTGCAGCTACACCAGGGAGCATTCCCCCCCCCACCCCACCCCCAGGCTCATGGGTTACAGTGCACCGTTACCACCTGCCCATGTTATAGCTACACCCTTGCTGTGGAGGAAATGACAAGGTCCCTACTATGGGACACTCTGGCTGCACCTCTATGGTCACTCGGAGGAAGGAAGTGACAAATAGGAAGTGATTATCGGGGCTTGAAGATTACTCTGGGATAGGGCATTCACACAGCACTGTTGCTACTTGATCTTTGTCTGTAAACCTTTTTCTTGGGGTGGCAGGGGAAAAAAAAGATATCAAAGTGGCTGGGGACCGCCCCTCCTCCTTTAAAGAGAAGAGGTAGGCTGACCGGGCAGGCAGGCCCCTTTAAGAAGGGCTGCCAAAATGATCCAGGTGGCAGGTGAAATCGAGGACACGGTGTCGGGTGTGTGTGTGTGTGTGTGTGTGTGTGTGTGAGAGAGAGAGAGAGAGAGACACGCCTGTCGGGTGGGGATTGGCGGGCTAGGGGCTGCCAAGGACCTACCAGCGCGCTGCAAGTGGAGTGGCCGGAAGAGGCTAGAGGAAGCGGCTTGGAGCAGCAGCAGGAGGCTTGTGCTGGGCCAGACGCCACGGAGCACTGGCCCTGATCCTCGCCAGCAGAAGGCAGGCCGGAGATCCAGGAGGCTCACCTGGGGAAGCTCAGGCAGTGGGAGGAACAGTGGCCCAGCCACCCTGATGAAGGGAAAGTGCAGGAAGCCACTAGGGTGGCCAGATATGCAAATTCTAGATGACACTTACGAGAAAGAGAGGTTGCAGGGCTGCCTTGGCAGCCAACAACCCAGAAACCGCTGCCTCAAATCCCTTATGAAAAGCACAAAAATCCAGGCCTTGGGAAATGGTGGGAGAGGAGAACCCAGCGCACAACACATTCGAGCGCAGACTCTCCCGGCTAGGAACAGTCAGGAGGAAAACCGGCTACAAGGTGGGGAAACTCGCTTGGTTGGCGATACCACAGTGATTGTCGACTCCTTTCAGCAGACGGAAGTAGCCTTGCTCGCCCCAGGACTCCGACCAGCTGCGGGGAGACAGAGCGAGAGTGAGGAGCTGAGAGACGGGGGACAATCGCGTTCAGCAACGGGTTACCGCCCGGCTTTCGCCCAGAGGGGGCGGGGCCATGCCAGCAAGGGCGAAGCAAAGAGCTGCCGTGATGTCACAGTGCTCCAACAGGGGGCGGGGCCAAGCGGCTGCCACACCCCTTCCCGTGCATCCTGCATCAAGCCCACGTCAGGGAAGGCGGGGCCACGGACACGGCCCCAATACACGACAGCCTCGTTAGGCGGCTCTCGGGAGGCTCCCACAAAGGCTGGTGCCGCTGCATGGCCTCCCCTGTGGCTTGTTCTCATGAGCCGTGCTGCTGAGGGCTGGGAGCAGGGCTTCCCGCAACATCCCTGCCTCGCTGGCTGACGCCACCAAGATTGCTTCAGGCCACCTCGAGCTGGCTCTCTGCTGCTGGGATCATCTCCCCCCCGCCCCCCGCGCTGATGCCATTGGGATCAGGGCCCCCTGCTGCCAGGATCGCGCACACACGCATGTCCCCACAATCAGACCTCCCTGCTGCCGGGATCGTGCCCACACCCATACCTCTGCCGCCAGGATCAGCACCCCCTCCACCGCTGCCCCCTCAGCCACTTTTGGTCCTAGATTTTTTTTAAAAGTGTCATCCTCCAAAGCTTGAGAACCCCCTGCTGTAGGGTGTAATGGACTATGGAAGTGGCGGTCGCCTGTGTGGACACACAGCCCGTCCCATTGGGCTCTGTCTGCTCCTCGCCCCGGTCCTCCTGCCCCCCCCCCCCACCAGCCCCTCACCTGTTCTTTATGATCCAGTAATTCACGCTCTTCCCGTTCTCCTGGGCTGTGCCGTAGCCGACTGCCAGCATCGCGTGGTTCACCATGTGGCCGCAGTTGCTGTCCGCAAAGACTCCTGGGGTGGGCAGAGCATGAACAATACAAGGGAGGTCTTGCTGCGAGGGTTACGCCCCCCCCCCCCGGATCCAGACTCTCTCTCTGAAGGGGTGGGGCCACATTGGCAGAGGCGGAGCAATAGGATTGCCACGCCCTTTACAGAATGTCATCACAACGCTCTGAAGGGGCAAGGTCACATCAGAAAGGGGCCAGGCCCTTTTCCGAGTAACTCCGTCCCTTCGCAGAGCATCGCGACATCGTGACGCCCTGCAGGGGATGAACCGTCAACGCTTTCAGAAAAGGGGGCAGGTCACAAGAACCCGGACTACTTTCCGACACGGACCCAGCAGAGGATCGTGATGCCATAACACTCTAAGGGGAGTTTATATTTATTTATTTTTCAAATTTTCTACCCTGCTCATCCTGCCACAGGCAGCTCTGGGTGGCTTACAAACAACTTAAAAACAATCAAAACAGGGAGGATTAAAATATCCCTACCCCACCCCACCCCCAGCCCATACCCTCCCTACCCATCCAAAGCCAGGCGGAACAGCCACGTTTTGCAACAGCGTCAAAAAGAGGGGCGATCCGGGGCCAAACGGGCCTCTAGTGGCAGGGAGTTCCACAGCCGTGGGGCAGCCACTGAGAAGGCCCTCCCTACCGTGGCCCCCTGGCAGACTTGGGGGACCTCGAGGAGAGCACCCCCCCGATGACCGCAGGGGCCGATCCAGGACTTGGGGGGTGAGGCAGTCCCACAAGTATGTCAGGCCAAGGCTGTTTAGGGCTTTATAGGCCGGCAGCAACACCTTGAATTGGGCCCGGAAGACTATAATCAGCCAGTGCAGAGACCAAAGAACTGGTGTAATACGTTCCCGGTGGCCCAATTCCACCAGGAGACGGGCCACCGCGTTCTTCACCAGCTGCGGTCTCCGTACCGTCACCACGGGTAGCCCCACATAGAGTACGGGTAACACGGGTAGCCCCCATGTTAACGGCATGTCAGTCACTTTTGACATCCCCCGCCCCATGGTCCTACATCAAGGGTGGCCAGACTTATGGTGCGTGCGACCCAGTTAACTAGAACCACCCCCAGGGGCGATGGTTAGCAATGTCCCGCTTTCTTAAGCTGCCTGCAACCCAAGTCCTTGCACGCACAGCACATGCAAGAAAGAATACATCATCCTGCCGGCTCCAGAACTGCAGGCTTGGACTCCTCCCCACTGGCTGCCAGATCTAGGGCACCTCAGTGACTGGTCTTCTCCACTGCGCATGGGGAGCTATCTTCCCTCCGGAGACCCTCGCTGGAGGTCAGTTGTGCTCTCCTCCCCAGAGGTGATCTCAGAGAACCTAGTCCCCCCTCTCCGCTCGGAGATCGACCGGAGCCCAGCCTGTGATCTACCAGTAGATGGCGATCGGCCGCTTGGCCACCCCGGTCTTGTATCCTCTGGGTTTCTTCCCAGAGGGAGGTGGCAACTCCAGCTGTTATCCCAATTTCACAAACCCAGGCGGCACCCAGAGGGGACTTGCCCAAAGTCATCCAGGGAAATCTGTGGCAGAGCTGAGAACCGAACCTCTCCCTGTATCCCACTCCCCACCCAGGCACACGTTACCCGACTTGTAGAAACGGAACTGGAAGCTCTGGGCGTCCACGGCGACAGAGATTGGGCCGACTGTCGCCACCGCCTGTTCCAGGACGGTCTCATTGCCCCACTGAACCTTTTGCAGAGCGGTGCAGTTGGCAGCTCTGTCCTGGGGGTTGAAGTAACAAGTGGACTCGTCCTGGGGAGACAATGCCGCCACGCGTTCAGACCTGATTTTTTTTGGGGGGGGGGGGGGGGAGCTGCCCCTAGCCCACAGGCCGGCTGCTCACCTTTTCCAAGTAGGGGTAGCGAAGCTCGGAGTTGAGGCCCTTGTTATCCCGCACGTACTCAAAGGACTTGGTGATGTACCCGCCATGGCAACCATCGTTCCCCAGCTTCCTGGAGCAATCCATGAGGTTCTGTTCGCTCAGGGCGACCAGCTTGCCCGTCTTGTTGAAGACCAAGCCTTCCAGGGCTCCGGTGGCGCTGAAAGCCCAGCACGAGCCACAGCGACCCTGAGAAAAACGAGCAGCGCGTCAGCCTTGTGGGCGAGGGAGAATCAGTCCTGCTGGACCAAAAAGGGAAGGAGCAGAGGGACAACCCCCCCACAGCCAGGTTTTGGGCACGGCCCCGCCCCTTTTGGAATGTCATGTCGTCGGTTAGAAAGGGGGTGTGGCCAAATAGCCTCTCCTCGTTTTCAATGTGGCCCCGCCCCCTTCAGAGTGTCATGCCATCTCAGAAAGGGGGCAGGGCCAAAGAGACGCCCCTGCCTATTTTCAATGTGGCCCCGCCCCTTTCAGGGTGTCATGAGGTCTGTCAGAAAGGGGGCAGGGCCAAAGGGATTACTATCCATTTTCAATGTGGCCCCGCCCCGTTTGGAGCATCAGGATGTCACAATACTCTTGTCAGGGGGCAGAGCTGGGAGAACCTCTCCATCCCATCCCCTTTCTGCTCTGTTCCCCTCGCCCCTTGAAAATATCATAGCCACGCCTCTGGATAACCAGAGGCAATCAGGGCTTCACCCAGAGCGGATACATGGAATCCCAGGAACTCCAGGTCAAACCGGAAGGGGCAATAACCCTTCCCACAGCTCACTCCGATGTTTATCAAAACCTCTTGGGGCACTAGGCTCCAAGGGGAATCCCTGGCTTTGACACTAGGTCCCCCCTGCTACCCTGGGACTACTCCAGGCTTACCTGGTTTTTCACCGGAGTGACGTAGCCCTTCTGGCGCCAGTCCACCGCTTTGGGCGTGTCCATGGAAGGCGACCCCCAGAACACAGCCGCATCTCCACCGCGCAGCTTGGCAGCAGCATCAGGACGGAAGCCGTTCGCCAGTCGGTTATACTCTTCATCTGTCTAGAGGACAAAGGGAGAGGAAAACTCATGACATAGAATGGGCAGGGACCTCGTAGGTCCTGCGACACATTTTGTAATGTATTTTTTTTTATTTATCCCACCCTATCCCTTAGGCTCAGGTTTACAATTCTTTAACTTATGAGCTGTAATGTTAACTAACTCACTCAGCTCTTAATCCTACAACAACCCTGTGAGGTGGGTTAGGCTAAAGAGATCTGTGACTGACCCAAGGTCACACAGCGAGCTGATGGCTAAGGTGAGACTTGAACCAAGGACCTCCCCCTACCCCTGGTCTATGTACTGCACCATGCTGGCTCACCACACAATGTTCCAGAAGGGGTGGAATTATGTCAGAAAAGGGTGCGACGACCCCTTTGCCTGGCCTCTTCTGACATGGTCCAGCCCCTCTAGATTTCTGCCCAGGAAGTGGCAGCCACAGCCCGAGTCGCATAGGGGAGGAATCAGGTTACCATGTCCCCCAAATGGTTCATGTCCAGGCGGTAGCTATGCTTCCCTCGAGATGCCTCCAGATTGTGGTGCTGGATCTTCCGCAGGTTCTTCTCCCAGACCAGCCTGCGGAAAGCCTCCGCCTCCTGCAAAAGCAACAGAGAGGGAGCAGCTCCATTAGGATTTGATCATTCCACACACACCCCGCCCCAGGCCAGGTGGCTGGGAGCACAAGCCTGGCCCAGAGAACATTCATGAGGATGTGGAGCAACTGGAGGGGGCAGGCCCCCCAATGCAGGCCCCGCAACATGTATTTTCCATAAGCGTTCCTTAAAAATATGCTTAGGTGGCCACCCTGCTGGTCAAGCCAACTGAGTCTGGTGATTATTCACACAGATGTCACCTTGCATTTTCAGGGGCGGGGGCTCCTTGCGCTTGGAGGCCTGGCAGAGACCTCTGCGGAATTAAATTCCGGGAAGTGTGGCAAGAGTCCCTCCGCTCCACCCTTTTTCCAAGTGCCATGATATCATGATACTTGGGAAAGGGTCGGGCTCCCCATTTGCCCCACCCCTTTCCAAGGCTGGCAATGCCAACGCTGGGAAAGAGGGCGTGGCCACGTTAGACAGGGACAGAGGAGCCCCTTCACTCTCTCCCCCAAGGCCCCCTCCCCCCGTTCTGCTTGCTATAGTATGTATATCCCTAGCTTGTGTTTACTTTTATCATTGGATAATGGTTTCCACCTCAGTGTATTTTTAGGTTTTAAATGCTAAAGATTTTTTCCCCCTCTAACAGCTCCCTGCCAAATGATCTCTATCCCCCTCCATCTTGCATTTGCTCAGATGACGGTTCTGACTTTTATAGGCCCAAGGAAGGGCCCTGTGTAGCCCCAAAACCTGGATACTCTCAGCAACGGAAGTTGGTCCAGTAAGAGAGATCCTCTGAACTTCTTTGCCTCCATCTCGTAAATTTGGAACCACCACAGCAACCGCATGTCCTCTAAACCAGGGGTGGCCAGACTTTCAGTGCAATGACCCGATCCAGGTGTCAGCCTCAGGTGATCTACCAGGATCCCTCCCACAGGGCCAGACTTAGAATTTGTGGGGCCCAAGATGAAAATTAAATGTGGGGCCCCTCGTGGCCTCGTCCCCTTGGGGACACACACACCCACCCCCCACAGATCCCCAAAGGTCATATTTGGGTTCCCACTGGGAGGGAGTGGGACTAAGGCTACCATACCTCCCCTTTAAGAGGGGGCACTTATGAAATATACATGGTATGGGGCTCTCGTGGTCCCAGTGCAGACCTGCACCATGTATTTTTCAGAAGTGACCTCTTTTAAAGGGGAGGTACGGTAGCCCTGCGTGGGACCCTCCTACCCTGCCCTGGTGAAACCAGGCCTGCCCTCCCACTGGCTCCCAGCTCGTCTCAGGAGTGGGGAGGAGCACTCCCCTTCCCTGCCGCGCTGGAGGAGTTCTGCTAGAGAGACTCCTTGGGACACCGGTCCTGTGCTCCTCCCCAGAGTGGAGCTCCAAGATGCCTGTCCACCTCTCCACAGAGGGAGGTCACCCCCGGAGCAGCTCCAGGGGTTGTCTGCCCACTTCCCATCCTGCCGGGGTCGGGTTTACACAGACCCAGCGGCTGCTGCGGACCACGGTCAACCAGCGCGGCACCCCTCCCCGACACACCACAGAGTTGTGGCGGGCGGATCGCCCGATGCTCTAGCCTGCCGCTCACAACTCTACGGCGTTGCTTAGGGCAACCCTCAGCTAAGCGTGGAGCGGCAGTGGCCATCCACTGAGCAGACAGAACGCCGCTCCCCCTCAGTCCGGTCCACTCCGCCGGCGGTGCTCCAAGCGGGGCTGGAGCAGCCTACTCTGCCTGCACATCTGGCGGTCCGCCTTTAGACGGATGGGCCACCCAGGAGTGAGGCAGAATTGCTGTCCATCTGTTTACACCCACAGCAATACCGGAGACTAACTTGAGATATACTAGTAGGGCCGGGGGGTGTAGTGAGGCGAGGATGGGCCCTGGTTCAGAAGATAGTAGGGTCCCTGCTGGGACACTCCACTCCAGTGTGCAGATGCAGTCTACATGTGTGTGTGGGGTCCCCCAGGAACCCCCTGTGCAGCTTGCACCTACGATAGCTACGTCCCCTGAGTCGGTCCTGATCTACCTCTTGGGTCGCCCACGCTCTAGAACGGCCGCTTTTAGACGAGCAGGATGCAGTCGCGCAACCCACTCGCACCATTTTTCAAAATCCCGCAAAGGGGGATCAGACGGGACGAGGGACGCGATCATCACACGCATGCAAGGCGGCCGCACATTGTTTACCGACCGCGAATTAAATACCTTGATGCGCAAGGTATTTAATTTGCGGTCGGTAAACACCACTCGACCGCCTCGAATGCGCCTGATCGCGTCCCTGGTCACGTCCAATCCCACAGAATCATGCAAGCGGGTCACACGACTGCGACCCGCTCGTCTAAAAGCGGCCAGTGGCTCCAGGGAGGTAGACCAGTTTCACTCCATCCTCCCACCAACTGGCCCCACAGCAATCCGCGTCCCCGGACAGCTGAGCATTCAATAAGCTTGATGGCTTTATTTTTTTTCCTCTCTGCCGCGAGGCTGTCCCAACCGTTCTGTTCCTTTTGAATGGGTCCCACAAGAGGAAATCCTGTAGCCAGGAAGCAGAGGAACCGGGGAGAGGTGACTGCAGGTTCATAGGGGAGGAGGGCAGCTGAGATGATTGTAGTGACCCCCTTTACTCTGCTGCTTCTGGTTAGGAATGCCCCCGAGGTTACGGCCCATTAACAGAAGCAGAGGATTGTACTACAGGAAGCCATCTGGGCTAGGGCTCAGCAGGAGCAGAGGTAACACTATGACTGCAATGTAACCAACTAGGAGCTGCTTCTTCCATTGCTAGAGAGACAGCGAGCCGGGAATGGAAGCCAAAAGTTCTAGTATGGCTACAGCCACTGCCCTGCCAATGCCGCCAAGAGAGAACGTGACCAAACCCAGAGATTGAGTCAACCGTAGCCAAACTATCTTCACAAAGGGGTAATCACTAGAGCTGAAACGGGGGTATGTAATTTTGTACCCATGAGTAATACTGACTTTTTTTTTTAGTAACGTGTCAGGTATTCGGGTACCTGATCGCCGATCCGGCACCCAAATACCCGGGGCAGGAAAATAAGTCGTTTCCAGTCTCGATTTACCAATTTTCCAGTTACCAATTGAAAAAGAATTGGGATGCAAAACTTAAAATCAGGACCAGAAGTCAATATTCCGGGACATCAGGTAACTGGATTGGGTTGAAATTGGGTACCGATTCATACCCAACATTTTATAGTCAATTTGGGTACTGGAAATTGGACGGGTATACTAGGGCCGAGACGCAATCTCTAGTTTCTCTCGCTTCTCGGTGAGAATCATGGTTCTCCGCTAGCTTTTAGCGAGACACAAGAAAACCTCCAGTTGCTCGACACTTTCCTCAAGTTGCTTACCTGAGCCACACGTGTACGGTGTGCCATCCCAAGTCTCGCGCACATACCGACGTACTATCTCCTGTACCATCTGAAGTAACAGCACTTCAAATTTAAATTCTAAGTTCCAATTTTATTTATTTCAGCATTTTCATTCCACCACACACACACCCCCGCCCCCCCCGCCCAAATGGCAGCTCAGGGCAGTGAACAATATATAAAAAATGGCAACAGAGCCCCGAGAGACTAAATACCCCATTACCCCTAAAATAAACCCACCCACCCACTACCCATCCCCCTCACCGAACGCCCGGCGAAACAGCCAGGTCTTACGTTGTCTACGGAAGGAGGAGAGATCCAGAGAGAGGCGAATCTCTACCGGGAGAGAATTCCACATCCGCGGCACAGCCACGGAGAATGCCCACTCAAACGTGGCCACCCAGGAAACCGGGGGGATCTCCAAGCGGGCGCTCCCAGCCAACCGCAGGAGCTGATCCAAGACAGGAGTGATGAGGCGGTGCCGCAGATAAGTGTAGTCACCACTTTATGTGGTCAAGGGGACTTCTGATTGGATGGGCCACCAATCAGAGGCCAACTGGAGCTTGGGGGAGGACCACAAATGGCAATCCATCTTGAGGGAACATTTCTGATGGTGCCTGCCCTTTTTCCAAAATGGCAGCGACGATGCGGGCCCCATTTTAGGAGAGAGCTGCACATGTGCAGAATCGCTGCGGTAGCTACTTTGCACATGCAGAGTCTCTTTTTAGATGAGAGCTTGTCGAGATCTGGCACCGTTATCGAGATCATACCGAGATCTGGCACCGTTAGAGATCATACCGAGATCTGGCACCGTTATCGAGATCATACCAAGATCTCGATAAGGATTCTTGATTCTCGTGAGAATGTTGCAAGAAAAAAAATGGATTCTCATTTCAGCCGTAGGGTATCCCCGTTTTTGCGGGTACTCCTTTCAGCTCTAGTAATGACCCAACTTGACAAAGGGCTATTTCTTCAACCCCCCTCCCCCTCCGAGACCCACTGGTCCTAGGACGCTTTGGCTTGTCGTCCGTGCCTGATGGCTCCTCTTTCCAACACACAGACTCACCTCAGGATACTCTTTAGCATGGAAGCGTTTCCATCCGTGCCAGGCCGCCTCCAAGGCTGGGTTCAATGCAGCGGATGCAGCGATCAGAACCAGGAAAGCGACGGCCCCCCAAACCGGCAGCTGCATGTTTCACAGTCTAGGTGGGTAAAGCAGCCCAGTTAGATGATCGGCCCAAGCAGAGTCTGGAATAAGGAACCCCTGGCCGGCCTGTGGGCCAAGTGTGACACACACATCCCCCCCTTCCCCCAGCTATTTTTTTTTATACACACTTGGCAGGATTTGTGGGTCAGATCTTTGCCCAGGTAAAAGATAACAAAGGGTAGAGCCAGGGATACATTCATGAAGTTCGGAAGTTGTAAGTGCCTGTGTTTTGCTTGATTATGGGGGAGAAGGGGGCCTGAAGGATGGGTGAGGGAAGGCGAACAGCTAGGGGAAGCCTGAGGGGAGAGGTAGGTTTTTAGGAAGGATTCAAAGGTTGGGGGAGAGAAAGCAGAGTGGGCGTATTCAGGGAGCGAGTTCCGGGCACAGGGGACAGAGCGGGAGATGGTTCAGGGAGCAGGAGACTCTGGGGTGGGCCAAGGACCAGGGCAGATGCACTGGGCCCAACAAGTTCCCAGGCGGGAGCCTGATGGTGGAAAGAGAGGGAGGGGGGAGACCATGGAGAGCCTTGGCCAGTCTAGGGATGGGACTATCGGCAAATTATCGGTTACCGGTTTTATCAGTGTCGGATAAATCCAATAGATTTATTGGTATCGGCATATCCGTTTTTTAACATTGCCGATTTTTCGGATCTTTAACATTGTGGCCATTTTAAAAATGGTAAAGATCCAAAAAATCGGCAATGTTAAAAAAACTGATATGCCGATACCAATATTATCGGTATTGTCGGATTAATCCAATATTGCCAATTATCGGCATTATCGGATTAATCCGATACTGATAGTTCCATCCCTAGTGGCCACCTTTGGTCATTTTTTAACCTGATTCTCCCATTTCGACCTACGGGAGCATCAGGTAAAAAAGCCACCACAGGTGACGCCCCTACTTGAAGAGGAGGACGAGCAGTTTGTATTGGTTAGGTTAGGAGTTGGCATGGCATACAAACAGCTGTAGAAAAATGGCTCCCCCTTTTGGCCAGAAGTGGAAAGGCAAAATTCCAGCCAGATAACAAGCCACCATTTGAGGAAAGCATGTCATTGTCTGCCATTCAGGGCCAGCCTGAGAATTTGCAGGGCCCAAGGCAAAAATAAGATGTGGGGGCCCCAGAACCTACCCCTCCACCCTCCAAAGGCCAACTCCTTTTAATATTTGACAGTTTGATGCTCCTCCATCCATTCCAGTAGGTGAGGTGTGGTATGGGCGGGGACAGGTCCCCAAAGGAAGTCACGGGGAAGAAGGCGGCTTCAAAAGACATAACCCATCCAGGGTCTCAGGAGCACTGGTCCTTCTGAGAAATAGCCTGCCCATGGTCTCAGGAGCACTGGTTCTCCTGAAGCTACCAGCACTAACCTCCCTGCAGGGGCCCCATTTGATCGCAGGGCTCCTACTGGCCTAGCTTACGGTGGGCTGACCCGGCTGCAATTAAGGGTGTTGCTATGATGTCAAGTCATGGTGGTGTAGCTGCACTGGGTCGAACAAGCGTGGGGGACCCCTCTGCTCCCCTGCTGCTGGGGTGGGGGGCATTCCAACCTAGCTTAGGTTTGCCAGATATGCAATGTTTCCAGGAAAGCCTATGAAAAATGCATGTTGCAGGCCCTGCAACATGTATTTTTCATAAGTATCTTGGAAACATTTGCATATCTAGCAAACCTAACCTAGCGATACCCCCATCTGCAGTGCGCTTGTCACGTCCTCCACTCCGCTTGTCCCTGCAATGACACAGTCCCTTCCTCCACTCTGCGGCTTTGCGATGTTATCACACATCCTCTCTCCCCTGTGCTGGTAAGTGGGGTCTTAGCAGCATGATTGGCAGCAGAGCCCACGCAATGCGCATGCAGCGGTTAGAGTCCCAGCCTGTGGGGGCGGCAGAGCACTTAGGCTATTTTGCAACAAGAAGGTGACAACACAGAGCCCTTGATGAAAGAGGGGAGCTCAGGGGTCTAAGCCAGGGTGTGTGGGGAAAACCCCCGACTCGTGGGCCAAAACCAGATCTTCGCCCAGGTCGCTTTGCAGTTGCTGGATCTGGCCCCCTGGATCCAGTCCCCATGCTCAAGCAATGAAACCGTGAGCTATGGGGCAGGGATTGGAGAGTGTGGGGAGGGAGGGTTTTGCACCCTGCCCTGTTGAAGAGGAAGGACACTGTGGGGTCCCTGGGGAGTCAATAGCTGGGTCCCCTGCCTGGCTGGAAGGGAAAAGGTTTCCCATGCCTGGTCTAGATGTAGGATCTGGTCTGTCCCCATCTTGAGCACCCCTGCCCCCAACTTGTACTAATTTTCCAAGTGGCCCTCAGCAGGTTAGGACTGCCACCTAGGCACATAGAAACACATTAAAAATACATGTTGCAGGGCCTGCATTGGCACCTTAGGCACCAATGCAAGCCCTGCAACATGTATCTTACATAAGTGTTCCTTTAAAATGTGCATAGGTGGCCAGGGAACATGACGGGAGCTGGGGGAAAAACAACAGGGAGTGGATCCCCCATTGTGACCTGTTGGGTGCTTCTCCCAAGACACCATTGATTGGCCACTGTCGGAGACAGGATGCTGGGCTAGGTGGACCATTGGTCTGACGCCGTATGGCACTTATGTTCACCCTATTCCCCACATCTGTCCAAGGTGCAGAATAGATCCCTGATGATAGACAGGGTTTGGGAAAGAAAGGAATGTCTTGTGGGTGGGAAAAGCTGGTCTGAGGTGCCTCTCGGAGACACTTTACCAACAAAAAGAGGGCCATGTCCTGCTTCTGGGAGGCAGAGGAAAAAATGGGGGCCTCTTGCCCTGAGTTTGTGCAACGCTTAATACAGCCACCAACCAGCTCAGCTCAGGGACTGTACTAGCCCATCGGCACGGACCAACGAGACCCAGGCCCTACTAGGCACAGAGCGCAGCATCAAATGCCAGCCAGACGTTCGTATTCAAGAGCTCATGGGTGTTCATCACTGGCCCGTCCTCTCCTCTCCTCGTACACAGACCCTTCTCTCGGCTTCCTTCCCCAGGGCTCAGACGTTCAGTGGTTGGGGGCAGGGACTGGATCCAGGGACTGGTAAGGGACCACAGAACTAACTTGGACAGAGTAGAACCTGCTCTGGAAACGGAGGGATTATTTAACACAGTCAACCCTCTTTCTGAGGGGGTTTAACCGGTACCGAGATGGACCAAGCGGAGGCAGAGATGGTCTCGCCAGTGGCATAGCTAGGTTTAATAGAGCTCATTACCAGGCCCCGTACCAATCAGGATGGGGGGCCGCCAAGGAAGCAGCTAGACAAAACCAGTCTTAGAACCTGTGGGGCCCAGGGCAAAGATAAAAGGTGGCCCCAACCCCTCAGGGGCACCCTCTGCCAGGCCCTATGGGTCAGGTTTGGGCCCCCACACCCTGCCCTGATGAAAATGGGTACAACTGCAGGGGCCCCCCCAGGAGTAAAGCGAGGAATTAGGCAAGTTCTCTTCCCTCCGCAGGCAGCCCGCCGGCCAGGGCTGAGCTGCTCAAGGATTTTTCCATTCCTGCAGAATGCAGCCAAATGCTTTGTACTCACCAAAGGGGGGGTGGGGGGTGCGTTGCTTGGGGACATTGCAAAATGCTTCGCAAGTTCCTCAGTTGAGCTAAGAGCTGAGCTGGGTCCCTGCAATGGCCGATCTAGCCCGGCGTCCTGCCGTTGCCCAATTCTCTGTCGCATCGCAGAGTCGGGGCCCTGCGCTACCAGAACAGGGGGGCTGGGTTTAAGCCCACCTTTTACCTAACACAAGCTCATCGAAACCAGGGGGCGTGTTGAAAAGGAATACAAACGCCGTAGAGAAACTGGGGGGGCGGCAGGGATGGAAAAGGAGCGATTGGAGTTTAAATAGCACGGCGGCCACCAGGCCCATATTGCGCCAAACAAATCAGGAAGAGGGGGGTCCACATTCTGGACCTGTGCTGTCGAGTCCTCTCCTTGTGTGGAGGCCCTTATCTCTGCTTCCTGCCCCCGAGCTCAGACTTTCAGTGCTCGGGGGTAGGGACTGGATCCGGGGGCCAGAGCCAGGGACTGGCAAGAGGCCACATAACTAACTGTGGCCCCTGGGCCTGAGATTCCACACCCTGCTCTAAAACCTCTGCAAGGGGCAGTGGAGAATCCCACTGTCTCTCACTGAAGCGGCTTCCTACCTCTTAGCACAGCAACAGCAGTCACTCCGAAGGTGGTACTAGTGCAACCCCCCATTTTAGCCCCTCCTCACTTCTCCACACTAAGGAGACTAAATCTCCCTCACCCATCCCAGAATCTCCTGCTCCCTGAACAGTCTTTGCCCCTGTGCTGCCCCCACCACCTGCAACTCCCTGCCCTGGGCACCTTTGCTTTGTTCCCTCTCAACCTTCAAAAGCCCTTCTTAAAATCTTCCCTCTTCTGTCAGGATTTTCCCTACCTCCTCAACCCCAGAGACTGCTGGTTTATGCTTCTCTTACAACAGAGCTAAACACGTGCACCTGCAACTTTTCTGCCTCTGGAATGTATCCCTGTCTCTCCCCGGCCTAGTCCATTCTAGATTGTAAGCTCCTGAGGGCAGGGACCTGTCTCTCTTCCTGACTGCTTAGCACCAAACACTTTGCTGGTGCTATATAAATAATGCAAGCTAGTCATTCTCTGCCCGATAAACCATAATTGGACAGGGGAGAACTTTTTTTCTAAATCTCCAGTCCCTATTGGACAATGTGGACTTTGCGCAGGGGCAGGGAACCTCAATCCCTCTGGATTTGCTTGGGGGTGGCAAAGAATCACTCAAATTTTGGTCTGCTGCCGTCACCAAAACCCCACCCCCTCCCCACAGCTCGAGCAAAGGCCTGGGGATCTAGTCCCTGCCTTCAAAGGCTACAGCTTTAATCGAGACAGGCAGTCGGAGCCCACAGGCCTGGGGGCCACCCCAGATCTCTAGTAGAGTTGTGACCCCAGCTGCTGTGAGAAGGTGGGATGTTCCATCTTCGGCTCCAGAGCCCCTTCTAACCTAACTCTGCCCCCCTAGAGTCACCCCGGGAGAAGCAGAGATGAAGACCGTGCCCCTGAGGATAGGGGATGGGTACAGGGCACAGTCCAAGGGGATGGACCCCTCCCCCGGTCTTCCCCTTTGCTGAGGGCACCCCTCTCCCCAATTCCTATTCAGACTGAAGAACATGCACTCCATTTTCAAAGCAACCCACTGGAGAGAAAAGGTTCCCGACCCCTGGTCTACATCCTCCTCTCCATTGTTCTTGAAGGGAGGAAGAGGAACCATCCCTTGAATGAGTAAGACTTTGCTGTTGATCCAGACACCTACCTTGGCCTCCAAGGAGAGGAGATGATCTGGCCTCTCTGCTCACTCTTCTCAGTGCATGAAGAGACCCCAGTGGGTTTTTTTAAACTCTGGGATCTTCAAAGACGTGCAACTTCCTGCCTTGCGCTACACCCTGCCCCCGCCACAAACCCCACCGCTCGGCCATTTGCACAACTTCCTGAAGCCGTTAGAAGGCAACAGCTAAGTCACTCCCAGTCCCGTGGCAAGAGATGGGGCAAGTTGTCTGTCCCCCCTGGGGGCAGAAACATCTGATCTGGCTTCAAAGGAGGCATGGCTGCCCTGGTTCCACACACGCCCCTATTGCCAGCTCAGTCCCCCCCCCCCAAGTGTTCAGTACAAAAATTGCTTTATTTCAGTTCAAGTTTTATCCCCAAGGGCTCAGGACAGGTTACAATCCATCAAGTCCATTTACAAATACACAAATAAGAACCAATGAACCCCCCCTGAAATCCTATCACTCCCTATCACCAACGCCTGGTCAAATAAAAGTCTTGCGTTGCCTCAAAGATGAGCAGGCTCAGAATTCAACAAACCTCCAAGGAAAGGGAGAGTCCTAATTGTGGGGTGGCCACCGAGACAGCTCTCCATGGGCCCTTGCTGAGTAAATTTGATGGGTAGAGGATACCTGCAAGAGGATGCTCCTGGCTGACCTCAGAGGTGGCGGCGGCCTTTCAGATGCAAGGGGTCCAGGTCATTTACGACAGCGGTTCCCAAACTTCCATCCTATAAAACTGAACTGCACAAAGCCAAAGTTATCCATGCTACCCCCTACACCGGAGCCCACCCCCCTGCACTCCCGGATGTGTCCGTGCTGGGATGAAGCCAGGGCACAGCGGTTCATCAGGCAAGCCCAGAGGTGACCTAGGATAGAGCGCAGAGGCTGCTATAAGCAGCAGAGAGCGGAGTGCGGTTGCTGGCTCTGCGATTAGCCGGGACGCAGCCGCAGGACTTGGGAGCTCTTTGCTTCGTAGACTGCGCACGTGCTGCCTTCTGGGCACTGACAGGGAGACAGCCGCACTCTCCCTCCGCTGCCTGTTCTCCCAGTTCTGAATTTTACACAGCCTCGCGCCGTCCCGGCGGGAACGAATTGGTGCCACCCAGTTTTGAAATCACCGGCTTGGGGCTTTATAGGTCGGAAGCAGCACCTTGAAGCTTATTGTCCTTTCTGTAACGAGGGAAACCAGGCAACGTCTTCAAGCTCTGGCATGCACCGGGGGGGGTAAGTCTGAGTGAGGACTCTGCACCCATGCAGCGGGGCGGGGGGGGGGCTGCATAGTTCTGACTGGCTGACGTCAGTGTGCCCTGGTCTCCCAAGAGAAGCGGTGCATTTCCAAAGTCAAAGGCAGCTACTGGCTGAACCTACGAAACGGTCTTCAGTGGCAGAGGACAATAAATGGTCTCTCTCTTATTGCTTTCTTTTAAGTATCTAAAAACTATTATGCCCCCCTCAATTTCCCTGCTCAGCTTCACCGATCCCTGACCCTTTCTGGCCATCGCTGCTTCAATCCGCCCTGCCTCCCCACTCAGCCCAGCAGCTCCGCTTCCCCCCACCCCCACGAATGAGGAGACGACAGCCAGAACGGCGCGTTTCCCAGCCCTGGGAGAATGACAGCGGCTCTGCTGGCCGCCCCAGGCTGGGAACCACATGCCAGCAAGGAAAAACAGGAACGCAGGCCAGGAAATATGGCGGCAGCAACAGCAGCTCAGGAGGAGCCCCCCGTTTTTCCCTGCCGACACTTGACTCCTGGCCAGAGACTGCAACCACCGCTGCAGACATCAAGACCCCCACCGGACTTGCGACCGTAAAGCCGTTCCTGCGACCTTGAACAAGAACCAACCAGGCTGCTCTCTTTCGCTTTCCAATATTTTAATGAGTCGCTACATCTTACACTCATAATTATAAAAGAATAAGAATCCATAAAAATATTTTCTTTTCATAATACGCACTTAAAATACTCGGGCAAGTCAATGTGGTTCTTTTGGGTGGCTTGTAATTTTCTTTTGCCCCTTGGCGCGGGGGAATGGGCTCTCCCCTGAGGTGCGATTGAGTGACCCTGCCCGCCCTCTCAAAAAACTGCAGTTCAGGTCGACCGGGTAAATAAAAAGCAGGAGAGAGAGTGTTTGCCGAATAGATGGGTGGCGGGGAATAGAAACAGTCACTGACCCGCAGAGAACTGAAGCGCAGTCATTTCAGTGCACGTTTGAGAAGCTCAGGGAGCGGGGGGAGGCGATGGAAGGGCTGGGAGGCATTGCTAAGGAGGGCAGAGAAATTGGGGGGGGGGGACAAGAGGAGAGGGGGGATAGTTGCATAAATATCCATCTCACGTCGTAAAACCAAAACCCCGCATGCTGCTGCCGCTTCCGGGTCGCTCGCGTTCTGCCGCCATGCTGCTCGCGGGCGCTGCAATCGGAGAGCGGCCCCTGGCTTCCTCCCCGGATCCGTGCGGTCAGAATTCAACGAGAAAACGAAAAAACACAAAAGGCTAGCGCGGCATGCGTCTAGGGAGTCGACCTCCGATCCCCGCCGGGTTTCCGACGGCGGCAGCGGCCTCCTCCCTGTGGGACAAAGCAGGGGCTCTCTGGCTCTCCCCCCCTCTTCTGGTTTAAGGCAGCTTGCTGAATGGGCTCTTCCGTCTCCCATGCAGGCACTGGGGTCTTGTGGGGGAGGAGCATGGGAATGGCTGAGGTTGCAGTGGAAGGGAGAGACGCCGGCTTCGGCCTCTTGCGGAGACCGACACTAGACTGTCCGTTCGTTCCCGGCACAGGGAGAAGTAGCAGCAAAACAAAAATAAGCGTTAAGAGCCAGGCCGGAGAGGCGAGGCGGGAGCGAGGGCAGTGCTCTGGCTTGGAGAGTGAAGGAAGGTGGCACCGTCCACAGAGGGGAGGGAGTCTTCACCTCCCCCTTCATGCCCAGGCAGGAGGCGGGCACGCAGCAGCAGCAGGTTTGTGCTCTGGGTTAGAAGGCTGTCGAGGGCAGGAATTTGGGGGGGGGGGGGAGGAGGAGAGGAGAAGGGGCTGCAGGTGAGCTGTCAGTGTCCCAAGAGTTTGCAGAAGAGGCTTGTCCTCTCAGAGGTATTCTTGTAGAAAGTGCAGCAGCGTGATTTCATAGTGCTCTCCCGACTCGGGGCATCGAATACTATGTCTCTCGTTGGGGTAGATCTGCACACAAGCAAAGAGGCCACTTAGCTCCGAGATGGGCTTCCCCCCGACCCCTAACCTGCCTCTGGACTTGGGGGGAGAGGAGGGGAGGCTTTAAGGAGCACCAATGTGGAGAACACCGTGTATCCCAGGGGTGGGCGGGTTTGTTTTACTCCTTTCCAGTCCCTGGATCTGGCCCCTGAATCCAGTTCCTATCCCAATTTTATCTATTTCAAATTATATGGCACCCCTTCCCCGAGGCTCGTTCTCCTAAAGCAATGAAAGGTCAAGCTCGGGGGGGAAGGGAGCAGAAATCAGGGCCTGCACACAAGGCGGGGGGACAATCCATGAGCGAAACCCTCCTCTTCTGAGCGCACCCACTTCCACGCGGCCTTCGGAGCTTGGGAGTAATTTTCAAAGTGGCCTCTGGGAGGGGGAAGATTCCCCTTCCCCTGGTACATTCCATCCCACCAGCTCCATCATTACCACTCTGTTCACAACCACACCCAACTGCTCTTACAACTGCTGACATGGCAAAAGGGCACCCCCTGCTGGTCATGGAACAATGGGATCAGCAGTTTTGGAAGTTCCATGCGCCCCCCCCCTCCAAAAGGGGAAGGAAGCCTGTCGTTGCCTCCCCACTCTGATGCAAGCTTCGAAGGCCTTGCTCTAGCCCCTCCCTTACCTGCAGCTGATAAGGTTTTCCGGCCCGGATTAGCTGAGAGACCAGGAAGTTGGTGTGAAAAAAGTGCACATTTTCATCCAAAAACCCGTGGAGGATCAGCAACCGGTTGGGCCTGGGGGACAGAGAGAGGGGGGGGAGAGCGTGAGACAGAAGAACAGAGACCGGGGCAGAGCGCCCCCTACTTCCCAACGGGGCTGAACTCAACGGCAAAGCTCCCAACGACTTCAACGGCCGGTCAGGACACGACGGCACAGCGCAGTGTTCAAACACAGGCTCTGTCCCCTAGGACTAAGAGGAGAGTAAGTGTTCCCGTTCCGAAGGGAAATACCGACTTTTCACAAGGGCTTGCGAGTGTATCGGTACTTCGTTAGTCTCTGGGCAATTCCACGCTTTTGGGGTTGGTTTGGTTTTTTTTTTGGTCATTTTCGTCACTTTCCGGGATTTTTACAGCAATTTCCAGCACTTCCCCGGTGCTTAGCCAGCAAGTTTTTGTCTATGCAGCCCCTGGCGGCGCGTACGGCGCTTGGGACCGGCCCATGGCAGCCCTGCTCAACTTGTGAAAAACAGGAAATGGCAACAAAAAAACCCAGCAGGGAAGCTGGTCGGTTTCCACGTCGCGTGAATCTCGGTGAAGGCCCTCCAACGGAAGCAGCACTCGCCAAGATTTCTCATTTCAGGCCTACCGTCCCCTTGAACCTCCTCTTCCCTCCTTCCCCCTCCTGCAGGGAGCACAGGACACAACGCGAAGCCAGGGTGCCAAGGAGGACCCAGCACCACCGCAGCAAGCCTGGGTTTTCCTAGGAAAGCCTCTGTTCTTCTAAGCCTCTCCCCGACTAGGTCCGAAACGATCAATTGCAGTGAAGATGCCGTTTCCATCGGAAACGAGTCATTCGCGAACTTACTGGCGAACTTACTGTGAACTTTTTCACCATTTTCCAGTATTTTGCTAGTTCAGTCAATCGTTCAGTCAACCGAACACCCCAGTGAGATGGGACTCTCGCTGCCCCATCCCTAACGCAGGATGAACGGAGGGAGGCGAACACTATGGCTTACACAGTACTGGCAGAGGCATAAAATTGACAGGAAAGTGACAGAATTATTCGCTGGCACCGGTCTCACAACGGCAGAAGCGCGGAATCGCTGACCGGTGAGGAAATACCAAACAACAGTCACAAGCACTCCCGAAAGGTCAGTATTTCCCTACGGTTCGGGAACACTTGCTCTCAGCTCCCCGCCAACAGACTATCGCCAGGGTGACTCCCCATCTTGGCTTGCCCTTCAAGAGCAGACTAGAGCGTAATGGCCTGCTCTCGCCAGAGCCAACGGCTTTGGGATCCAAATCCCATAATGCACTTGGGAGTCCAAAGAGCTGCGAGTGCGGTATAACCGGGTGCTGTGCCCGGGGGAGCAGAGAACAAGATAAACCCATTGAAGAGAGAAAGAGCAACTGTCTGCATGCGGCGCTGAGAGGACCCCTCTGCCCCTAGAGACCGGTAGGATTTTGTGGCACCCCCATGAGCGACGGAGGCGTCTTTTTGTTCTAAGCTGGCAGCATCCAGTTGGGAGCCAGAAATATTTACTAGCCCTCCTCGCCCCCCAAAAATACTCACTCGTTGGGAAGCTTTTCTACATGCAACGCCACGGAGCCGGCCTCGTAGCCTTGCTGGTTGTTCTCTGGGACATCCATGTACCGCTCGGTGTAGCCCGTGTCGTACGCCATCCACACAGTGACGGGAGCACCTGCTATAGCAACCTGGGGGAGGGAGGGAAAGAGTGTTTGTCACCCGCTGCTGATTAACCAACTTTGACACCCGCCTTGCTCCTCCTCCGCTCCTGGACATTTACAATCCAACTGCCAAGTTGCAAGGAGTGAAATAGGTCAACTAGTCCAGCTCCCTACCATGGGACAGGACACCCTTTACACTACCGCATACTAGACAGCAGCCCGGCTGGTCTTTTTACTGTAGGGAAGAAGATTCCCCAACCTCCCTAGGCAACTTGATCCACTGCTGAACTGCTCTAACAGGTAGCCAGTGTTTCCTAACTATTTAACCTGAACCCGCAGCCTGCCTGGAATTTAAGCCCATTGTTTCTTGTCCTGTCCCCTCAGTGGCAAGAGAGAACCAATGTTCTCCGGTTCTTTTATTGAAGCCTTGTATTTAAATATGCAAAAACTGCCAATTCAGCCCCCACCCCTCAATTCTCTCTTCTCCAGGCTAAACTCCCCCGGTGCCGTCGGCCTTCTCTCATGCGACTTGTTCTCTGGACCCTTGGTCATCTCCATGGCTCTCCTCCGAACGGTTTCAAGTTTGGCAACGCCCTTCCTGAAATGGAGGAGCCCAAAAACCCGGAACTCCACGGGGAGGTCTAGCCAGAGCCAAGTCTCGGGTACTCTCCCCCCCACCCCCCGCTTCCTGCCCCTTGGGGACGCGGCTTGTGTCTGTACAACCCAAAGTGACCGTGACCTTTTACTTATTTATTTTTGCAAAGACACCACACTGCTGACTGGTGTTCAGTTTGTGATTCGCTAGATGAACCCACACCCCCCTTCACGGCAGCGCCACCTGCCTAGATCGTTACTCCCCGTCGCAGAACGCTGGCGATGACTGGGACCTTGAGTCATCTAGTCCAACCCCGCAACCGGCTTGGGCGACGACAGCTACAACATCCCCGACAGGGGGCGGACCAGCCTCTTGTTGAAAGCCTCCAGCCCTGGGGCGGCCACACCGCCTCGTCCCTGGCAGCTCGATTCACTGCTGCACAGCTCTGGCTGTTAGAAATTTCCTCCCCCCCTGATATCCAACAAAAATCAACCTTCCTGTAATTTTGATCCAATTTTTTTTCCTAGTCCTGCCCTCTATAGCGATGAATAGTTCCTCGTCATCTTGGTGAAAGCCCTTTAAGCATCGATTGCAAGCTCTCGGGCAGGGACCGTGTCTATCTTATTTTCTGGAAAGCGCCAGATACATCGCTGGCACTATATAAATACTTTAATAATCATCATTTATTTATTTAATCATTTATATCCTGCTCCCTCCAGCCTTACAGCAGCTCAGAACGGCTCACATCATATTTAAAATAAGTTTTTAAAAAAAACACAATATACAAAAGGGAATTATTAAAACGTTATAAAACAACAATGAAAGAGACCCCCTCGGCATAAAACAACGGACCCCAGAACCCCCTCGGCATCGGCCGGCGTCACTTCCTGAAACGGATCCCACAAAGATGGACCAGACGGGGCATGCATAACCCTTGGCTCTCTTCCTTCTGCATCAATCCTGGCCCTGAAATCATGCTGGATTTGAGCGATCTTATCTGCAAAGTAGTTTACAGGAGGCCAGACTGACCAGCTCCCTCACCACCCGGAAAAGCTCCGCTGGACGTGACTTTGCAGCAGCCATGAGGGCGGCAAAGAATTCCTTCTTTGCCGTCCCCACAGCCACAGCATAGCACCGCAAATGGGTCTGATGTTGCAGCCGACCGAATTCAGCACGAGAACGGTGCCAGCGTCGCTCTAACCGCCACCCTTATCGAGAACGGTGTCAATGTCGTTCTAACCGCCACCCTTCCTGCTTCAGACACTGCAGCTCCTGAGTAAACCAAGGAGCTCTACGGTGGTGAAGAGGCGGGAGCGGACACCTCGGAGCCACCCGATCAATGACCTCGCCCAGCAAGGCATTCCAAGCTAGAACCAGATCACCAACCGAGCGACCTTCAAGGTCTAAGCACACCTCCCCCGGGACTTCCTGGAACCACTGCGGTTTTACCAGCCTCCGGGGGCGGACCAACTTAATGGGTCCCACCTCTTTCTGGGGGCTGCCATGCGCTAGGAACCTGGTCTGCAGGGGGTAATGATCCGTCCATGACAAGGGCACAGAACTCACTTCCCCCACTACTGGATCACCTCCCAACAAGGCCGGAACAGAACACCAGGTCAAGCACACGGCTCCCCCGCCCCCCCTCCCCCCCCATGCGTGGGGCCACTAACCATCTGGGACAGGCCCATGGTTGCCATGGCAGCCATGAATTCATGCCCCGTCCCTGCAAGGCCAGCACCGACGTGAATGTTGAGATTCCCCAGGACCACAGACCTCGGGGAGCGAAGAACCACCCCCGACACCAGCTCCACTAGGGTGAAGAGGGATGCTGCTGGGCAGGAAGCAGCACCCCAATTCTGTCCCTGGCTAACTCAAACAAGGTGAAGGGCCTTGATCCCCGGGACTGACAGCACCTCCTAGCAGTCCAAGACTCCTTAAAAACCACAGCTACGTCGCCTTTTGTTCCCCAAGTCCAGGCTGGTGTTACACGGAATACCCCGCCAGAACGAGCTCCACCAAAATTGGACCTGCCTCCCCATCCAGCCAGGTCTCCGTGAAGCGCGCGAGGTCTGCAGCCTAATCCAGGATCCTGTCCCGGCTCACCGATATCTTAGTGACTACAGACCTCACATTTAANAACACAAGGTGAAGGGCCTCGATCCCTGGGATTAACTGCACCGGATACCTCCTAGCAGTCCAAGATTCCTTAAAAACCATAGCTACAATGCCCCCCAACCACCCATCCCCCAAACTAGAGCTGGTGTTGCACAGAGTACCCCGCCAGAACAAGGTCCGTCAAAATCGGACCCGCCTCACCGTCCAGCCAGGTCTCCGTGAAACATGTGAGGTCTTCAGTGTGATCCAGGATCATATCCCGGATCACTGATGTTTTATTGACAACAGACCTCGCATTTAACAGCAGCACCGGCCCAAGGGGCCTTAGACCTTGATCCATTCCCCCCACCTGAGGGGAGGGCTGACCCTGGCGACAGGCACCGACCACCCCGTCATCCTATTCAATCGCCCCCCAAGACCATATCTTCCCCGCCCTACAACGACCCCTACGGCTGCTCCCTCATCCACTCCAACCCAGTCCCAGCCATAGGTTGCTGTGTCCAGACCCTGGAGGAGCCCCTCCAAAAACCACCCCCCACCACATGCTGCCAAGTGGTCCCTTCCAGGAGCAGGCCCCTCACCTCACACCACGGAGCCTGGTCTTGGACCCACCCCTCTCCCTAACCCAATTCCCACGTACCACAGGGGTTGAAAACCCAGCTTCCAGAGCCATTTCCCAACCCCCCAGCAGCCCCCTACCTCCCAGACACTGACTCCAATTAACCCCCCAACCCCTCCTCATGCCCCGCCAAAGGACCGCACCAAAGTGTGGCCCTTCGGCGTGTGCCCGCGGCCTCATTTGCAGCCTCCACACTGTCTAACGAGCCCTCCCGGGACGGATGTCCTGACCGGTCCTGCCTCCATGCTCCTAGAAAGGCAGGGGGCCTGTTCCTGTCCCCTGGATCTCTCGGGGACAGACAGCAGCAGAAATGGAGGGGCAGCCCCTCGCCCCCCAACAGCAGCAGCAAAAACAGGCAGGTAAGCCCATGCGGGGGGGGTGGGGGGGTTGTTGGCCGATGGTCCGGCCAGCACCCCATATGCATATTAGCAGACTGCTATTATGTCTCTACTTTATCTTCTCTTTAAAAAGAGTCCGTTCCTTCATTGCTCATGAAGACTTGCTTTCTAGATCCGTTCTCTTTTGACAAATTGAAGCAGGTTCAGAGGAGGCAATGTCCTCCTTTGTGCCCCAAACGGGAGACAACACTCCAGGTAAGGTCTGAGCAGGGCTGAATAGAATGAGCTTCTGCTGACTTGGAGACCGTGCTTCTGTTAATGTAGCCTACAATTGCATTAGCCTTTTTTGCAGCCACGTGTTCAGCTTGCGATCAACCACGATCCCTAGATCCCTCTCCCATGTGCTGCTTCCAAACCAGTTATCTTCCATTTTATGCCTGTGCATTTGTCTTTTCTTCCCTAAATGCAAAACTCTGCATTTAATCTTGGTTGAACTTCATTTGATTCATTTCAGGCAACAAGGAAATGAATACCGATCCAGGTTTAGAGACTGCTGCCCCGACCTGAGGGCCCCAGACTTACCTTGAATATATGGGGCTTTGAGATCAGCCCCATGAGAGAAAGGAAGCCCCCGTAAGACCAGCAATGTATGGCAACACGACTCAGGTCGATGAACCCGTATTTCTCTGCCACGTAGTGTAAACCTTCCACTTGGTCCTCAATCTCCACTTGGCCCTGGAAGGAGAGAGATTGGGGAGAAACTATCTCAAGCCTTCCCCACCAACGGGGCAGGGAGTGGGGGGCACTGAGACACACAGGATGCTAATATGCAATTAGGTCCCCTACACATCCAGGATTGCCGACACAGGCAATCCTGAACACACATGGGGTTTTTACACGGAACAGCTCACGAGTAGCAAGCAGCTATTCGGAGGAAACCCACACGCTGGTGGGGACTTGGAGGGCAGGGAGTTGCTACCATTCCTTGCTGCTCCCAGAGACCTGCAACTTTTCCCGTTGCAGACGAGGAAGCCAGTCCTAGCAGGAGGTAGGCCCTGGGGCCTGCTGTTGCTCCCCGGGATCCAGAGGACAGGTAGAGAGAGCACGGCAGCTGTTCTCCTTTGCTCTCCCCCACTCTTGTCCCCGTTATACATCGTAAAAGTCACACGCTGATGCTTGCCCCATGTGCCCATTCACGCCCCCCAAGCAGCGCAGGCGACTGGCTAACACACAGCTGCAGAGTTAGGATTTAAAAACACGCGTCGGGCACGGCGAGGATGCCCCCCACTTAGCGCGACGGGTAGACGCGCCCATGGACAGGCTGCTTTAAGAGACGGGGAAGCCAAGACTTACCATCTGGTTTTTAAGGGCCCCTTCGAACTTGAGGCCCCGTTGGCAGGACCCCCGCCCGTCGATCACCACTACGGCGTAGCCTAGGGACGCTAGCGTGTTGAGCCGCAGGTACTTAATCCCTTTAAAGGAGTTATTTACTAGCTGTACCTACGGGGGGGGTGAGGAGAGAGAAAGGAGTCCGGTCACATGATAAGACACCCTATTGTGGGAGGTGCTTGTGTGGTCTCTTTAGCCCAGAAGCGAACATTTTTTTTCCCCTCCCGCGAGCCACTTGGAAAATTTGTACCATCTCTGTAAACGGGACAGGATTTGGGGACGGGGGTGATTAAGGGATGCGCTCAGGATGAGAGAAAGGAAGCAGAGAGTCCAGATCATCTAGGCCAAGGATGAGAAACCTCAGGCCTTGGGGGGGCAAATGCAGCTCGTGGCTAATTTTTATCTCGTCCCCTTCCAAGTTCCTGGATCTGACCCCTGAATCCAGTTCCTACCCCCGAAAGCCCTGGAAGAATGAGCTCAGATTAAGGGAGAGAGAAATAAGGGGCATGCTCTCCGTGCCGTAATCACCTCAGCCTGATGGGCTGCGCGGGTCAGGACAGACTGACTTTTGCAGTTGCCAATGGAACAGCGACAAGAGCAAAATGCCCAACGTTGGCAAAAAAAAAACCACCACCACAAAGAACTGGCCCGTTTGAACCAGGCCCTCCCCTCCGCATGCTTTGGAGAGTCTTTTCCAGGGCAGTGCACGAGAACGGCTAGGACGAGGGGGGCGAGCTGTGGGCTTCCGGGTAAGTACCTGAGGGCCTCCGTACACAAAGAGCACAGTGGGATGCTTCTTCCCCGCCTGGACGTCGTGGGGTTTGTACACCATGCCGTAGAGTTCGATGTCCAACTGGGTACAAAAGTGAAAGATCTCGGGGGGGATGTAATCAGCAGGGCAGCCTGCGAAACGCAAACCAGAACCGCCTTTAAGGGGGATTTAGGAGAAAGCACCAAACTAGGGCTTGGGCCCTACATACAAAAAAAAAACAAACCCACCTCCTCCTCCCCTATGTTTCATTGGGCCTCCCTAGAGTCAGCCGGGGGCGGGATTTGAAAGTTTCATCACGGCATCAGGTCAATCTCCTTTTTCCTACGTTAAATATTCCCAATTCCTCTAACCTTAGTTTAATGCAACTTGTATTCTAACCCCCCCGCGCCCCCTTTCTCTCTCTCAAGGATGGGGTAGGCACAGTTCATCTTGCATAATAATGGCAGCTGGACTGGATTGTTCCTTCCAGCCCTGGATCTGTGGCTGCTCTCCGCCAAATCCTCTCCAATTGGCCTTTGCCCTTCCATCTTGATCAGTTGTCAGTGATGCAATTCCCGACTAGGGTGCCCAGAAAGGGAAAGAGACTTACTGGCTGCCTCCATCATGCTAGCCCAGAACCTGGGCTGTTTATGGAGCGGGTCGCCCTCCGAGCTGCTCAGCTTGTAGACGTGCACACAGGGCGGGCTGCTCACGCTGCTGTAGTGGCTGATGAACATGTCAAAGTTCTGTAGGGAAGAGACACCCGTTACATGGAGACCATTCTCCCGCAGGCCCTATCCCAAGGGGCTCTGCTCCCTGCCAGAACCTGTGTCTGTGTCTGTGTCTGTGTCTGTGTCTGTGTCTGTGTCTGTGTCTGTGTCTGTGTCTGTGTCTGTGTCTGTGTCTGTGTCTGTGTCTCTTAAACTGCAAGCCCACTAGGCAGGGACCTGTCTCTGAAAAACAGGAGACCAAAGTGCTGTGTATACCTAACAGCGCTATAGAAATCATCAGTAGTAGAGTCAGATTTGAAAGACAGACAGGACCATCGTGACCGTGACCTTTAACAGAGGGCAAGAAAATTCACCATTACTCCTACATCAAGCTGGGAGCCAGTGTGACCTAGTGGATAAGGTGTTGGGACCTGGGTTCAAATTCCATCTTGCCCAAGGCCACCCAGGAAGTTCATGGCTAAGTCGTGCTCTCTCGTCAGTTCTCCATCCGTACAATGGGAATAATATTGACCTGCTCCCCCACCCCTCGGAGAGCACTCTAAGAATGACAAATCAGAAGTGTGGCTGAGTTCAGAAAGACATCCGATCTTCATACTAAGGCTCCAGATGATGGAAGAATCCACCAACTGTCTATCGATCTCCTACTGAAAATGACCCTTCGTTTGCGATCTGTTTCTCCACCAATGGCTCTCGCTATGCCTCTGCAATCTCCTCCAGGGTTCTTCCAGACCATGATCAAATCCCCTCTTAGCCTTATCTCGGATAAACTACATACAGAGTTTAAGTCTCGTGATGCCAAGCTTGCTTCCCCAAATTTTGAATCAGTCTCCTAGTTCTTCCCGCTTCCAACTTTGCATTCCCCTCCCCCCTTCTTCTGAAGTGCGGTCGCTGGAAATTGACGTGTCCTGTAACAGTATAAGTGCAATGGCCTTCGCGCCATCGCTCCCCAGCCGCAAGTGGCTCTTCATAGCTGTCATCCCAGCCTAAAAAGAGCCAACCGCAGACCCCCTGGCAGGCAAAGGGAATCAATCCCTGCCCTCAGAAATGCTAGCCTCAGCTTGGGACAGTACAGGCTCAGTCACAGGACACCCTTCCCCCTTTGCAAGCTTATCACTTGTTCCTTAATCTGTGTTTTGTCTTGCCCCCCAATACGTTCACACAGCTGCCAATTCCCCTGCATTGCAATCATCTACCCCTTGCATAAGGTAGCAGGGAGAACAAGGTGTCATCAAGGAGAACAGGATGCAGTACTGTTTTCACAAAACGTTCATGCCACCCCTGCTCTAAAAGAAGGATGGGTGAACAAGCCCCTTACAGTTCTCAAAGCTGATCGGCTGTTAACGCTCCCAGTGGATGAAGCTGCAGACTCTCCTTGGACACACCCCAGACAAGGCTGGTGATCTCGGGTTAACAAAAGGACTGCTCAGCTGAGTGCCACTGCTCCAATGCCTTATACCATGGAGGTCCGGAAGCTCTGAGCCCCATGCAGCCGTAACACCTGCCAGGAGCCGGCAGGGACTATTCATTTAAGATCACGACTTGCCAGAAGCAGCAGCTTGTAGGATATGCAATCGTCTCCTGGCTGTGAATGTCTGCAGGTACTAAAAAAACAAAAGTCTCCTGCCCCACCTCTCAAAGGTGCTAACGGAATGCTGTCTGACCGAGTATCCAAGCAGCAAGAGTTGATGCTGACCAGTACCCTGGGCTCCCCCGGTCTCCTTAGGCATGGGGCGGGAACGAACCTGGCTCATCGAGCAGCTGTGAGAGAATCCCAACGTGGTGAGGCGCACGATCTCGCCAGGAGACTCGTAGCTGACCACGTACAGGTGATGCTCCAGCGGGGTGTCCTTCGTGCCCTGAAAATACACCAGCTTCGTTTCCTCGTTCACCCAGATCTGCAAGAACAGAGGACTCCACGTCAATAGGAAGATGGGACCAAAACGCCCACATCCCTCCTTCGAAACAAACCCAGCCAAGATGAGAACAGACTGTAACGGAACAGAGCACACGTGACATTCATTGTCAGGGTGCAACGCCTGTAGATATGGCATCGTTTAAAAGACAAAAAGGGGGGAAAGTGCACTCCGGGAGGGGGGAACCCATCCTTCAAGAACAGAGAGGGCGATGACAACAGCCAGCTCTGTCTAAGTCAGTGTCTTTCATACCATGCCCCGTAACAAATGAGTTCCAATTCACTATGGTAAAAACCACCGTCGGGCTCCATTCATTATGGCTGAAAAGCATGTTTAAAGACAGAGGCAGTTAGCAATTTCCCAGCAGGGTTCCTCTGCCCATTCTGGCTAAGGATCTCTCTTGTCCAACCACAGATGGGGGCTGGGAATGAACAGGACGGAACAGAGGACTCCATTACGGCCCGCTGAGGCCTTATCAGAAGCAACCAGAACAGCCGCTGTATGTCAGGACCTGGGCCTCGAACCAGGTTCTCTAGGATTCTAGGGCAGTGGCTGGCTTAGCTGCACCGCAGACATTTGCCTAGTAGGCCGTCCAATTCTAGCTTGTGCTGCCTCCTGATGGGATCTCAGGTTAGCGATTGTACAAGCGCCAGGTACAACGAGGACACTAATCCACCCATCCCTTAGCAAGATGGCTCCAGCCAGAATTGCTGGCCAAAGAACTTGACAACACAACTCAAGCTTTGAAGGCTAAGGTTGCGACAAGCACTGGTTCAGCTGTAGCGCCATACCCAAAGTGAGTTCGCACAGAGAGAGAGAAAGCAGGTTAACGGCAGAGCGGGGGGAAGCAGCCGTGTGGCCTCGCCAGTGGGAAATAAGCGAAGAGCCGGATTAGCTGGGACTGAACCAGCAGCCTCATGGTTTCGAGAAGCTGGCGCTCGGAACGCGTCAAATAGGTAGCCGGTCAGAATGTGCCCTCTCCCCACCAAGCACTGACCTCTCCCAGCCGTGCAGGTCCCCTTGAAATTAGCTATGGGGACTGGAATGGGGAGGGGGGAGACCATGCTAGCACATCCCTTGCAACAGTCCTTATTCAGGTCACCTTGGGTGCTGAATCCCACTGTCCCTATTTCAGGGGTTCAAAATCCCTCTTTCAGAGACAGAGGTATTCAAGCCTAAGGCCCCTCTTTTCCGGGTTGGAAAAGCCCTTGAAGGGACAACGTGGAGAGGATGGAATGACAAGAAACTAAGGCCACTTTCAGACATGCCACCCGCACAAACACATTCTGGCTGCGGGGAGAAATGCGCAGCCAGGATACACTCGCTGCAGCGCTGGACCCAGGTAACTGTGGGGCCAAGTGGGTGGGGGGGGGGGGGGGGGAAAGGAGTAGCAGCAGTGGCAGATATATCTGCAGGAGAACCAATGACGGGGGTGAGATTTCCTCCCACATTTCCCCATATTCTTTTCTTGGGGGAGGGAGAATGTCTAAGGCAGAGGTGCAGCTGATGGACAGGAGAGGAAGTTTCACAAATTACTTTATAAAGCCTCATCTCAGTTACTAGAGTGTATTAGCAAAGCACACCGTAAGGGGCTGAGGAGGCTACAATATTTACCACTGGCCAGTAAAGGGGTTACTTGTGAGCTGAAGGGCCCTTCCTCACATAGCAAGTCAGACCTCCTGAACCAGACTCTGGGCCACTTCCGTCCCAAGGCAGAAAGACCCCCATCGCCACAAGTCAGGCTGCATTCTCACCTGCGGTGGGGGCAGCGGGAAGGAGATGCGGCAGTGCGGAGGAGCCGGCGGCCAGCAAAAGAGCTGGTGTGAACGGAGATCTGTCGCGGCTTCTCACGCGTGTGTCAGGGCAGGATTTTGCACCCTGACGTGCGAGAGAGAAGCCGCGGCAGATCCCCGTTCGCACCGGCTCTTTTCCCGGCCGCCGGCTCCTCCGCGCTGCCGCGTCTCCCTCGCCCCTCCCACTGCTGCCACCGCCGCCGCAGGTGAGAATGCAGCCTCAGTGGCACTCGGCTAGCTCCAGGCATGGGGAATCTCACCAGAGTTTCTAGCCTGCTTTACCCAGCAACGCTCTGCAGGGCGACGGCGTTATGCAGTGGACTCCAGAGAAGTGGAATTTTGTGGGACCTCTAGAAAACGTCAACTGACCAGAAATTCATCCATTTAGCCTGGCGTAAGTTGAAGCGGTGAAAGCTTCTCTCAAGCACTAGTCACCCACCCCAGCGTCTCCTGCTCCAAGAAATGTCTTTGCCTCGTCTCCGAGGCTCACTTTCTTCTCTGTAATTAGGCTAAGCACGTGCACCTGAAATGTCTCAACTTCGTCTCTCCCGATGCATCTTTTCTCCTTTGCCTCGCCTCCCTCATCTCCCTAGCTTGTAAGCCCCCTTGAGGCAGGGACCTCTTTTAAGGATTGTGCACTGCCAGGTACATTGTTGGCACTCTATAAATACATACTATATCTTCCCAGCTAAAAAGATGAAGGAATTGGTGATTTCTCAGCAGTGCACTGTAGTAAATATGCTCCAAACGTGCAGTGCAAGGCAGCAGCGACCAATCCCCTGCCTGCATTGTTTTGCCTTCCTGCTCAGATGAACGGCAGAAAGGGATACACCTGCTTAACACGGCAAGCCCCACACTGGGCTCCAATGCAACACAGCCTTCCCGTTCCCTGCCCTTCACCTGGGCAGAAGTGCATGCAGTGGAATGGGGGGCACTTCTGCATTGCACTGCAAGCTCAAACGATATATTATTATTATTATTATTATTATTATTAACAAACATTTATATAGCGCCAGCAGTGTACCTGGCACTTTACAAAGTAATAAAATAGACACGGTCCCTGCCCCTAGGGCTTACAATCTGAGAGACAGGAGCTGGGGGAGAGACTTAGGAAGGGGAACAGAGGGAGAGACAAGGGGTCTAACATTCATGAAGATGCGAGGTCTCAAGTGCACGTACTTGGCTTGGTTACGATGAGAATGACAGCAGGCAGGGCCATGTTGCAAGGATAAGGGTAAACAGACCGTAGGTATAGGAATAGTGGCTCAGCAGGATAAAGAGTCAGACAAACTCTTTATATACTACAGTATTTTAACCACACACTGCCAATTAATAACACTCAAAAATACTGATGTTTTTAGCTGGCTAGGAATACCCGATACATGTTTAAAAATTCAAGTTAGCAGGGGACAGAATTAAACTTATCCAATTCAAGCCTCAAGACGTTTGTTTAAAGACTGGGGAGAGCAGATTTCTTTGACCTACTCAGAAATGTGGAGTTATGCAAGATCGACTTGAGTGGATCCTACTGTTAGGATAATCCTCAGAGGCAACAGTGACCCAGATCCAAGTTCAACCTTTTTGCAGAGACTATTTGTCTCTGTTGAGTCAGCTTTTATGGCCCAACTCTTGGCGTTTCTCAGAAGGAGAAATCAAAACACCTGATTAAAAGACCATCAAGCATCCTGTGCACCAGGCGAGGGCACCCCTGGGACTGAGAGAGCAACAGTTGAACTAGAAGCTTGACCCAGGAGCCTGTAGGACAGAGATTAGGTAAGTACAGAAGCCGGGTATCGCAAGGTCAAAAGAAAGGAACAGGTACCTTGGATCCATGTCTGGCCAAGACCTCCCACTCCCCACTTGTCAGAGCAACCTCCTCTTTGAGGGGGCATTTGAAATCATCTGCAAGAGAGAAGCACAGAGATGAGTCCCCAACTCTCTGCCAGATTCATCCGATCCTCAAGCAGAGGCGAGGGACCCACCCCCACCCCCACGGGGTCTGATTTCACCTTCACCAGGGACATAAGGCTGGGTCCAGTCGTAGCTGCCCTGCTTTAGGATCACCGTGACCCTGTACAAGTGACAGAAGCCAGTCTTGCATTCGTTGGCTCGGATGAAGCACAGCTCTTCCTCCTCTCCATCCAAATGGACAAAAGGATAAAAGATGTCGTGAACCTACCGGACAAGAGAGAGGCAAAGAAGCCGTGAGGAAGGGAGATCTGGAACCGGGGGGAAGAGAGCAAACCATCCAACAAAGAAAACGTCACAGGTTACAACAGCGACAGATCCCAGGGAGCCCGTACTAATTCACAGAGTCTCAGACAGATCGCAAAAAGGGGGGAGCTGCTCCCAGCCTTATCCTAAGAAAGCTCTGGACAGACACTTCCATGCACCGCAGTCTATATCCCTATCTGTAGACTAGCACCCTCACCCAAGAACTGGAATAGTACACTGGGGCTATCGCAGAGGCCAGTTAACACTTCCCTTTGTAAAGTCGGTGTCTCAAGCTTAGCTAGCCAACTGCCCTCGTTAGTTTAACTCAGGCGGACAGTGGTGGGAATGAAGCGGGTTCGATTTTTTTATCCTGCCCTTCCTTGATGACCCAGCGCAGCTCACGGCGTCGTAAAAAGCATTCAGCCTAGTCTAGCCATGGTGAGCCGAGGTTGGCTCGGCCCAGCAAGAGAGGAAGCAGCTGCAGCTTGGGAGGCCTGTCCTCCCCCACCCTCTTACATTGATCCACACGTCAGTGACTTCTTCATAGATGACGTATGGCTGGATATTTTCCGACACGGCTTTGGCGAACTCCTGGCGCTGCTCCTCGCTTTCGGGTACCGGGATGAAGAGCGCTGGAGGGAGGAGGACTAGTTGCAGCCGCTGCTGAGGTCTGTCTAGGAACATGGCCCAGGCGCTGGGGAAAGGAAGGAGGCAGGGAAGGTGAAACCAAGTCGCAAAAGGAAACCGGGCGCATTAGCCTGCTCTCTACACAGGAATCGGGCTTCACCCCAGCCTTGCAAACTTGTATGAGAGCTTCCAGCCAACAGGCTTCCGTGAGCCAGTCCGCGACAGCCAGCAGATCCGCCGGAACGCTCGTTTCTACGGAGGCACTTAGACTAGCTCCCTAGAGCCTCGCTTTAGGCTGGGGGAGTTCTTTCCTCAGATAGGAGGCTGGAAGTTCATTATCCACAGACAGAATGAGGAACTAAATTAAACCAGCTCAAATTAGACCAGCTCACAGCTTCCTTGTTGTGGGAATCGGGGAAAGATTAAAGCCCGATGAAGATTCAACTTCATGCCTCTCAATGGGGAAGAGCTAATTAATCAAGAACGGTGCTCTATCGTACCCCTTTCCACTGATTAACAAGCTACCCACAGTAGGATGGAACACTAGCTTGTGTACCTAGCAGGGGAAATCTCTTGTAGCTTTTTTGAAGGAGAAATACCTCAGAACACCCACCGACTACATTAAATCCGCCCTAAAAACCTGTGTCTTCCACCATGCTTTCCCTAGCGTCTCACCTTCACCGACTTCTGTTTTTCTCCCTAGTGTCCTGTTGTTCAGGTTCCTCTCCTGTAACCAGGCCCGGATTTAGGGACAGGCCCCCTAGGCCCAGGTCTTGGGGGGCATTTTCTGTGGGGGGCTCTGGGGTGGGTTTTTTCCTTTTCTTTTCTCCCTGCATGGCCAGAGGTTGCTGCCTAGATCCCCATCCCTCACCTACCTCTGCCTCCTAGTAGTACTGCAGCAGCAGGACACTGATCGGACTGGGAGATAAAGCTGTTTGTTTACAAACTCCTCCCCATGTGAGGGATCAGAAGGTTGTTTCCTTGTAAAGAAGGTTCTTCGAGATGGCTCCTAACATTCTCACAACTGGGTTGTGCATGCTCACCCTATTCAAATAATAGGCCACGTGATGGTCTCGACCGCCTCTAGTATAAAAATCACCCTCCCCCTCAGAATGACAGTTCCTTCCAACCCTTTCTAGGAATAACACAACAAAATTCCATGCGGGGCTGGAAGGGTTGGTGTTGTGAGAACGATCGGAGGCATCTCGAAGAACCTGGTTTACAAGGCAGCAACCTTTTGTTGTTCTTCGAGCAGCTCCTCACAGGTTGTTTTTACACGGCTCCGCCAGGTGGGGAATCCGTGGGCATGCCGGTGCGTGCACACGGCCGCACACGCCCCACCCACCCACTTATCCACACCCACGGCACAACCACCATTTTCTCTCGTTGCTCTGTGTGTAGGGAAGAGTGGGGGATGAGTGGGGACGCGTTAGGTGGGTATGCACACGCTGACCCCCACCCACCCCCACTGCGTGCATGCCGCATCATTCACACGAGGCTCCTCCAACTATGAACACGCAGCTTGTGGTCAGGGCGGGGCAGCAGCCTGAGAAGGGCCGCGGGGCGCAAAATTCCTAAGTCCGGCCCTGCCTGTAACTAAGGCCCCTTTCGCCCCTGTAGGAATGGGTCGTTAGGAAGCCGGCAGAGCAGCGGTGCATGCAAATCAGTCGCGTCTTTGACGAGGTGCAAACGCTGACAACCAGGTGATTTCTTCTAATATGCGTCTTTAGAACGACAATTGACTAAGTGGACCAGCTTGGTCAATCTTCATTCTAAAAAGACACAGGCGAGGAAATCACCTGGCTGTCAGGATTCACCCCTCATCAAAGACCCAGCTAATCTGTATGTGCGTCATCTCTGCCGGCTTCGTAACAACCCTTTCCCGCAGGCGTGGAAGTGCCCTAAGTTGAGCACGAGCATCTGCGACTTCTCAACTACACGAACATTATCTCTGTCTCTCCATTCTAGATTGTAATCTCCCCAAGGCAGAGACCTCTTTCTAATTCATGGGCATCCAGCACCAGGCACAATTCTGGTGCTATAAAAATAATTAATAAGGAACAAGCAGCCCACCACTCATGATCAACATGCCCAGGGCTCTGGCCTCCTGCAGACCCCCCAGTGCCTGACCCCATCAAAACTAAACCAGCTCCCCCTTCCCCTCAGCTCAGGATTCCTGATCATCCAGTGTTTTGGCATGCAGCAGCAGCACCCCTCCCTGCCATTGGAAGCCTTAGCTTGGGGCTTTCAGTGCAGGCAGAATGCAACTGTCTTTCAAGTTGGTCAATAGGAATCAGATGTACCTCTCTGTGCCCCCACATCACTGCAGTTCCCATGCTGGGACACACAAGCAGGGTAGGAGACATGTGAATCCGGGGCGGGTGTAACACCTCGGATGACCCTAAGCCCACTTCCCTAGACAGGTACCCAACACATGGCAGTTGTATCAGGGGATGTAACAAAAGGCAAGACTCCTGCCATTTCATGCCATGCATTTGGGCAAGTTCGAAATGCCAAGTAGACTAGCTGGCTATTGACTCCTTTTGCTTGGGGCAGGGGAGGGCCCTTGCTTCTTTGCTGGGGCCACTTTGAGCCAGTCCTGACCTGCCCCACCCACAGCACCCCCGGGGGTAAAAGAGGCCTGTTTAACAAAAGCAGAAGCACACGATGCCCATGGTAGAGGCACAAAAATCCCCAGCCTAAACATGGAGCTGCACAAGCACCTAGGAATTTGCTACCTTTCTTATGAAGCATCGTTAGAGATGTTCACAGCCAGCCAGAGGAGAGGGGGTGGGGGACAGGCTGTTAAATGGACCCAAGACAGGATCCAGTGCAGCAAGTACTAACAGGTTTTCGTCCTTGCTTCCATGGTTAACTGTCCAGATAATGAGGTTTTAACTGTACTTCCAAGGGGACAGCACAGTACTTCGATGACACCTCAATTCAGTTGTTAACACCAAGGTTCTATGTACAATGCCTAAAGAATCCAGCATGAACTCCACGTCCTCATAGCTTTGCTCCTCCCTATCTTTCCAACCTCATTTTCTACCTGGAAATTTCGCTCCTCCTCTGCCACCGTCCCCCGAACCACGCCCTATTCTTTAAATATTTTTCTCCCATGCCACCCCCTACACCTTGACCCCCTCCCTGAGCACATACCCTCTGCTCCCGCCGAGTCTCTCCTAAAAACCTGTGCCAGAGGTGGGGAAGTGGCGGCTCTCCGGCACCTGTTCTGTGCCAGAAATGACTGCCCGGGGGGCAATGTCCGTGTGGCTCTCTCTCGAGAGAGAGAGAATCCGATCTGCCATTTCTGACACCAGGGCCTCCTAGAGGGGTCGTGGAAGCAAGGGAAGCATGCCCCAGCACCACTACTGTTGCTCCCCAAGCCTGCCCGACAGCCTGGGAGCCAGAGCTTTAATGCGAGGTAGGGGAGTCGAGGAAAACCACTAGGCCACACACACCCGCCTTGGAATTGGGGGAAGCCGCAACTGATGGGCTGTGTCTTGTGGCTCTCCGCGATATGAACATTTGGGCACGTGGCTCTTGCGACTGGAAACGTTGCCCACCCCTGTACGACGTCATCAGGTTTTCCCGTAGCTCCTCCTCCCCGTAGACAGCTCATTTATGCTTCTCCCTATACAGTATACCCCCTCTTATTCTTCAGAAGCCCCCTCCTGCCCTTGTTACTAAGCCAAGCGCGTGCACCTGCAACTTACTGGATATATCCCACCTCCCCGTCTCCCTAGGTCCATGGGGCACAGACCTGTCTGACTGCTCAGCACCACGCACATTGCTGGCCCTATATCATTAAATTATCACAGCAATGTTTTCGCCTTCGGTGCCTGGAGGAGCTCAATAAAGCCAGGGGGAGGGGTGGATTGGTAGAAAAACCTATGTACTATTTGCCATCCCGGGTCCATCCGGCACGTGCGATGTATTCCACTTTGGGGAACAGCGTGGCAAAGGGTCGCACCAGCTCCTTGTCCTGAGCGCAGACGATCTGCAAACGGAAGCAAAACCAAGAAAACGCATGAGACACGGACCCTTCTAATGCTCTCCCCCCGCTCTGCAGGTCGCTGCACGGGAGAAATGCCGATTGGCAGCAAACACCATCTCTGCAGAGGGGGGCACTGCCAGGAGCAGGTATTTCCTGCAACAAATTCTACAAGTTAATCGTGTGTTGAGTGAAAAAACACTTTTATTTGCTACCTTTTAAATCTGCTACCTGTTCGTTTCATGGAGCGTCCCCCAGAGCTAGTATTATTTGAGAGGGTAAATAACCGTTCCCTATCTACTCGTTCCACACCACACATTTTATAAAATTCTATCCTAGCCCCTTCTCCAAGCTGAAGAGCCTTAATCTATCCAGCCCCTCTTCGTACGGGAAGCCGTTTCGTACCCTTTATCATTTTTGTTGCCCTTTTCTCTGTACCTTTTCTAGATCTACCATCTCTTTTTGAGATGGGGTGACCAGATGTTCAAAATTGATACAGTGACATGCTGGGAAATTAAGTGATTCAGTTATTTTGCATAATTTCTTCTGCTTGCAGAATCTGGGAAAAAAATGCGGAATACACGAGGCCATGTTCATAACCCTAGAAATACTCATTAAATTTGTTCAAATTAAGTCTTGCCACTCTCCATGCTCAGAGAACATTTTTCAAGGCTTTGCGCAAGCCAGATTCTATTCAGAACAGTCCTAAACATTACCCTTCACTCCCGATTCTAGAAAACTTGAGCATCACACGGTCCTGGTCTCCTATGCCCAGCCACCTCCCCACAAGCTGTGTCGATCGCTTACCTTTCCCTGGCTGTCCATTTGAAATTCAGCCAGCTTCAAGGATATCTTAGGATTTTTGCTGCCTGCAGTGGGAGAGAGGAGCGAGACACAGCCACCGTTACGGCTAGGACGCTGATAGTGCATTCTCTCTCTGCAAGGTACTGCTTGAACTTCCTGTTCCTATGTGGGCGGGGGTGATGTACACCTGGCTGAATGCTTGCTGCATATGCAATTGCGGATACAAGAGTCATTCAGTAGGTGTATGGAAACAGGTCTGCTTGAAGCAGCATACTCCGGACATGGGAGAGAAGAGGAGCCAAGGTATAGTTGGAGATAGGACTCCAATTACCATAGCAATTATTTAGTTTAGTTCAAGGGAGGCCAAGCTTTCCAAGCACTGGATCGACTGTGCCCAAGTGACAACTTAGGGTCGTTCTACAGCTCAGGGCGAAACCCCTGCCCAGCCAGAACCCTGCAACAGCTGCAGCCCCCACTCCCCACTAGCCGTGGTCCCAGTTGTGTTGCCCGCCACCCAACATCCGCACAGAGAAGTTGGAGCCGGAAGCAGGGTGGCAAGACAGCCGATTGGGACTGACCACAATCAACCGCTTCGCTGCCCGCGGCTGCTTTAGCTGAATTTTAAATTGCCATTATCTCCACCTCCACTTTGTGCAGAAAGATTCCCAAGACGGCCTTTTAATGTGTATAGCCCTCTCCCAAATTCTGCAGAGTCTGGCTAACTAACCAGCCTATAACCTAGACGCTACGGCTTCAGACGTGGGGTTATGTCTGTCCCAGCTGTGAACGCCACAGACCTGTCCTGGGGTACCGATAAGAGTCTGTTTTTCTCTCTTCCAAGGCAGGGGAAGGAACGTGAATTATCTCCACCTCGGATTCATCCACTTCCTCGTATAGAATCCTCAGCGTTTTCCAGTCTTCGGGGCCTAGAATAAGATGGAGCGCACAGGTTTGCCAGAAGGGAATTTCCCCAAAGGTTTGAGACCCATCTGGAACACCCCGCAGAAAGGGAGTTGTATGTTCGTACAGAGCAGGGATGGAGAACCTCAGGCCTGGGGGCCAAAGGTGGCCCGTGGCTCATTCCCCCCCACCCCCCATTCCCTCAGAGGACTGTGATGGTGTGGCGCTCCGTGGGGGTGGAGCTACAACAGAAAAGGGGTGGAGTTAAGGTGTTCGCTGCCTCTTTCCCCGAGATGGCTCCACCCCTGCGGAGCACCATGGCATTGCGGCTGTCCATGAGGATGTGGAAGAGCCCAGCTGCGTCGGGGTCAGTCTCAACGCAGCCCCCCTGGAGCCCGATTCTGGAGGCCAAGCAGGGCTCAGCGGCAAAGGGGCCAGTTGCTAACCAACGGTTCAGCTTCTGCAGGGCTGGGGGCAACGCTAACCTTCTCGGGAGGCGGTGGGACACCACCAGTAGCCTGTAAACCGATCAAACTCCTCCTGAATGACAAACGTGGCTACCCCTGCTGACTTGGGATCGTCTAACACGCTGGAGAGGCCTGCAGAGAGAGGAGAGTTAGGGGAACGGGAACTCGAAGGAAAGTGAGGAAGCAACACAGAAGCAAAGTCTTTCCGGTCAGACTCTTGCCCATGCCTAGAACCGGGGTTACCTTGATGGCAGTAAGTCATTCGCCTCTCCTCTCCTGTCTCAATATTCGCTACCCACAGGTCGCTGTTGTTGATGAAGGAGAAGAAGGACGGATCAGCTGGGCAGATTTTCGGATCCATCCGGGGCCCTGAGCACTGGGTCTTAATCTCCAGCGGTTTCATCGGAGACACCTGGAAGAAAGAAGAGAGAGAAAGCACAAGATGTAAACCCATTAACTCTTGCTTTCAGCTCCACACTAACTGCCCACCAGGGAATCTAGGACAGAAAGCCTACAATAGTGTTTCTCAATACATGACCTAGGGGCCAGATTTGGCCGTCAAGAGCCTGCTTCTATAGCCCCCTGACACACAGGCAATTCAGCCAGAGCTGCTGGAGCTGAAAATATAAGCCTAGCTCCGTGCACCCACACACCATCTCCCAGGACAGAATGGAAGGGAGAGAAAGTGAGCAGGGACAAACTTACCTCTGACTGGTCAAGGCAGCAAACCCTACCCTCCTGCAGAACTAAGCCACAATGGCAGCGGCTCAGGCTCAGCGAGGTACCTTTGAACGGGTATGTCTGCTCCTCCGTCCCTCTCCAGTCACCCATTTCCTTTCCCTGTCCCACCATACCAGGTCCTGCCCACTCTAACTTCCTAGCTCAACGCTCAGAAATGTGATTATTTAACTGTATGCAAGTTTATGCAACTACTATTTGGCTCACAAAGCAATGTCTTTAAACCCTCCCCCACCCCTTGAACACCGCTGGCCGACACCCTATCTGGAAGCCAAAGTCAAGACCCAGCCCAGTTGGGAAACGGATTGTGCTCCCCCCCCACCCCAAAAAGCTCCCCTGCTCCTGGCCACCCCCCCTCACCATGAAGCCGTTCTTGCCCCCATCTCGGCAATGGAAGAGACTGTTGCTGGCCTGGAAGAGGAAAAGGCCGCTCTCGCTGTGGAAGTCGTAGGAGGTGATTCCAAAGACCCCAAGACGCTTGCGCTCCCTGAGGAGCTCCTCTTCCCTAGAGTACATCCCATGGTGAGGGGTTGCCTGGTAGTGAATGACAGAGAGAGACAATCTGCAGGTATGAAGGAACAGTCGTGCGTCATTAAACAAGACCAACTAGCCCTGAAGCGACCTAACCCGCCGGCCAAACACAGCGGGCATCCTCTTTTGGTGCAAACGACGGAACCGCGCAGACCCCCGTCACGCAGAGTCCCGTCTAGACCCGAGCCAAAGTTTGGGCTCTGTATTCTCTGTGCGGAGTTGCACTTCCATCTTAGAAAGCAGACAGCTGCTACCTACTTCCTTCATGCAAAGGAGGTGCAGAGACAGGTCATCCAAGGCCAGACATTGCAACAACTGCTCACTCCAGAAAAGGCTTCCAGGTCTGAGCACACCGGACACAATCCTCCTAGCCACCAAAGTCAATAGTAAAGCTCCCATTCTCGGCAGCTACTCCCACACTTATGGAACTCCCTGCCCTTGGAGATTCGTCTAAGCCCGAGCCTGCTCAACTTTCAAAAACAATGCAGGACCCTTTTGTTTGGCCAGATGTTTGGTAGGCAGGGATAGAGTTTTTTGGGTGGGGAGGTAGAGAGGTTAATTGCATTATTTTTTATTATTATTATTATTATTTATACTGTAAGCCACCCTGAACCTTAGGGGAAGGGCAATGGTATAAATTTGAATAAAATAAATAAATAATTTATTTATATTATTATTATTATTATTTATTATTAACATTTATATAGCACCAGCAACTGTCTCTTATACACATCTAGATGTGTATAAGAGACAGCATTTATATAGCACCAGCAATGTACCTGGCACTTTACAAAGTAATAAAATAGACACGGTCCCTGCCCCTAGGGCTTACAATCTGAGAGACAGGAGCTGGGGGAGAGACATAGGAAGGGGAACAGAGGGAGAGACAAGGGGTCACCAACAATGTGCTTGGAGCCGATCAGTCGTGATGAGACACGTCCTGCCCCAAGGAGCTTACAATCTAGAAGAGGGAAGGGACAAGAGCACAGAGAGAGGGGCAAGGGGGGGGGGCATTCCTGAAGCTGAGAATGCGCAGGTGCTTGGTTTAGTTCCAAGGGGGGAGGGGAATCCTGAAAGATGGGTCAGTAGAAGGAGAAGAACAAAGGAGCAAACTGTGAGGAGGTCAAGAATGCCTGATGGAAGAGGTAGGTTTCCACCCGTTATTTAATGGGTGCAAGGGAAGGAGCTCCAGGTGTTGAGGACGGCAGAAGCAAAGACGCCATTGACCTCAACGTTGGGTGGATTGCACTCTACGACTCATGTCACCCGATCTCCTGTGCAGCACAGGCCTCTGATTTTCCTCTAGTCACTGCTAGATCAGTCTCATCCACTTGGACTGGCTGAAGCACATCTTTCGGAATGCCATCCAGCTGATTCTGAAGGTTGCCAGCAATGAAGAAATCCATCCCACCCTTGGCAGCCTGATCCAATGGGTTCATTCACTCCCCCACCCCTTCAAGATTTGTCCCTTATTTCTAATAAAAAATATCTCCAGGTTTAATTTCCAGCTGCGGGTCCTCTCCACCCCTTCCTGCCCTAGATTATAAAGCTTTTGTAGTGTCCAGTACTGCACCCCATGCAGGTACAGGGTCCCCTTACTATAATGCTTTGCCCAGACAAGGGGTGAGGAACTGTGCCCTGCGGCTAGTTTTGATGGGGCCCCTTTCCCGTCGCTGGATCCAGTTTCTACTCTAAGCACTGAAAGAGCTTAGGGGAAGGGAGCAGAGATGAGGGCAGGCATAGAAGGAGAGAAGATGGATCCATGGTACAGATCTAGGCTCTGAAATCCTTCTCTTCCTAAGTGCACCCTTTAAAACACCCCTGCTGCCCCCAAACGCCTATGCTGCCTATGAAACTTGTACCAGTTTTCAAAGCGGCCCCTAGGAGGGGAAAGTTTCCCCACCCTCCGCCGGGACCTGGGCAGCTGGGATTGTACTGTGTTCTGCTGGATAGCTATTTGAGAGACACCCACGGCCCTGGGGCTCTCACTGCGAAGCCATTCTCAGTCCTGTCTTGGCAACGGAAGTGCGTGTTGCTGGCCTGGAAACAAAAGTTATAGACACCCCCCCCCCCCCCCCCGGGCAGCGCAAACCCAGTGGCTTTCCCCGCATTACAGCACTGTAAGTGCACCTTTCACTACTGCAAGCCCCTCACTAGAATGAACACGGCTTTGATCTCCAGAGCTCTGTTCCGTTACATAGAAGGTGAACTGTACTTACATCTTCTAATAGAAGTCAACCTTGGAACCTTTTCTGACAAGCTAAACAAATTAACAGAGAGAGGCATCAAGAGTGTAAAATCAGGGGGGATGAAACTCTTCCCTCATGCGGGTCACGCTGAAAGCGAGTGCAAGCTCCGGTGGTTTTCAAAGCGGCCTCCTGAGGGGGAAAAGGTTCCCCGACCCTATTGTGGCCAGTCTGTGCCTGCCCTACTCAACTGCAGTTCTGCACCTCCACTCTCCCAAAGCCACATATAGAGCCAAACTCATCGCCACAGAGGGAGACCCCCCCCCCCGCCCACCAACCACCGCCACACAGAAGCCGTAACAACCCCGGCTCCGCACTCTTATGGGACAAGCCATTCCCCCTCACTCCGCAGCCTGCCGGCACGATACCCGGCATCGCTCTTATCCGTGCTGCCGGGGGGCACATGCCGCAACTCTTCTCACCTGGAAGTGATCCAGCATCTGTTTCCAAGACAGGAGCAGCAGAGCCTCTCTCCGTACCTTTTTGGGAATCTCTGAGTAAAGGAGGGAGTTCTCCCTGCTGCCGTACGGCATCCCTGTGGGAAAGGCAAAAAAATAATAATAATAATTTAGCGCGGTCGTTTCAGAGGACTAAGCCGGGTCTAGAGGCTGGCAGATTCGGAGGCTGGACAGCAGTCTCTTGGGTACATTTGTAGCTTTAGTCATCCTGCATCCGAGCAGGCGGCTGGACTCAAGGACCCTGGAGCTGGATCCTTTCCGATGCTATTGGTAAAAACAAGTGACAGGTTACCCACAGACGTCAGCGTGTCTCACCAACATCCCGCGTGCGCCGCGCCTACCGCCGACCCGGTGGTGGTGGGTAGGCGCTGAGCGGGAACAGGATTCCCACTGGGGAAGGAGCAGAGCAGGAATCTAAAGGAGGGTGTGCGTCACGGATGGAGAAGGAGCTGTCCCCAGCCATTACCCCCCCCACCCCCAGACAACACGCACATGTTGGCCCAGAGGCCTTAGCCTACGTGTTCATGCCTTAGCCTAAACAACATCATCCTCGATCTCGAGGATGATGCCCAGCAGGGACATGGAGCAGGAATGTGTCCACCTGACCCATGCCCACCTAACAACCGTCTGACAGACACCCATTTATGGGTGTCTTTTGTGTTGTTTAACACACTAGGATTTTATGAACCAAAGACATTAAACAGTGAAGGGACCAGACTGGTCAAGGGATTGCACACAATTCCCCTCCTCGTGCTACACTCAAAGAATACACCCTGCGTGATACATGTCTAAAAGGACCATCTTCCTTCTTACGTCCCTCTGCAGCTTCCAGGATCCGCTGAGCGCGCCCTTTTGCGAGTTCGATCACTGGCCCAGCTCCATACGACCCGGCCACACAGAGAGGCCGCCTCGGTGGCTGCTCCACAGCTTTGAACTCCTTTCCCCAGGAGGTCCGCCTAAGCCCTAGTCTACGTGTCTTCTGGAGGCAGCGTAAGATCTATTTATTTGGCATGGGGTAGATCCATTTGCATGTAACGGTAGATCCGGAAGGGGGAGGCTTGAGCACAAGGGGAGCATATTAGTTTAATGGTGTTTTTTTTTCTATTTTATATATAAAGAATAATAGAATTTTAGACTTGGAAGGAACTTCAGAGGTCATCTAGTCAAACCCCTCCTGCTCAATGCAGGAAATCCACATCTACAGCATCCCGGACAGATGGCCGTCCAGCCTCTGTTTGAAAACCTCCAGCAAATAAGAGCCCACTCCTAGGCAGTCTGTTCCACTGTCAAATAGCTCTTACCGTTCAGAAGTTTGTCCTAACAGACACAGACACAGACACAGACACAGACACAGACACAGACACAGACACAGACACAGACACAGACACAGACACAGACACAGACACAGACACAGACACAGACACAGACACAGACACAGACACAGACACAGACCTAAAAAAAAAAAAAAATGGACTAAGTCCCTTCCTGAGCTTTGTTCCATTTCAATCACCAAGCTCCACCAGGACACCCTCTTGGCCACCTGCTGAAGAACATAGGTAAATTGAAATAACTACTTTGGTTTAATTAACTATGAATGCTACCAAAGTGAAGTAGTTGCTTCAATTTAATTATACCAAAGACGTTACTTCCGTTTACCTCTGTTCACATGAACACTACCGAAGTGGAGCAGTTACGCCAGATAAAGCCAAACTGAAGTGACTAAATCGCAGAAATGCCTCCACTTTGGTAGCGTTCAGATTAGCAGTGTAGCTTGACGTAAATCCGCGTCACTTTCCTGCTTAACTGGGATGTAGCGCTCACTGAACCATGGTCACCACTCACACTGTAAGTGTTCACACGAAGAGTTACTTCAAAATACAAACCAAAGGGAAGCATGTACTACTTTCTGGTTTTCCAGGAGTCTATGCACTTCTCTTCCTATTCCTGATCAATCTAGCGCTCTGTTTGTGTGAATGCTTCAAGAGTAAACCAGAAGACAGACCCAACCACATCAAATTAACTGTTCCATGGAATGCCACATGACCTCACAAGTTCCATCATTGCACCAGGTCCGTACGGCAAAGACGTGCAAAAGGACGTTTTCAATGGCTGAAGTTCCACAGTTCTACAACTCCTGTCCCTGGAGATTTGTCCAAGCCTGAGCATCTTACAGAGGCAATGCAAGTCCTGTATATCTGACCAGGTCTTTGGCAGGTGACATGGGGTCCAGGGAGCTGTTTTGAATAGAATTTTTCCTATAGTTTGTATTTTTATGGGTTTCATTATACGTATATAGTTATTTTACCGGATCCTTTGGGGAAGGGCAAGCTACAAATTGAAATAATGACTATGCAACTTACTAGGTAAGGGCCACTTACTTTGGGGTTAAGCGTTCACACTTCACAGAGCGAGGACCGCAGGAGAGGCTTCCCAGGGAGCTAGCGCGCTAATGTTCAGTGCTGGGTATTAAATGTCTTAATACGTTTTAACTCCCTTTCCTTGTTCATCTGATCACTTACCCAACTGCCAAGTATGTTCTCCTCTTACGTATCTCAGAGGGGAATCACCCCTTACTTTAAACACTGTTTGTGTGAACAAAAGCAGGAGTTAAAGCAAGTTAGGGTGTGGGGAGGGTGCCGGGGAGGAGAATGACTTCAATGTATTTGCGAGGACAAGCTTACAGACACTAACACGACAGCTCAAATCTTTTCATCCAGGTTTGGTTATTCATATGGTTCCTCACTTCAGACTGTCTAGCCCAGCCCCTACTCCTCTTTTTCGGAATTGACAGCCCGTTGTCAGGATATTTCTGCAACCAGGAAACCCAAATTCTGCAAGCACAATTCTGCAGATCAACTAAATGCTACAAATTATGCAAATTGTGTGCGCAAATGAATATCTCAACAAGCCATTCCATCGATTTTGAACATCTTATTTGTTTAAAAAGAAAAACCCCTTACAAAACACTACAAAGCCCATTTTGGGGGCTGCAGGGTCATAGTAAGGGCAGGAAGGAGAGAGGTGAAGGTCTTCTCTCCTTAACTGGTTGTGGAGTGGTCCGTTTTCAGCAGTCGCAGCAGAGAACCCCATGGCGCCAGAACAGACACCAGCTCCTACCAGTGCCAGCGCCCCATTGGCTAACTCAGTAGTGCTGGTCTCTCATTGGCTTGTTCATAGTGCTCCCTACTCAGGCTGTAATTCCGTGCTGCCAGAGGCTATTTCTGCAGCCATTTGGCCAAATGCAAAACGGCGTGACAACGGCTGTGATCGCAGCAGCACAGAATTCACGGGGCCCCGGCTATAGCTCGTACCTCCAGCTTTGAGTAGCCAGAGGGGACAAGCCCCACCTCCTTGGCCAATAAGTTCTGCCCCTCAGTGAATAAGCTCCTCCTCCTCCTCATACACTTATACGTGCACACACCTCCATTCCAACTGCATCACGAGGAACTAACTCTCTCCCGCTCATCATTCCGTTTACAGCTTCTTTTTTTGGTCATTCTATCCTCGCTCATTGTTCTCTCAAATGCTTTCCCTAGAAGGCGACCAGGAAAGAGGGGCCTAGGCTTGAATTCTGTCAGGTCCTTTTGTCTCGCTCTTTCCTGAAAGAGGGACAGTGGGCTTCAACACCCAAAGAGGGACTGTCCCTCCCAAGTAGGAACTGTCGGGAGGTAGGATAGCGGGGCATGTCTCCGCGCATCAGCACGACCCACTTCTTCCCCGTCAGAAGCAAACAGCTGCTCACAGGAGAGAACATTTCAGGCAAACGCTGCCAGCGCGTTACAGGGATATAAAGGCTTTCAGGACTCTTCAGAGACACTGAAGTGCAGAGCATGTGGTGTTTAATAGAAGCAGCATCTGCCATGGCAACATGAGTCTACGGGGAGACCCCAAGAAAGAGCCAAGACATGCAAGCAGAACAAGGTTCAGTTGGGGATATTGAAGCGCTGCAGATGCATTTTTTCAAATGGGTCTGGCCACAGCAGTTCAGGGCCGTCCACAGCCACAACTGGATCATCTTGTACTGCATTCATATACCCTGGTGATTCTCCATCTACCTCACTAATTGTCTACAGATTGTCCCCTGGCTCGGAAGGCCCCTGCACTGAGAGATTTAAATTAAGTTGAAAAAAAATACTGATGACTGAGAAAGATACTTCTAGACTTGGGGAAAATATTAGAATGCCTCTTTTAAGTGTGCCTGCAGGAAGTCAGAATGGCATACTAACAGCCTCCGGGGGGAGAAACGCAAATCCATCTTGTGACGAGGTTTTATTTGGCCCCTGGGTCCAACTCCTGCGCTAAAGCACTGAGAGACTGAACTCGGGGGAAGGGTGCAGAGAAGAGGGCATCAGGGACAGAGCCATGATCTGCATCTTCCTCTTCCCGAGTGCACCCCCGTTAAGCACCCTACAGCTTCAATGCGGCCCTTAGAGCTTGTACTCATTTTCAAGGGGCCCCTGGGAAGGAAAAGGGTTCCCCACCCCTGCTCTAGTGCCTGCCTGTGGCAGGGTGTTTGTTTAATTTATTTATTTATATATTTATTTCTAAAATAATTTACTACCCCGCCCCTCCTGCTCCAAGCAGCCCGCCCCGGCTTACAATGTTCTCACATACCAAAAAAATCAAGGAAGCCAAAAATTACAATAAAATAAAGAGAGGCACAAAGCCAAACCACTGCCCTCCCCCCCCCAATCCCAGCCTACACCCCATCTCCCTCGCCGAAAGCCTCCACCGGGAGGGAGTTCCACAGTCTAGGTGCGGCCGCCGAGAACGCCCTCTCCATAGTGGCCCCCCGGGGGACCTCGAGAAGGGCGCCCCCGGAGGCCACTCCAGTGTGCGGAGAGCGAGGCGGTCCCACAGCTAAGTCGGGCCAAGGCCGTATAGGGCATTATAGGTCAAAACCAACACCCTGAATCGGGCCCGGAAGACTATAGGCAGCCAGTGCAGAGCCCGGAGCACCGGTGTAATGTGCTCACGGCGACCCGTCCCCATAAGGAGACGGGCCGCAGCATTCTGCACTAGCTGCTGTCTCCGGACCGTCACCATAGGTAGCCCCATGTAGAGTGCGTTGCAATAGTCCAAACTCAAGGTAACGAAAGCATGGATGATGGTGGCCAGGTCACTATCTGAAGCATATGGCCGAAGCCGTCGCACCAGATGCAATTGGCGAAATGCACCCCTCACCACCGCCCGCCACCTGGAAATCCAGGCGGAGCTGCGGATCGAGGCGCACGCCCAGACTACGGACCAGGGATACCAGCAGGGTCGGACCCCATCAATGATGGGAACCACCACATCCACTGCCCTTCCCACCACCATCACCTCCATCTTGTTGGGATTCGGTTTCTGTCAGATCACCCTCATCCAATCCCCAACAGCCACCAGACATCGGGTAAGCACCAAGACTGCCGGGTCTGGGTCAGATGAAAACGCAAGGTGGAGTTGGGCGTCATCAGCATATTGACGACACCGCACCCCATGCCGGCTCACGACCTCGCCAAGTGGCTGCATGTACACGTTGAACAAGAGCGGGGACTTGCGGGACACTACACGCGAGGTCCCGTGGAGATGAAGAACAATCCCCAAGCACCACACGCTGAGTTCTCCCGGCCAGGAAGGAGCGGAACCAGCCAAGGACAATCCCGCCCACTCCAGCTCGATCCCGCAAGCGAGTCATCAACATCTCATGGTCAATGGTATCAAAGGCAGCCGACAGATCTAACAAAACTAGCAGGGTTGAACGACCCTGATCTAATTCACGGCAAAGGTCATCAAGCAAGTCCACAAGTACGGTCTCTGTGCCATAACCCGGACAAAGACCAGACTGAAAGGGATTCAGATAACCAGTGCGATCTAGGTGCTCCTGCAGCTGATGGGCCATCACCTGCTCAATAACCTTCCCTAAAAAAAAAAAGGTTAGACTGGCCGATAGCTGGCGAGGGAATCAACATCAAGTGTTGCGGGCAAGTCTTAAGACTAGACCCATGGCTAGCCAGCATCCCCTCACTGGTCACCTCTGTCCTGTTAGCAAGGGGCTAAAGGGGGCAAATGCAGGGGCGTAGCTGGAAGAGGTACAGCAGGTGAAACTGCACCAGGGCCCACAAGCCTGTAAAATGCATATGCACGATGGAGTGGAAGGGGGGTGGGGATGCCTTCATTTGTCCATTCTCAACCTAACTACACCCCAGAGCAAATGAGCACTTAACTCAGGAAGAGTTTGTGAAGTCAGGTGACTGGATGGGAGGCTGGTCATGTGACCAGGAATGGGATAGAAGAGTGCGGAGATCCCAGTCAGCAGACCACCAGTGTGGAGAGGGAGCTCCACCGAGAGCCAGCTGCAGGAGCGAGTTCCCTGGGAGGGCAAGGAGCCCTTTTGGGGTGGACCGTGTAGTGAAACGTCGAGCAGGCCAGGAACCCGGGCAGCGCCAAGGAACCTGGGGAGGGGGAGAAGCTGTAGGAGCAGCCAATGACCTGGGGGCCAAGGAACCAGACACACACATCCCCCATCCCCCTTAAGGGTCTGGAAAAGAAAAACCGGAAATTTTGGGGAAAACTGAAAATGTGGTAAATAAGTGTTTTTCTTATTTTTATTAAGTATGACTATAGCACAAGCAATGAACCTAATTCGTCCGGGTTATGGCACTTTTCTGTGTCAGACAGGGGACATGACAGAATTGTGAGTGTCCCCACCCACAACACCTGGCTCCCTTGTTTGTTCCCCCCTAACCAGCCCTCTTTGCTCCACCCCACACTCTGCCCCTTCACACGCAGTCCTCCTCCCGCCAACTCCTTCCCAATACCGACAAGGGTGCCTATTTGAGTCAGAGACAGATTGATGCATGTTTTTACCATATGGCCCACGAAGAACGGAAAAAGCCACACCAGGTCAGACCAATGGCCCATCCAGCCCAGCATCCTGTCCCCAACAGTGGCCAACTACAGTCTCTTCAGAGAAGACACTAGCAGGGTTTTTTTGTGTTTTTTTTTAATCCACCCGATCACAGAAAGGAATTGAGTAATGCTGCTGTAGGCCCTTTCTGGATATTATTTATTATAGAGGCGCAATCACGGCTCTGTTAGTAGTTAAAGCATTTAGTTAAAGGCATTTCTGTTCAATCCCCGCCTATCTATAATGCGGGAGTTTTGAGTCACTTCACTTCCAGGATTGCGACTAAAATCTTTTGCAGGCGATTATTCTTTAGTTAGGGATCTTAACAAAAAGTAAATGTTATGGACAGTTAAAGTTCTGGGTGAAGGAATAGCTGATAGTTTCGTGTAGGGAATGGTGCTTTTAATAAAAAGTTCTCGGCAGAAAAATGACACGTTGAAGAGAATAGAAGAAATCGTTACGTTGCGCAAGCCTATTGCTCCCCCCCCTCAAAATTATCACCCCCTCATCTTTAAAGAACATGACAACTCTGTCATAACGCATATTACATCGCTTCACACTGAAATTAAAGAAATTACTTATTCACATGCCTTAATGAGTTAATCTATACATAGTACATATAAACATTAATATTAACTCATGTTTTTTTACTCTATCTGAAATTTACAAGTTAATATTAGTGTGATATGTACTATTTATAGATGAACTCATTATGGCACGTGAATAACGACGTTACTGTTATTCTGTTCCTGTGAATAATAATTTATTTAATTTTAGAGTGTGAAGCAATGTAATATGCGTTCTTACAACAGAATTGTCACGTTTTTTAAAGATGATGGGGTGATTATTTTGAGGGGGGAGAAGTATATAGAGGGTGAAAAATAGTGATGTGACGTGGTGAGGTAGTAAGTTAAAAGTATAGGACTTAAGGTACGGTGATATTAGATTGGAGAAATGTAAAAATATTACAAATTAATTCACCTTAACTATGAATTTAAAACCTAGTTTTTAAATGTTGGAATTATACAGAACTATCCATGTACTTGGTGCTGTATATTCCCAGGGCATGGAGAGCAAGACATACACAATTCCAAAGCAAGAGTTCACGCTTGTTGCTAGAGACAAGAGTGCGTCCGTGGCGGCCAGTTCGCTGTCAGCAGCTCCGGTTAAGAAGGGACCAGGGCTGCCATAGTGAGCTAGGAAGAGCCGCTGCCCATTGGTAACCAGTGTTGATCTCTAGCAAACAGCAGGCCCACCTCGACCAACGCCACATGGCACACACTTGGGCTATGCCTGGACCAAAACCTGGTGTGACTGCTTCAGTTTTTCCTAGAATAACTAATCCAGGCTTGGCCACTAGTTAGACCCAAGTTTATAGGCTCATATACACACACAAGTGGATATTTGGGTGGGTGGAGTAACCAGCCAGAGGTTCTCCATCCCTGACAAGCAAATTGAAAGCTTTATCATTTGTTCTAAAGGAAGGGCTAGACACCTAGAGATAAGGGCCCTGTTGTACTAGACTCTGTATAAACGCACAGCCCAGTCTGCACTCCAAAGAGCTAGCAGGCAGCAGAGACTGAGGCCCTGGATTGCAACGTGGGAGATGGGGGATCCACGTTCTGCCGGTGCCACGGAAATGGATCCAGATCTCCCCAAGTCCCAATCTAGGGCCACAATCACAAGATCACCCTTCCTCGTCTCCTCTCTCTCTCTCTCTCTCTCTCTCTCTCTCTCTCTCTCTCTCTCTCTCTCTCTCTCTCTCTCCCTCTCTCTCTCCCTCTCTCCCTCCCTCTCTCTCTCTCTCTCCCTCTCTCCCCCCCCCCAGCTTGACGGTGTAGTAGAAAAGGGAGAGAATGGCTAAAGCCAGGGGTGGGGGAACACCTCAGGCCTAGGTGCTAATTTTTGTGTGGCCCCTTTCCAGTTCCTGGATCTGGCCCCTGGATCTAGTCTCTCCCATCAAAACAGAAGCTCAGGGGAAGGGAGGGGAGATGAGGGAACATACACAAGGAGAGGAGACAGATCCATGGCACAAATCCATGATCTGGACCCTTCTCATCCTGAGCGCACCCCTGCCCCCAACTTCTACATGGCCCCTCTGAGCTTGTACTCATTTTTATAGTGCCCCTGGGAGGGAAAAGGTTCCCGCCTCACACCCTTGGGGTAAGCAGTGAAACCAAGGTTAGCGGCACAGCCTGGGTAACAGACAAAAATGCAAGGGAACCGTTAAGACCAGGCTTACCCAGGTAATAGAGACGATTGGAATGTGGGCTGGACTCCTCCATCTTCTTGACGAACTGGAAATCATGGGGAGCCTTGTTCACAATCATCCCCGAGTACTTCCTGCTGCTGTGAATGATGTCACGCAGCCCCTCCCACGAGTGCTTCTCCACGTGGAAGTGGGACGGCACGTCCTCCATCTCGACCACTTCGGTGCTGTCTGAGAGCGTGTCCACTGCAGTCATCCTCTCCTCTCCCTCGGAGCTGGTCAGGAAACTGGGGAGGAAGCAAGGAGGTGGGTTAAGGGGAATGTCGACAAAGGGATCGGGGAGGTTCCAGATGGCGGCCCAAGCTCCTAGCTAAGAGACGAGAGAGTCTTTGGGGGAAAAGACGAAACCTTAACACTGAATTTTTCCCACACGCACACACATCCCCCATAAGGGTCTGGAAAGGAAAAACCGGAAATTTTGGGGAAAACTGAAAACGTGGTAAATGTGTTTTTATTATTATTATTATTATTAATAAGTATTACTATAGCACAAGCAATGAACCTAATTCATCCGGGTTATGGCACGGAAACTGCGCTTGTGGCCTTGGTTGACGACCTCTCCCGTGAATTGGACCGGGGCCGTTCAACCCTGTTGATCCTGTTAGATCTCTCGGCTGCATTTGATACCGTTGATCATGAGTTGTTGGTGACTCAGCTGCGGGACCGGGCAGGGATCGGCGGGACCGTTCTTGAATGGTTCCGCTCTTTCCTGGCTGGGAGAACCCAGCGTGTGGTGCTGGGGGAGTTTTCATCTTCCCCCCGGGGCCTCACGTGTGGGGTTCTGCAGGGTTCCATCTTATCCCCTCTCTTGTTCAATGTGGACGTGCAGCCTCTGGGGGAGGTCGTCAGGGGGTATAGGGTGAGATGTCATCAATATGCTGATGACACCCAGCTCTCTCTCTCATTTCTTCCGACTCAGGCCCGGCCGTCTCGGTGCTTACCCGGTGTTTAGCAGCTGTGGGGGATTGGATGAGGGCGAGCCGCCTGAAATTAAATCCTGACAAGATGGAGGTGATGATTGTGGGGAGGGCCGAGGGAGTGATGGCCCCCATCATTGATGGGGTCCGTCCTCCCTTGGTTTCTCAGGCCCGGAGTCTGGGGGTGCTCCTGGACCCGCAGCTCTGCCTGGATGCCCAGGTGACGGCTGTGGCGAAGGGGGCATTTCGCCAATTACATCTGGTGCGTCAGCTTAGGCCGTATGTCTCGGACTCGGATCTGGCCACGGTCATCCATGCTTTTATTACCTCGAGATTGGACTACTGTAACGCGCTCTACGTGGGGCTACCCTTGGTGCTGGTTCGAAAACTGCAGCTAGTGCAGAATGCGGCGGCCCGTCTCTTGACTGGGACGGGCCGACGTGAGCACATTACACCAGTACTCCGCGCTTTGCACTGGCTGCTGATAGTTTTCCGGGCCCAATTCAAGGTGTTGGTGCTGACCTTTAAACCCCTAAACGTCTTGGACCCTGCCTACCTGCAGGACTGCCTCACCCTCCGGGACCTGGATCAACCCCTGCGGTTGGCCGGGGACGCCCTCCCCAGGGTCCCCCGGGTTTCCACCATGAGGGTGTTCTCTGTAGCTGCACCGCAGCTGTGGAACTCCTGCCCATTGGAGGTCGGCTTGATTACCGACCTCCCCTCTTTCCGTTGGCAGCGTAAGACCTGGCTGTTCCGCTGGGCCTTTCCCCAAGGGGGATGGGTTTTATATTGTTTTAATTGTAGTTTATAATTGTTTGTTTTAATATGTTTTAAAATGCTGTGAGCTGCCCCGAGACGCCTGAGGCAGAAGGGGGGCGGCATATACATTTTAGAATAAATAAATAATGCTTTACAATCATCAGCTATAGGCAGGTCCTTGTCCCAGTGGGCTCACAATCGGAGACAGACACGGGAGAGAAGAGAAGGAGAGACAAGGATACGCCTATGAAGTTGCAAGTAAACGTTAAAGGGAGAACGGGGACCCCAAGAAAATCAGGGAGGAGACTACGGTGATGACTGTTAGTCCTTAATATTGTCCTATGTTAACTACAGGAAGATGCATCGGGATGTTCAATATTTGAGTCTTTTCCTCCAGAAACATGAATTTCTTCCATATTTTTTATTTTATTTATTTATTTGAACTTCTAGCCCGCCCTAATCTAAGGGTTCAGAGTGGGTTACAACACAACCAAAATACAGTATACAAGCAACGCCTCCCCAAAGTCTATTCCCCCACCCACCAAATGCCAGGCCAGATAGGAAGGCCTTTTGCTGCTTCTGAAAGACACTCAGTCGGGCTTTGGTGAACTTTTAGGGGAAGAAAGACGCTGCAGAACTATGGGGTAGCCACTGAGAGCCTCAACGTGAGCTCTGGCTGTCCGCACGTGGCACCATGATGGAATTAGCAGGAGGCTATTCTCAGCGGACCTTACGGATCATGAACACAGGGGAGGAGTCAGCCTTTCAGATTATTAATTTATATCCTGCCCTATCCCTGAAGACTCAGGGTGGCTCATAACGTTAAAAAGAGAAATACACACAGGTGACATTTTTATTTTTTTTAAAACACACCCCTCATCTCCCCCAGACATGCTTCAGCATTCCCCAACTCCCATCACCCTCTTCAATCATCGCCAACTTCTCCCTGCCATACTCTCTCACACACCCCATAGCTTTTCCTGTCCCTTACCCCCAATGCAAGTAGGGGCGAGGGGAATTTCTCATTCTGCAGTTTGATCGCTGCAACTCCTCTGCGTTTCCACTGGACCCAAGATTCCTCAACCCTGCTCTAAGGAGAGGGTAGCCTGCCTTGGAGTAGGTAGTTGGATTAGGTGAACCTTGAGCTCCTTTTCAACTCTACCATTCTATGTTTAGGTATATTGTCATTCAAAACTAAACCATTGACACTGATTTTCATGACTAAACCTAGCCGTACTTTCCATGGGCTTGCTGACTAAATTATACATAATACAATTCTCACTCACTCTTAAAGAAAATCAAGTTTAGTTTCAACCAGTAAATAGCTACTGAATATTTCAATCTCAAAATTTTCAGGTTTGTGGGTTGGTTGGTTTTTTTTTAAATGGGGGCAAATTCCCCATTCTTTCAACATTTCTGGAAATTTGACAACTCTGCTTGTAACTAAATTCAGAAAAGTGTCTGAGATCCAACAATCCCACACTCAAAAGGTCAAGAACATTAAGAATGCCTTCTTGAAAGGAAGGCAGCAAAAACAGCAGTGGGGAAGGAACCTGGGGGCCCCAAAAGCAGCTAGTTATTTAGCCTGGACCAGCAGGGTCCAGTTCTGCCCAACAACACTCTGCAGGGAATTTAGCTCAAATCCCTGCGGCTGGACTAGTCTGTCAATGCTGCCTGTATTGGGCGGGGCACTCTGGGGTGCTTTCGAGTCTGGCCTCTTCCACCCCTATAAACCAGCCCAGCCCATCAGTTAGGGGCTTCTCCCCCTAACAGGTAGGTGCCCCACAGGTTGCCACCCTAAACACAATGGCTAGCCCTCCTGGGACCTTTCCATTATTACATAGAGCCCACCTAGATAGTGCTGCCTCCTGTTTAAGTCTTGGGTCGCAGCTGTGGGATCCGCTTGTGGGGCTCCCTCCCTGCTCACCAAAAGGGCTCCAGTGCCTACTGGCCAAGTGTCCAGTCTCTGCTTTCCCAGCCAGAGCCACGCCCGGTTCCTCTGGGCTGCAGGCTTTTCTAGCCTAAGCCGGCCCAAGTGTGCCTCCTCAAGCTGACCCAACGAGGCTTGGAGCCATACTCTTAATTGCCCCATGGACCCAGTTCTTACCCTCCAGCACTGAAAGACAGAGTTGAGGGGAAGGGAGCAGAGATGAGAACATGCACACAAGGCGGGGGGGTCAATCCATGATCTGGACCTCCTCTTCCCAAAGGCTGCGTAAGTTTTCCAAGTGGCCCCTGAGAGGAAAATAGATTCCCTACCCCAATGGGTAGAGCCTCCTGGACCCCTTGAGGAACATGCCTTTTGTCCAAATCAGAGAAGTGTTCCGTGATAAGGGGAGTGGGCAAGTGACCATGTCTGGAATCAAGATCCCCAATACGGGAGGGAACACTCTTCTCTCCCCCGCCACACCTGGCTTGCTAAGGGATAGTGCAGCGCTTCGGACTCATCGCCAGGATTCCTGCCAGAGACAAGTCCGCTATTAAAATCAGCCAAAGCATGACTGCACCTGGTGCAGCGAGCCTACGAGCAGTCCCAACTCAAATGAAATGCGCTCCAGGCATGTAGAGGAGACGTGTCCCAAATGGAAAGGACCATCAACGTACGAGCTATGCATGGACGGGGAGAAAATTCAAACCTCTGAGAATAATTTATAGGCTTCTTTCTGCCCTCCAGAGAGATCCACTTAACAAGGAATCTCAGCTTGGGCTGCGCTAGCCAGGAGTGAAGCAGGACAGATGTCTTAGGAAGATAATGGAGCAGCCAAGTTGGCTCTTGTCCTGAAAATGCAAAGAGGCACGGAAGCAATCATGCCGGTCATGGAATCATGCTGCATCAGGCATCCCTCATAGGCTTTCAAAGCGACTGCGGTTCTCATGTTACACAAAACATCGCCCATGGTCTCCACCCCCCGACCCCATTCTGCTCATCATTAGCCAGTGGCGTAGCAAGGCTGGGGGGCGGATGTCCCAATTATGCCCCCCATAGAGCATGGGGGCAGGGTCTCCAGAGGCAAGGGGGGCGGGGCAGGCTTCTCCATAAAGGCAGTGCCATCCCATGCCCCAGAGGGTCCTATCCCCCCAGATTGGCAGGAACCCCGCCAGAAAGAAAGTTTTAAGAGTGGGTGAGGCCAGTCCTCCACCCCTGTCCGTCCTTTTTGGTGAGGCCCTTTGCACGGGGCCCAAGTGCCGCTAGGAAATTTTCAGAAAGGGGCGGGGGGGAGGCGTGGTTTGCTGATCCCACTCCCACCCCCTCAGGAAGTTTCCTAGCAGCACTCGGGTTGCTTGCAAAGGACTCCCTGTTCCCCACCCCAAAGAATATTGGGAGGGGGGGGGGGAGGAGAACCTCTTGGTTTCTGAGAGACCCCCTGTAGCAAGATGAGTGGGAGTGTCTCAGCTACACCTGCTTCAGGAGATCTCTGACCCCAAGAGTCAAAGGGCTTGGGCAGCCCAGGTAGGGCCTGCTAGCGCTAAGTGGGGAACCTGGTTGTTTGGAGGTTGGTCAGATGACCAGAAGCAGCGAGTATTTACGGCTGGGCGCCTGGCTGAGAGGATCACCAGTGAAGTCCGGCAAGAAGGAGTTACCTTCAGGGAGGGGAACGAGGCCCGAGAGGCAATCGCTGGAACAGGGGATGGGGATTTATGTTGAATCCTAGGCATGTGGTTTAAGCTTGTGCACTGAAGTCCACTGCCAGGCCAGAGCCCCGGGAGGAGCCAGACAGCAGAGACCATAAAATCCATTTTAAGGACAACAGTGATTTTGATGCCCAATTCAGGGGGGACCCAAGGCACAGGCCCCCTCCCCCATGCAGGGAGCAAGCTGAGGCAAAATCCGTCACAGGCCCCATACATCACCCCTTTATTATTTCTCATTCCTCTCATTATTATTATTATTAAACATTTATAAAGCGCCAGTTGCAAAACCTGGCGCTGTACAGAACATACAATCAGACGCGGTCCCTGCCTGTGGCTTACAATCTAAAAGACAAGGAGGGGGAGACAAGGAGAGGGGACAGCGGGAGAGACATGGGAGAAGACAAACAAACATTCAGGCGGATGCGAAGTCTCAGGTGCGTGTACTTGGCTTGGTTACAAGGTGGTCGGTAGCAGCAGTCAGCAGAGGAGGGCTGACAGTAAGAGCAAGGGGAAAGACTAGAGGGCATTGGGAAAGGCAGCATGGAAAAGGTGGGTCTTGAGGAGGGATTTGAAGGAGCGGAGGGAGGAGGCAAGGCGGATGTCGGCAGGGAGGGAGTTCCAGGCATGCGGGGCAGCGAGGGAGAAGGGACGAAGGCGGTTGGGCGAGCAGGAGAAACGAGGGAGAGCGAGGGAGGGGACAGAGGAAGAGCGGAGAGCGCGCGCAGGAGTGCGTAGGGCGATTAGGTCCGAGAGGTAAGGGGGAGCTTGGTCATGGAGCGATTTGAACGTGAAAACCAGGAGTTTGAACAGGATACGTTCAGGAAGGGGGAGCCAGTGAAGGGAGAGGAGGAGAGGCGTTACATGGTCGAAGCGACGGGCAGAGTGAATGATCTTGGCGGCAGAGTTTTGGATTGCAACAAGGGGGGACAGGTGGGAGCGAGGGAGGCCAGCAAGGAGGAGGTTGCAGTAGTCGAGGCGAGAGATAACCATGGCATGAATAAGGATTTTGGCCGAGGAGATAGATAGAAAGGGGCGTATGCGGGCAATGTTGAGGAGAGCGAATTGGCAGGATTTGGCCACAGAGAACTGCCTTCTGGGAGAACATTGGCTTCCATGACAGGACATTTTAGCAGGCTGAGGGCCACAGCTCAAGTGGTACGAGCGGGTGCTTTGCATGTATAAGGTCCCAGGTTCAATCCCCATCATCGCCACTTCAGGACCTCTGATAGCACACCTGGGGGAGGCCTCAGGTAGCATAAGGGGTCTCAGGTAGCACGCCGAGATGACCTCTACCAGAGACCCTGGAAGAGCCGGATTTGGACCTGAATTTGAAACCCCTGCTGCCATGTCAGGTTGTGACAATACTGGGCTAAGATGGACCATTGGTCTGACTCAGTTAGGCAGTTTAGTTTAGCGCTGAAAGGGGTATTCAATTTATTATTTGTAGCTTACAGTTGCATTTTTGAGTAGCCCTCCCAATAATGCCCATAGGCAAAAAATGTGTTGGGGGGGGGGGCGGCGGAATTCTGTTTCAGCTCCCTTGGGATTTTTATTGATATAATTAATTACATCTGTTTATTCATCATTTGGGGATTTTGGTTGTGTCATTTTGGCCAACTGCACACACGCAATGATGCCAATCTTGCCAAAATGACAACCAAATCACCAAAAACCAGAATGGCGGAGGACCCTTCCAACCCCAAATTAACCAAAATCAATACCCAACAGAACAGAATTATTCTATTGGAAATAACATCCCTAAGTGGTTATTATTCTCTTCATTTTTATTTATTTTATTTAAGTTTATACCCGGTCCTTCCCAAATGGCTCAGGGAAGAGCAGGGGAAACTGCCCTTTTCAGTTCAGGTAGGCTAAACGGGACAGGTTTGCCTGGGTTTTCAAATGTACATGACAGCTCTCTCTCAGGGACATGGATCCACAGGACATTTTTTCTGCCACCCCCTCCCAACACTATTTAAGGCCCCAATGGGTTAAGAGGGTAGCCGTTCAGGCCCACACGCTGGAGGGGCAGGGGGGGGGAAATCTACTCCCCTCGCCACCCCTGTGCCAAGGCAGAACTTGCAGACAGCCCGAAAGCAAGAGGCTTTGATAGGCACAGGTATAGAGTGCAGTAGCTCTCTGAACTTTACAGCCAGCAGTTTGGGGCTCCAGTTGCAAAACCAGAGCAGGAAGCTGGCCGGGCTGCGGTTAGGCACCTGTGCACAGCCCCCCCGCCCCCCCAATGCTAGACACCTCTATGCCCCAACCTTAATAGTTATGAATATGGAACCCATCTCCTCGGGGGAAGGGAGTGGATGGACTCAGAACTCCCCCCAGCCTATGAAGCCTGCTGTTTTTACTGCATGCCTGGATTGATTTATTTTATTTATTTATTTAGTTACATTTCTTAGCCACCCCCTCATGCCCAGGGCAGCTCAGGGCGGCGTACAACACACACAAACAACAGTAAGTTTAAAATGACCATGAAACAAAAAGATTACAACATCTAAAAACACCCACCCATCCAAACTTTTATCCTCCCCCCCCGAAGGCCTGGGAGAACAGCTAGGTTTGACGAGCCCGGCGGAAGGCCGGCAGATTTGGGGCCAGACGGGCTTCCTCCGGGAGTTCCATAATCGCAGCCCGGCCACCGAGAACACCCTCTCCATTGTGGCCCCCGCTTTACACGGGGGACCTCCAAGGCGGCGCCCCCGGCGGACCGAAGGGGACGCTCTGGGGCGCGGACGGTGAGGCGGTCCCTGAGGTATGAAGGGCCAAGACCGTGTGGGGCTTTACAGGCCAAGACCAACACCTTGAATCTGGCTCGGTACGTTATAGGCAGCCAGTGCAGAGCGCGGAGCACGGGTGTTATGTGCTCCCGTCGGCTCGTCCCCATCAGGAGACGAGCCTCCGCGTTCTGCACCAGCTACAGTCTCTGAACCAGCATCAAGGGAAGCCCCACGTAGAGCGCGTTGCAATCGTCCAGCCTCAAGGTGATGAAGGCGTGGATGAGGGTGGCCAGGTTGGGGCTGGAAATATATGGACGTAGCCTCCGCACCAGATACAGCTGGCAGAAGGCAGCCTTAGCCACCATCTCCACCTGCTGATCTAGGCGGAGGTCTGAATCCAATAACACTCCCAGACTCCGAACCTGCTGGGCTACAGGGGGGGGCGGACCCCCCTCTACGAGGGGAGCCGCCACCTCCCTCACCCTACTCACCGCCATCACCTGTGTCTTATCAGGATTGAGCCTCAGTCTGCTCTGCCGTAACCAATCCGCCACGGCCTCCAAGCATTGGGACAGCACTAAGACGGCAGGACCTGGGTCGGTTGAAAACGAGAGGTAAAACTGGGTGTCATCAGCGTATTAATAGCAATGAACATCAAACCCTCTCATGATCTCCCCCAAGGGCTGCATATACACATTAAACAATAACGGAGACAGAATGGAACCTTGCGGAACGCCACAATCCAGGGCCCAGGGGGGCTGGAAGACTCAGCCCCCAGGACAACCCGCTGGCTTCTCCCCGAGAGGAATGATCGGAACCATCCAAGGACAGTCCCGTCCAGACGCCCCAGGGCTCGCAATCGTCTCAACAGCAGCCCATGGTCCACGGTATCAAAAGCGGCCGAGAGATCTAGCAGGATCAGAAGTGTTGAACGTCCTGCGTCCATCTCCCGGCAGATATCGTCCACCAAGGCCACCAGCGCAGTCTCTGTGCCATAGCCGGGGCGGAACCCCTATCGAAACGGGTTAAGGAAACCGATGCCGTCAAGATGAGCCTGGAGCTGCAAGGCCACCGCCCGTTCAATAACCTTCCCTAAAAAGGGAAGGTTAGAGACAGGTCGGTAGCTGGCGAGTACGTCCACATCCAAGGATGGTTTCTTCAACAGGGGGCGCACCACGGCCTCCTTGAGACCATGGGGCAAACTCCCCTGCCGAAGGGACGCGTTGATTACCCTCGCTAGCACCGTCCCCAATGTCTCCCTGGAGGCTTTCACCGACCAGGACGGACATGGATCTAATTCACAACTAGTGGCCCTAACAGACCCCAGGACATCCACAGCATCAGCTGGCGTCACTTCCTGAAACTCAGCCCCAAAAGATGGACCAGACGGGGCCTCCATCACCTCACGCTCCACCTCTACTATCGCTAATCCAGTGTCGAAGTTGCTCTGGATCGGAGTGATCTTGTCTGCAAAGTAGGTGGCAAACTCCTCACAGCAGGCTTGGGACAAGTCCCCGTCCAGGCAGAGGGAGGCCGGACTGACCAGTCCCCGCACCACCCGGAACAGCTCCACTGGATGCGACTTTGCAGACACTATGAGGGCGGCAAAGAATTCTTTCTTTGCCGTCCTCACAGCCTCAACATAGGACCGTAAATGGGCCCTACGGAGAAGTTGGTTGGATTCAGCACGAATGGGGTTACCCCCACTTTAACCTCAGCTGACCGCTGATCTCAAGCCAGGAAAGTTCACCCCGTTTTGATGTTGATGTCAAAGCAACTTGCTAACTGCATCCATTGGCTTTTCTCCAGGTCTAGTGGCATGACAGCAGTGGTTCTTAACTGGTGGATTCTGAGAGGGTGTTAGGTGGGTGACAGACACAGGAGCGGAGCCGGGGGCGGCAGCAGCAGTTGAAGCAGTGGGGATGGGGGGGGCACACAGTTGAGGCTGCACTGGGATGGGAAGGAGACATGGCAAAGGTTACTCAAGAAATCTTGTCTTAACCCCCCTCCCCCGGCCCCTATTTCTGGAGCAGCTTGTGCAGGACCATCCCCACCTCCTTCCCTCTAAACCAGTGGGGGAGCCGGAGCTGAGGAAGAGGCTGCTCTCAGTCTCTCTCTCGGCCCCGCATCCGTAAGATGGGAATAATAATGAACTACGGTTCAAAGCAAAAAAACCAACCACCCAACATTGAATGCTACGCTCAACAACCAATCTGCCTGATGCACCATACACCAGATCTCCGAAAGGGCAGCCTCAGCACCTCCCATGCTCTCATTCAGCTCTCCACTTTATGGCATCTGACAGGGTGGCTAATTCATTAAACAAGGGAAGAGAAAGCCAGTCCCAAAGTATTCCTCTTCCATCTTGTAAACGACTGTCAAGAAACCTTTCTAACAGGGGTCTCCCTAGGGCCATGACATACCTCCCTTGCAGGGGTCTTTTCAAAAGAAAGTTCCCTGCTTGTTCCTCGATCTCTCATTTGTCCACCATTTAGGCGTTTCATCTGTGCCAAAAAACAATGAATTTCAATGCCCAAGCCAAAATGCCCTGGGACATCAGCCTAATCCTCCTTTGCCCAATGGGTAAGGAAGTTACGAACACCAATGACATGCAGAAGGGCTGTGCTAAGGCTTAAATGGGTTTGCAGTCAGACACATCATTGCTCACCGTCTGCTCTTGCTTGCAAATGCAGTGGTACCCCCTGAAGTCCAAGTACACCCCTTCCTCATGGTCAGAACTGCCCTCATCCCCTCCCTAGCATGGGCTGGTTGGGAACCATCATAGGCTGCATTTATATTTCCTTACAGTTTTTGCATTTTTCACATTTTGTACCGTTTGCTCAGTTCTGACTTATAACCAACCTGAGGAAGAGCTCTGCATGACTCAAAAGCTTGCCTACTCTCAGCAATAGAATTTGGACCAACACCACCCACTTTTGACACACACGTAAGTCCCGTGCAGCGTTTACATGTGCAGATTACGCACATGGAACCCCTTTGTGGCTCAGGAGGAATGACTGTGCGCTCAGTTCTCAAACACAGTTGTTAGCTAGTCATTTCAAAGTGACACCTAGTTTTTATCAAGGGGAGCGAAAGCCTTTTTCACTCCTAAGAGCCACCCGACAGCTGACATCCAGCAGGTAGCAAGCCACATATTGTAAAGACTATTGCACCTACAGCCCAGGAAACAGGCTCTGCACCAGACCTCAGTACCTGGCAGGCGAGACGAGCAACCCTGAACACTTAGCCTGGCTCCCTTCAGTCACAGCGGCCGAGCGTAACGGAAAGAGAACTATTTTCCAATGCCTTCAGTGGTGCAAAAAGGACTAACAAGGGCAATGAATTTTGAAAATGAGCCCTTCTCAACTCTCCCCGCACCCATTACCCCAGTGGCAAGCAACGGAACAAGTCTCAGCTTGTGAAGGCAAAAAAGAAAAGTTACTTTCTGATCAGAGCGCCGGAGGATGCGGCAACACATCAGAAGCAAGCTTTCCAAGAACTTTCTCCCAAGACTGTGCAAGGTGGCAGTGTTCTCCCGGCTGCCCACTGGACGGCAACTAGGGCCGTGCTGACAGCATCCAATTCGGCCTCATGTCCTCCTTCAAATACTAGGTTTCGAGAGAAGCCATAGCCTAGCCAAAAAAGGAGAGTGTGAGGCTGGAGAGATGCAGCAATCAGGGTACAATTCTGTTCCCTGATCCCCCGTGCAGCTCAGAGCTTTAAAGGCAGCTCCGTTGGGAAACCGCAAAAGTTTGCAGACAACATTCCACCCGATGTTTTTTCCTCACCCAATCAGCGAGGTCTCTTCAAGGCTGGTGACGTGATCCTTAAAACAACTCTGTACCTTCACAACAGGGGTTTCTCAAGGCCAGATCGGGTTTCAGTGACCTAAGATCAGGACAGTCCATTCACACCCAGATTAGAGAGACTTGCAGATATCCATCCTGTAGCCCCTGACAACGAGGGGGGGAAGGAAACAAAAAGACCCGCTCCCAAGATCCTCCTCATGGTGTCTTTGGCTGCAAGCACACACTGTGACTGAGATGTCAAATGAAATTGGTGGAAGCAGAAGAGGCAGCTTTTAAGCCAGTTTGTGTCATTCCTCAACTGCCCTTTGTAAATTGCAGAATGACTATTTATAGAGAACTTTCTGCGTTCCAAGCACTTTACAAACCTTGTCTAGTTCAACGCTGTGACGTAGGTCATTATTATCCCCATTTTACAGATAGGGAATGAAGGCAGAGATGCAGCATCTTACCCACAGCCACCCACTGAGTTCCTAACGAAGACAAGATTTGAACCCTGGACTCCTGGATCCAAACCCCTAGATTCTCAATCTGTGGCACAAGCCACAGAGAGGTGTAGAAGGTGGGGGGAGGGAGTTGGGGGGGGTGCAAGAACCTCCTCCCCAGCTGGCAGACACCTAGCTCCATATCCTCGCTGACCTACAGGGAGTCTCCAAGCTAATGGGGTAAGTGTCAAGAGACCACGGGAGAGAAAAAGAAACAAGATGCATGTGTGGGGGGTGGGGAGAGAGGCTTCAAGTATGACAGTGTCACCGGGGTGATGGGTTTGGGGCCCTCTCTTCGTTAGAGGCTGCCCCCAACCCATCACCCCGGTGACGGACAGACAGGTGGAAGGGAGGGTGCAGTTCAAAAATGCTTGAGCACCAACAGGGTCAGTGGTTCTCAACCTCTCTGTGGGCAAGACCCTCCAGAGAGTTCTCAACCTCTCGGGGGGGGAGGGGAGTCACAGGCAGATGCAGCTTAGCCCAGATGCAGCAGGCTGTACAAGACCAAGAGAGGCCTCTTCCCACCCTGGAGCCCAGGCTCCCCCAACCGGCTGGGAGTGCAGGAGGCGGGGATGGAAGTTGCTCCACAATCTCTGGGACGGGGCTGAGCGCAAGGCTGCCCAAGCAAGTTTTGCCACACTGTCTCCCTGCTCCCACTACAACTTCCATTGCTTTTTCAACCCTGCTGCCTCGCTCTGCGACGCACCAGTGGAGAACCACTGCACGGGGCTACGCTGCAGGTGTCCGAACACACGCACCCACCCCTTGTAACTAATCTAAGCACGGTGCACCTGCAACTTCATAATGGATTCCCTGTCTCTTCCTGCGTTCCCTTCTGCCCTGTCCATGTTTGACTGCAAGCCCCTCAGGGCAGAGATCGCAGTGAGCTATGGGAGGGAAAAGGTTCCCACTCTCTGCTTTAGTATGTGGGTTTTGCAACCCACTTGAAAGAACAGTATCCCCAATTCCATTGGGGGAGAAGGAGCCCCCTACAAAACTTCAAAAACTGTTCCCAATAGCATCCAGGGGTGCCCTATTAGTCTCCCATCTAACTTTGCTTCATACCGTTGACAGAGCCAGATCTGGCAAGGAGACCCAGGTGCAGGAATCAGTTGGGAAAGGAGGAGTGTTCAACTAATGAGGTTAGCCTGGGGAGAGAGAAGCCAAAGGTGAGGGAAGCATGGAATATTAGTGAGGGGGGGGGGGGGGGGGGAAGTGTTTTTCAAACATGGGAGCCTGACATTAGGAAAGTGTTAAACCTCTGAAGCAGGACTACAATCAGACACCGGATTTTAACATCCAACTCGTGAGGTTTATGGCTTCTTGACCCACTGGATTCCAAAAGTCACAAGGGAAGGATCCCAACGGTTGGACAGTTACCTTCTCCAACTTCCTGCAGTCTCGTTTTCCAGACGAACCCTCTTTATCTTCCGCATTAACTACCCAGCGGACCTCAGACAGGATAGGAAACTGGATGGGGGAAAGAGAGAGAGAGAGAGAACAGCTCTCGCGTAACTGCCTTTTCCTCTGGCACAGGAATGAGAGTCTATAAAAGCATCCTCCATCAATCACATTTCTGACAAGGCCAGGGACCCCAGCAGCCAGCTTCCTGGGGATTCACTTGCTTTGCATCCCCAGCTCCAATCAATCAATGCACGACAAACATTAAAACCCAGTTATTCCTAAGCAGCAGACTTCCCAGCACCACAAAAATGAAACTCGGGGCAGGTAATCAGCAGCCTTTCCTTCCACCCAAGACACGCCCTTGGGGAGGGGGGCGTGCGGGTCTCATCCGGAACCAAACCTACACGTCTCTGGAGTACTGAGCCTTTTCTAACAGACAGAACTCAAGCCCAGTACGTGTGCTTATCTGTAGCAAGGACACCTCAAGCAAACATGCGCGGCAGACCCACTCTGCCAGCATCACAACCCTGCAAAGAATGAAAGAGGTTTGTCTCAAGCACTAGCAATTCCTTCGCCTCAGATTGAGAGGAAGAGTGGAGTGGGGAACCTGCAGCCCTTGGCTGTATTCTGTGTGGTTCCAAATCCTCGGCGTGACCCATCAATCTAATCCTCACCCAAAGCACTGGAACAGCGAGTTCAGCAGAAGGGAGCAGGGATGAGGGCATGTACTCAAGGACAGGGGGGTGGATCCATGACCCTCCCCTTCCTTCCCCCCCCCCCCCCATCACAGCCCTTAAGCGCTCCACTGCCCACAACTCCAATCTGCCCCAGAGCTTGTCCTAGTATTCAAAGTGGCCTCAGGAAGGAAAAGGTCCAGCACACCCTGATCTAGGATAACAGACAATATCCTTTGAAAAGGCTTAATAATCCTAACATCGTGACTGACTTGAACACACTGTCATCGTGGCCCCTGTGCTGCCCTTTTCCAAAATCCTGAATTTCTGCCTCCTCTGTGAAGCCTCTGGATTGTGGTCGCCCCCTAAATGGGTATAAAACAGACATCTCCACCCCATTAGCTTCCCAAGGAAAGAGGCTGAGCACAGAGGCTGCTTCATCACAAAGAGCATGTCCGTCAGGGTCTTCTTCCCTGTGGGGCCAGAACAGGAGCTATAATTGTAAAAGCGAGGCATGAGCTGCTTCAGGGTTAGATCATGATCCCACAGGATCACATGACAGACTGAAGAACCACAGGAGGGTCTGTAGATTCCCCAAGATGCCCTCACAAGACAAAGTGAAGGCTGCCTCCTAAATGAGATGCCGGGGTGGGAGGAGGAGGGGGGGGAGGGGAAAAGGAGAGCTGGAATCTGTGTCACTGAAACCTCAGCCAGAGCTGCCAAGACAGGAGTTGACTCTGCCTCCCTGTAGAAATAAGGAGTGAGCACATTCTTCCTACTCTGTGTCAGAAACCCGTATCACCCCACTCCACACCCTACAGGGGTGGAAGGAGCTCCAGGGCCAAGAACAGGCAAACCTCTGCCTGCTAAGGACTGAGGGGGGGAGGAAGAGGGAGCAGCAATACACCCTACTTTAGCCCCAGGGAGAATTGGGAAAGTGAACAAATGCCCCTCACCAACTTCCAGGGGCACAGCCATGTACCCAACTTATCCACTCCCCCCACCCCGCTCCCAACTGTCAAAAGCCAAGTGAGGTGCTCCTTCGAAAAGCGCAGACAGCAGCACCTTTCCCCACTTCCAAGAGACTAGCAAGGTGCCCCCACACCTTTCCTCCCACTGCCAAGGGCTAGGACTCCAACCAGACACCGCATCTCACCCCACCCCCCACATCAGCTTCTAAAAGACAAGCCAGGTGCCTCCCTCCTCTCCCACCCCCAAGACCCAAGCCTGGTGCCCACACCTCCCCCCTTTCTCCCAGCCCCC
>QEPC01008752.1:4176601-4195848 GCA_003113815.1 Sphenodon punctatus | reverse complement strand
GCTTCCAAGGAACAGGGGCCCAGCCAGGCAGAGCCCCCCCCCCCATCAGCTTCCAAGGAACAGGGGCCCAGCCAGGCAGAGCCCCCCCATCAGCTTCCAAGGAACAGGGGCCCAGCCAGGCAGAGCTTTCCCCCCCCCCCAAAACGGGGGCAAGGACACACCCACTCCCCAAGGGGATGCCCAGGGCGGGGCAGGTCTCCCCACTCCCGGAGGCGGGAGTGGGGCTCATAGAGAGGCGGTGCCAACACCCCACTCCGGGGAAAGGGGACCCCAATAAGGAGGCGGGGCCTCCCTCCTTCACTCACCCCAGGGGGCTGCGTCCTCCCCCGGGCGGGGCGGCTCCTCGGAGGGGAGGGGCGGGCCGGGCGGCGGCTTCACTCCAGCTCCATGTCCCGGGCAATCAGCAGCCCCGGAAACTGGGAGGAGGGGGGAGCGCCGGCCTGCCTCGGCACGCCCTTTCACCCGGAAGCGGAAGTGCAGCGGGAGTAGGGGGGGGAGGAGGGATGGCTTGGAAGAAACCACCTAAGAATGGAGGGGGGGAGTTTGGGAGTAACCACTCCCTGCGGGAGGGGAGACGGAAGCCTGAGAGGATGGATGGGACCATTCTCCCCACAAGAGGGGGATAATCTCTTGTAGGGAAGGTGACACAGGCAGAGAGAATTTCTCCCTTCCCTCTCTGAGCCTTGAGCGGTCTGAAGAATGAATCCTCTCCCTTTCCCTCGTATTGAACCACCCAGGTCCTCGAGAAAGCTATTCCTGTCCCCCCTATGGACAATGAATTGGTACAATCCAGACCCTATAGTCGCTTCCTGTAACTTCCTGAAGAACCCACTTTCAACAGCGCGTTGGTGGTATAGTGGTTAGCATAGCTGCCTTCCAAGCAGTTGACCCGGGTTCGATTCCCGGCCAACGCAGTTACTTTATTTTTTTTTTTAAAAAAAGGTCATCTAAAACATTCCGGACTTTTCTTTAAAATCCAATGCCGGTATTCCCCCCACAAATCAAATAAAATATTCAATCTCAGCTGAGACTGAAAGAGAAATTTTGTTTAAAAAGGAAACACATGTTCCCGCCCGGGATCGAACCGGGGACCTTTCGCGTGTGAGGCGAACGTGATAACCGCTACACTACGGAAACCGACACAATTGCAAGAGTGCCATTTCTCCCTTTGTGAAGTCTTCCATGGTCTCAAGTAATGGACTATAATTTGTATTTTATATGATCATCTATATCTTAGATTTTTATATACATATAGATATCATGCATATAAAAAAATTTTTTTTTTAATTATCACTGAAATAATGATCATTTTGAATTCAATTGCTACTTGAATTAATTCTTTCATTTTTAATTCAATTATTTCTTTAATTAACCTGAATATGTTTTGATTACTAAGAATGAAAAAAGCATTACTGCTAATAATACATGGAAAAAAATATGTTAAAGGTATATGCTAAATCAAAATTAAAGATCCTGGAAACCCTGAAATCAATTTCCAAACAAATCAAATGAGATCAGAATTCAGTCCAAGAGGTGCAGTCGTACAATTGCTATTGCCGTCAAACTGACCAAAATGTGGTCATCATTTGCAATAAGCAGGGCAAAAACTGACTAAAGGGGGGTCTGTTTAGTTATCAAACACAGATTAAAACAGAAATAGTTTAAAACATTAAGGATAAAAAAAAGCAAATTAAAAAGCAATTTCAAAAGCAACAGATCTGTACAGAGTTGTACTGAGATTGTGTAGAGTTGGGGTTGCTCCTAAACTAATTAGCTAAAAACAAGGTCGTAAATCAAATAAGAACATTGGAATTAATTGAATTTGGAAAATTGGCAACAGCTCTGCTGGGTGGTGGAGAAGGGGTTCAGGAAGGGGATGGTCCAGAATCGAATTAATGGATCTGTGCCATGAATCCATTCCATGCATCCACTATCAACAAGTGTCACAGGATCCCACGTCACCGTGGGGTAAGTGTTGTCAGGATAGGTCCTCGCGAGATAGTCAGATAGGGTTCCTTCCTTCGGGAACCTCCAGGCAGCCTCTCCCAGGAGATGTGTTTTCCTCTCTGGCAGGACCAGACTGCCTGGAGGTTCCTGAAGGAAGGAGACCTGACCCTGAAGAAGAAACCTGGCCACAGGAGTGAGTTGAGGGTAACTAGCCGGTGGACTGTGCATAGCTAGGCTACCTGCGATGTGATGAACTATAGGTTTGGATGGGGTTGAGGCCACAGGCTTTGGGCTTTGGTCATGAATAAACAGTTTTTATGCTGAAACCCTATCTGACTCTCTCGTTGGGACTGATCCTGACAACACTTACCCCATGGTGACATGGGACCCTGTGACAAATGGTGGAGAATGCAGGCACACTTCCCCAAAGGTGATAATATCCTGAGCAGGGGTGTTGCGGAGGATTGTGCCCAAAGAGAGGATTGTGCCGGATAGCAGCTTAATGAGAGGCGGAGCAGCGAGGACTGGAAAAGGGAGCTCGCCAGCACAAGAGGCCCGAGCACGGCTGGAGCCTGGAGGTTCGCCCCAACCCACAGAAGGATGTGGATCCCGGTGGTGAGAAATAAGATGGCCGTAGGAGGAGTGCGCCCCAAAGACAAATGAGCAGAAATTCCCTGGAAATGGAAGGTGGTGGAGTGGCAACAGAGGCAGGAGACTGGCAGAGTGGAGCAGCAGACCCAGACAGAGCAGCCCGGGAGAGCATGCCAACGTTTGAGGAAACAGACAGCGTGGGAAACCAGGTACTGGGGTGCTCCCCGTTGTGGAGCCTCAAGGGACTGTTACTGTTGTGGGCAATGGGGAAATTTGTATATAGATTGCCCCTTTATCATTGAGAGGAGTTACCCCAGAACAAAGCCCCTGAGACTGTACTATACATGTGGGCAAGAGGGACATGTAAGGTGGTATTTTGGGGGCTTGGAGCCTGCTCCACATCACCCCCAGGTGGCCCGTCCCCAGTGTCTAAGGCAGCCTGCCCAACGTTGACGCACAGCAGAAGGGGAGCCAGACCCGCGTACGGCGCTCCGGAACATCCCGGAGCACTGCCAGGGGAGTGGCCCAGCCGAACCTGGGGCACTGGCCTGAGGCGGAGCTGTGGTCTGTCTGCCAGGCAACACCATAGAGTTGTGGGCAGCAGCGTAGAGTATCCGGTGATCTGCTCACAACTCTATGGTGCAGGGGGGAGTGTGCCACGGAGGGGTGGTGGTGTTGCAGGCTGGGGAACTCACCGGGGTCCGTTTAAACGCAACACAGGCAGGCAGGGCTAGACACAGCACCCCAGCTCCAGGGGTCGCAAGCCCTGTGTTCATCTAAAATACCCCTCGTCTTTCCTAGATTGTAAGCACCTCAGGGCAGGGACCCATCTCTGATCAGGGATTGTTCGGTGCCAGGTAAATGCTATATAATAATTATTAATACAGTGTAGTTCTACATTTTTATTTGTGATATTCTACTTCTGCAGCCGTAGAAGGTTCAAGTATTACCCTGCTACTGTCTTTTCATTCAGGGTCCCCTTCTCCCCTGTCTATGGGGCCAATCCCATGTCCCGCGTGCACCGTGCACAGCCCACGCACATGCTTGCAAACCGCACATATTATCCATAGAGAACACACTGGGCCGTGCGCAACCCGCGCGGATCCCACTTGGGATAATGGGATTGTGGCCATTAAGCTGCGCTTGCGACTTCTCAACTTGGTGACCGTCTCCCTGTCTCTCCCTACGTTCGCCTCTCTCTTGTGTCCCCACCCTTGTCTTCCTTAGATTGTAAGCCCTTTAGGGCAGGTGCGATTCATGTGATTGTACAGTGCTGTGTTATGTAATTAATCATTTATTAATAACAATCATACTCTCAATTGGAGCCGCCTTGTGCTCGGTTGTGTTGGACGCTGAGGGGAACAGCTGCCCCATCGTGTTGGATGACCCCAAAATTCAGACCCCCCGAGACTGCCATGCACTGACAGCCGATACAGGCGGCCATTTTGGAAACTGGATGCACTCTACCCAGAGCCTCCGCTGCTGGCCTTTCGCCACAGTGCCGCCCTCAAGCACCACAGCGTTCAGAGGTGGCAAACGGCACATTTGTGTCCAATCCGGAGCCGTGCCAGAGCCACCGCCTTCCCCTCATGCCGTCGCTGAAGCTTGAATTGTTTTCTGGCCAACCAGGAAGGAAGGAGACGCCACTCGCTTTGGTTCCTTCTTCCATTCAGAGCGTGTCTGCCTTCATCCCATCTCCAGAGGCGGCTGCCACCAGATGTCGGTAGAAGAGCATAAATACTTAGAAGCCAGCTTTCCCTCCCTTTCCTGCCTCTTAGGCGAGAGCAGAGCCAAGCAATTCAAAGCAGCAATCAAACAAGCAAACCGGGGGCTACAGCAAAAGGGCCTCGGGGAACGGAGGAGGAAGTGAAAGGCAGGGGCCATTTTGGGTCGGGCAAAAGGGGCCGTTGTGCCTTTGACGTTTGGGGTGCTGTAAGCAGATCTCTTCGTTGCCTTTTTTAAGACTAGAAGGGGGACCACGGAGTCCGGTGGTCTGGTTACCCACTGCCAAGTCAGTCATAGAGGGTGACTGGCTGGCTGACAGGAACGGTACAAGGGATTTTGTTGCCCTAAGTGGCCCCCGGTTTCTCCAGTGGCGGAGCTTACTGGCAGCAGGCCGGCTGCCGGTTTCCCCCTCCTCCCCCCTTCAACTTGCTGCCCTAGGTGGCCTCCATGGTGGCACTAGCCCTGGAGATTGACATGGGAATGCGACACTCTACTAGGGGCGGTGGGCATCTCTCCTAGTTCTGACCCAGAGTCTCCAGGCTTTACGGGAAACCCAGATTTCTCTGGCTCTGCCAGGAACGCCTGTGGCTAACATTGGTGGGGCTGGGGGCAGCCCCACAAGAAAGGGAATGGTCCACAGGCACTCTCCCACCCCCTTTTTTGACATGACCCATGCCAGAGGTGTGCCGTGATGTCACCCATGGTCAGGGTTGTGTCAGAAAGGCGGTATGAGGGTTGCCGCCTGTGCACAATTTTAATTATGAAAAATACACATTGAAGGCCTTAGGCACCAATGCAGGGCCTTGCAACATGTATTTTCCATAAGTGTTCCTTTAAAAATTGCATTGGTGTCAACCCTAGCCAGACCCTTTGCTCCGCCCCCCTTTCCAACATGGTCATCACAATGCACCATAACGGGGGTGAGCAGTGTTACCTCTGAATCAGGGGCATGAAAGTCCCTTTGCTCCACCCCTTCTGGTGTGGTCCCACCCTCTTACGGCTTCCACCTGTTTCTGATTGGCCCCCTGAGTCTTTATAAGGCCACCTAGCTCCCCGAGGAAGGTAGATGGAGCAATGCCCATCTCCCACTCTGCTCTCCCAGCCCTGCCTTGAGTTGATACAGCTCTCGTTCTGTTATGTTCCCAGCCTTGCTCCCGAACCCCTCACCTGTCCCTGTATTTCCCCTCTAACATGGCTCCCAGCCCAGCCCCGATCCTGATCCTGTATCCCAGCCCAGACCCTTCATCCACATCCCAGATGCTCCTCATCCCATGTCCCCTGGCGGCAAGATCACAGCACAGAAACCAAGCCCTCCTGTAATTTCGAAGCATCGGTTCCCATATGTGCCACGGGGGTAACGCCCTGAGACGGGGAGCGATCGAAGGCACCGTTTGAGCCCTGCCAAGGCCGAGCCAGTTCCAAACGCACCTATTCAGCGGTTCACGTTGTGAGAAGGGAACCAAGGCTTTCTCGCTGGCTTTGTGCTCCTCAAGGACGTGCTTCAGTGTGTGCAGGAATTCTTTTCCAGTGCAGCTTGAAAAGAGACGCAGCCAACGTTGGGGAGTAGTGACTCATTGCGGAGCATCTTGTACAAGTGCAAAATCCTTCTGCTCAGGCTTTTGTACCTTGCGTCACAGCCTGGTACCTGAACTGTACACCAAGTTACATACGCCCCAGGTCCCGATCCAAGAAAGCACTCGCCCCAGGTAATAAATACGTAAGAACATAAAAGCAGCCATATTGGATCAGGCGAATGGTCCATCTGTCTAGCCCAGTATCCTTCCTCGTCTAAGAATTTATCCAATTCTTTTTTTTTTTTTTTTTTTAACCCAGTAGTGCTGCAAGTTTTTAAGGAACAGTTATGGAAAATACATGTTGCAGGGCCTGCATTGGCGCCTTAGGGACAATTTGTAAGGAATACTTAAGAAAAATAAGTTTAAGGAACACTTATGAAACGCCTTAGGCACCAATGCAAGCCCCGGAATATGTATTATTTCATAAGTGTTCCTTAAAAATGTGCATAGGTCACTACCCGAACCCTGTTGCTGATTCCCCTGCATTTCAATGTCCTGCTGCTTTGTATCAGGTGGCAGAGAACAAGGGGTCATTGAGGAGCAAAGGAAGTGGCAAGGATTTCACCACAACACTCAAAACGCGGGGGGTAGCAGAGCAGAGGCTCAATCGGGTGTTGGCCCTTTAAGTCAAGGCAGGCCATGACACCTGGGCTGGGCATGGCTAAGCCCGCTAGGAAATAAAATGCCTCTAGTGCTGGCCCAGCATGAGGCAGATGCTGGCAAGAGAGTTACTCGTGAGGCAGATCGATGGGGGAACCGATCTCACTAAGCGGCCTTGGATAAGTCATCCTCTCTCGGCCTCACTTCCCCATCTGTAAAATAGGAACAATCAAATGACCCACTTCCCAAGGTGGCTGGCAGGGTGAACTAGATAAGGACAGGTAATGCACTTTGAATACTGCAATCACTGGGGAGGAACAATCCAAACACCAGCAGGGCAGAGCTTGCCTTTCTGAGCCCTGTCCTTGGCTCCTTTTGTGAATTCATTCTCTAAATCCCTCTGTACAAACACATACCATGGCAGAGATCCCGGTTACCTAGGTGGCCGCCTTGCCCGGTGACAAACATGGTTTCAGCTTGCAGCCTAGACTGGATCTTAATCATCTTCAGTAACAAAGTTGAAGATCAGACACGGATAATTCTTAACCACCACTCCGTCTCCAGGCTCGGAACAAATCTAGTTGAGTGAATTATCAGTCACTTTCTGGATTCCAGTTACCTTGCTGTGTACTCTCCCTCCTGTTCCCAGTTTCCTTGGACTGGCTCTACACTCCGGCTGTGTCTTGGACTGGCTCTGTCGGGACATTTATTTTATACAAAATTTATACCCTGCCCCTCCTGACACGCAGTTCAGGGCCGGCGGCTTGCCCTCGACCCAGAGTCCTTCTGACCCTACACATCCATCCAGCTCCGTTCATCTGTCCAGCCTGCCCTGCTCTATCTGTCCTGCCCACTGCCCTCTGTGCCTGTTCCCCACCATGTTGCCCTCAATCTCTGGACCCCTTGGACTCCAATTTTGCATGACTCCCTCTGGACCTCGATCCTGCCATGCCTCCAGCCTGCGTACCTGCCTGTCACCCTGGAACTAAGCTAAACACAGGTGCACCCTGCGACTTCTCCATTTTGTGAATGTCTCCCTGTCTCTCCCTCTATTTCTCTCTCCCTTGTCTCCCCTAGATTGTAAGCCCCTCGGGGCAGGGCCTCATCTCTAATTAATGACTGATTGATTGATTCTAATTAATGATTTTTCAGTGCCAGGCACATTGCTGGTGCCATATATAAAATGGTGAGAATAATAAATGGTCGCCCCATAAATAATAATGATACTTTTCAGGCAGCCCTTTGAGTACACAAATACTATCTGTAACCAAAACGGGTACTCCTATATCCATTCTCCACCCAGCTATTCCATTTGGGGGGGTTGGGGTTGTTTGTTTGTTTCCACTCCAGTTACTGGGGGGATTTGGACATTTTGGTTACAGCATTTTCAACAATGGCACGTGTGCGACAGAGCTGGTGTTGCTAAAGTAACGTAAGGGAAATGACCAAAATACTAAAATAAACCAAACCAAACAAAAAAAAGGAAGTAACAAACAAATCTAATTCTAAGCGTCTCTACTCCATTCTTGTCCTCCATGACCTCTCCGCTGCCTTTGACACTGTCGACCACTCGCTCCTACTGGACTCTCTTCGCTCCCTGGGCTTCTGCGGCTCTGTCCTTGACTGGTTCTCCTCCTACCTCTCTGACCGATCCTTCAATGTGTCTCTTCCCAATTCCACCTCCTCCTCCTCCCCCTCTCGGTTGGGGTTCCCCAAGGCTCTGTCCTGGGCCCTCTCCTCTTCTCTGTCTACACCCTGCCCCTTGGCAAACTCATCACCTCCCACGGCTTCCAATATCACCTTTACGCTGATGATACGCAACTCTCTCTCTCCACCCCCTCTCTCTCCCCTTCTGTCCAAGCTCGCCTCATCAACTGACTCTCTGATATCTCCGCCTGGATATCCCAACGTCAGCTCAAGCTCAACATGGCTAAGACTGAACTCCTTATCTTTCCTCCCTTCCCATCCTCCCCCTTTTCTCTGTCCATCCTCATTGATGGAGTCACCATCCGTCCTGTTCCCCAAGCCCGTAGCTTGGGCTTTGTCTTCGATACTCACCTCTCCTTTAAACCTGACATCGACTCCGTCGCCAAGTCCTGTCACTTTGCCCTCCATAACATTGCTCGGATTCGCCCCTTTCTCTCCGTCTCCTCAGCCAAAACCCTTGTTCACGCCATGATCATCTCCCGCCTTGACTACTGCAACCTCCTCCTTACTGGCCTCCCCAGCTCTCATCTGTCCCCCCTTATTTCCATCCAGAACTCCGCTACTAGGGTCATCCACTCAGCCCGTCGCTTCGACCACGTGCAGCCCCTCCTCTCCTCACTTCAGTGGCTCCCCCTCCCCCAACGCATCCTTCACAAACTCCTGGTATTCACCTACAAAACCCTTCACAACCTGGCTCCCCCACCCCCACCTCTCAGCCCTCATCTCCTTACACACTCCTGCACGCACTCTCCGTTCCTCCTCTGTCACCTCCCTCGCTCTCCCTCGTCTCCCCTGCTCACCTAACCGCCTTCGTCCCTTCTCCCTTGTTGCCCCCCATGCCTGGAACTCCCTGCCTGCCCACATCCACCTCGCCCCCTCCTTCCGTTCCTTCAAATCCCTCCTCAAAACCCACCTCTTCCTCACCGCCTTCCCCAACGCCCGCTAGTACTCCCCTCTCAACATTCACTGTCCGCCTAACTGCAACCAAACCAAGCACATGCACCTGAGTCTCTGCATCCACTTGAATGTTTTTATCCCTTGTCTTTCCATATGTCCCCTATCCCTGTCTCCCCCCTCCGTGTCTACTAGATTGTAAGCCGTAGGCAGGGACCGCATCTATCTCATTGCTATGTAAAGTGCCAGGTACACTGTTGGCGCTATGCAAATGCTTGTGATAATAATAATCATAATTAATTAATAACCCAAAATAATCAAAACCGATATCTGATGGAGCATAAAATAGATATCGGGGGTGATTATTAATTTATTATTATTATTATTTAGTATTTATATAGCACCAGCAATGTACCTGGTGCTTTACAATCATCAATTATAGACAGGTCCCTGCCATGGGCAGCACGCACATTTTTGCCACCCTAGGCAGCCCCAGGTGGCTGCTGTCACCCCCATCCAGCTGCAGAGTTTGTCATTGGAGGGGAGAGGCACCCTAAACAGCCCCGTCACTGCCCCTGCTGCCACCAAGCTCCATGGTTGGATCAGGGGTGAGGCCGTCTAGGGTGGCAAGTTCAAGGGGGCACTCTCCCCTCCACCCCAAACCAGCCACTGCCAAGTTCCAGGGCTGGTTACGGGGGTGGGACCTAGGGCAGTTCTCCCATCTCGTTCCAGCCGTGGAGTTTGTAGGGACAGGAGAGGTGGGGCCGCCTAGGGCAGCAATTTCAAGGGGGTGGTTCTCTCCGCCCGCCCCCCTGTCTCTTATACACATCTAGATGTGTATAAGAGACAGGGACAGGAGAGGTGGGGCCGCCTAGGGCAGCAATTTCAAGGGGGTGGTTCTCTCCGCCCGCCCCCCCCCCCCCAGATCCAGCCGCAGAGCTTGGCAGCCGTTGGATCAGGGGCAGGAGAGCCATCCCCTNCCCCGATCCAGCCGCAGAGCTTGGCAGCCGTTGGATCAGGGGCAGGAGAGCCATCCCCTTGAACCTGCCAGCCCTGGGCATCTGCCTGTGCTGTCTAATGGTAGCACTGGCCCTGGTCCCTGCCCCAGTGGGAGACAAGGGATGGGAACAGAGGGAGAGGAATACATCTATGAACTTGCAGGTGCATGTACGTAGCTTAGTTGCAGGGGACCCTACGAAAAGCAGAGAGGATATTAAAGCTGCTTTTAGACGTGCCTCTAATTTTCACGGACTCCAAAGTCCGCGTTCAGAAACCTCACGCAGAGGGAGTTTAGACATGCCTTCCCGCCGCTGGAAGTCACCAGGCTGCTGTCAGAAACAGTGGCGCCAGCCGGCTTCCACATTTGTTTGGGACGCGGATTTGCCAACAGTCCAACCCTTGATATCGAGGTTTGGCAAATCCGGTTTCGAAAAGAATGCGCGGGACGCCTGGCAGCGCTGTTTCTAATGGCGGCTTGGCAACTTCCAGTGGGGGGAAAGCCCGTCTAAACTTCCCCTACGTGAGGTTTCCGAACACGGACTTCGAAAATTAAAGGCGCGTCTAAAAACATGCCAAGGGGATGAGGAGCTAGGGAAAGCCTGATGGAAGAGGTAGGTTACTTACCCAGTCCACTATTTTTGATTCTAGTACAGTGTATTCAATGGTTTCCTCATGCTTCAGGAACACCACTCTAATCCAGGTCATGGTTCCATCTCCTATCGTTGCGTTGGCCAGGTAATTGGTGGGCAGGGATAGGTTGGGGGGAGGGCGATGGGGGTGTTAATTATTTATTTTATATTTGTATTTCATATGTTTGTGCGCCGCCCTGAGCCTTTTGGGATAAGGTGGGATATAAATCTAAATAAATAAATTCAACTGATAATAACAAAATGAAAAAAGAGACGCAGGCTGCATTGGCCCTTGGGCCTGAGGTTTCTCACCCATGGGGGAGGAACTGTGGGTCCCATTTAACAGCAAGGGGGTGGACTAGATAACCTTTGGGTACCCCTTCCAGCCCTGTCACTTCAGAGTACACCCAGAAGTGACAATGCGGCCTCTTTAGAACTGGGCCTTCCTGGTTCTCCTTCCAGGTCTGTCATTGTCAATCTTCCATGTAACCCCAAGCAAGTCCCTTCCCCCCTCTCCTTTCCCCTCTCACCTTTTGTCTGCTTGCGTTGATTTAGCCTTCAACCCTCTCAGTGCTCCTGCAAGAGTGAAAAGAGGGGGTTAATTGAGATGTGAAGGGTAAATGACCCTGTTGATTACTCCAGTTGCTGCACTGTCTAAATTACCCCCAAATTGCTCCCTGCTGCAAAGTGACCTTTCCATCCAAATCACGAGTGGCCCCGTGCTCTGCTTTGTTTGCCTGACCGACCTTAATGTCCCTGGAGTCTCCCTGCCCCCTCCCCACCTTACTGCCCAAAAAGGCTGCCTGATTGTTGCCTGGGGTGGGGGCAGGGAGAGGGGGGGAGTTCAGAGCCTCATCAAGCTGGGAAGTAGACAACTGGGTCCTGGAGACAAAGCTGCCTTCACAATGCCCCCATTTAGCCATTCATTTGGGCTGCCCGTGCAGCCAGGAGAGCATCCCTTGTGCTGGGAGATAAAAAAAAAAACACAACTCAGCAAGCAGTGAGAATGGATTCAATAGCGCTGATTCAAATTAGCTCGCACTGGCTTTTGTGTGGCGAGGATTGTACAATAGCAGTCACACAACCCCAGAGAGGGGCCAGGCAAGGGGAAAGAGGCTGGGCAGGGGCCGTCAATGGTATCCAAAATCAAGGGTGTTTAAAAAAAGAAAAAACCCACAATCCCAAGTAGTTGCATGGTGAACCCAAACTAATGGAGCCTGGTCCCTCAGGCGATGTTCAATGGAAGATCTAGGTGAAGTTAAGGGGGACAAAAGAACCCTGGTAGGGATGGGACTATCGGCAAATTAGCGGTTACCGGTTTTATCGGTATCGCATTAATCCGATATCGGATTTATCAGTAAAATACCGATATTATCAGATTAATCCGGTATCGCCAATTATTGGCATTATTGGATTAATCCGATACCAATAGTCCCACCCCTACTGTCTAGGGTCCCCTTTAAAAGAGGATGCTTTTGAAAAATACATGGTGCATTTTGCCCATTTTGGCGAAATCTCATTTCAGCCCTAGTGCTGGGTAAATGAGCACTCAAACGGCCCCCACTCAAAGCCTCACAGGGCTGATCTAAAACAGCCCTTCCGTTTTCGTAGAATTTTCCCCGTGTTTTTGGAACGGCAATTGAAATTTCACGGAGGATTTCATCCGCAGCGGAATTTCGAGCGCCATTCCGATCGAAATATCTCTCACCGCTAGGTGTGCGTGTGCACTGTGGCGGCAACTTGTACCGCGCCAGCTGCCATGTGGACACGCAGAATGGTGGCCGCTGTACGGCCATCATCGTTTTGGGCATGCACGCTAGGCAGCAAAATATTTCGATGGATCCAGCAAAACAGGAATCAGGACGCATTCTGGTTTGCCTTTCGTCTGACTGAATGAAACGACTGGATTCCGTCACAAATGGAATCTGGTCGCAAATGGAATTTCAGTCATAGAGTCTCACCCTGAAAATATTTGGGGAATTCTTTCCAGACTACGTAACAAGTCAGTGGCAGAAATGCATGTAGAACCCAGAAATTGTGGCCAATAGGCCCCTGTGGAAGGCTATTGGCTAGCTGTACTAAGGATGTAGTCCTCTACCAGCAAAGTCAATGGACATTTACTATTGACTTTAATAGTAAAGAATGACAGCCTAGTTGTTCCCCCACCCCCTCCCACTTAGAGTGTCTGGGTTTATACAAAATCTAGCTCTGCGCTGATGAACATTGCGGGAAAATCAAAAAGCTAGTCAAAATAATCTCTTGGAGATAACAGTTCGCCCCCCAGTACAACAGTATTATTATGAAAGGTTACATATATTTGCGACTGTTTATCTTCCGCCAGAAGAACAGGGCCCCTGCTGTGGGGATAATGGGGCAGTTAGAGAAATATATGAAAATTTGTGTTCAGAAAGCTGTGCTGTCAAGCAGGCCTTGATGATCTGAATACTGAAATTTAGGTGGGTCCATTTATGAGAGGGAATGGAAGATTTTCAAAATCAAGGAACACCCCCACCCCCCCATGCATGAATCACTCACTGATGACTGCGGCATCTTCTACAGTCAGGGACAGTTGCCCTGGTTTAATTAAAGTAGATTAGCTAAACTGGATTAAGCCACCATGTGGACACCCAGGCCCCTTTCATCGTTACAAAACTAAACTGATTCATCATACTCTCCAACGGTATTCTTTTGCCCCGTACAGTAATGAGGTTTGTTATATCTTGTACTGCCTTCTCAGCAATGTAAGGTTTGTACCAGGTTAAGCAGACAAAGCATTAACACCTCATTAATCCGGCTGGAGAAAGAGCTGTCTGACTCCCTGTCCTGGCTGTTGTTACAGTCATTCCTTGCTGGAAGGCCGGCCGGCCAGCGTGGGGCACCTTTTCTCACTTTAAGAAGCATGGGATAAGCACTGCTATCAAAGAACAAAGAAAGGTAACACCCATGCAGGAGGGAGCTGTGTGCCTGGGATCAAGATGAAAACTAACAAAAAGTAGAAGGGGTATTTGTGAGAGATGAGTCTTGCGGGTGCTGAAAGGAACTGTCCCTACTTCTACCTGGGATCCTCCGAGTGTCTTTCAAATCTTGTAGAGCCAAAGTCAATGCGCCCATTTGAGAATGTTGACTTTTTAACGGTCTTAGTTTTAACGTGAACCATCCGTCCTGCGCATACTAAGCGATGTGTCCACTCGCAGAGCATCTCGCACTGCTACCCTTTATTCCATCTCATCCCCAAAGTTGGTAAGTGGGTTGTCACAAATGTTCATGAACACACGCAAATTAGGAGTGGTTTGAAATGTACCTATCTCTCTCTGTTAAACGCTGGAGGGGGCGTTACCTAAGCTGAAGCAATTTCCCAGGCTTTAGTAATCCGTTTTGGCGCTGTTCACGCTACGCACCAAAAAATGGGTTTGTACCACTGCCCTCTGCCCCCGGTGGTCATGTCATGAAAGCGCACACAATGACACCTGTCTCTTAATGCCGCACATGCCCAGCAAAGACACAGTAATAATAGTCAGGTGATGCAGCTCCACTTGAACTCATGAGCGTGGAGGGCTTCACTCCCTGGTGCAGTGGCATCTCCTGCTATTGGGAAGGAGGGCAGGGATGCCCCATTCCATCGTTTGCACATGGGCCTCTTCCAGTCTAGCAGATAAATTCCAAAGCATTCTTGGCATGAGAACGTAAGAACATAAGAAGCGCCAGACTGGGTCAGACCAATGGTCCATCAAGCCCAGTATCCTGTCTCCGACAGTGGCCAATCACGGTGGCTTGGGAGAAGCACCCAACAGGTCACAATGAGGGATCCATTCCCTGTTGTTTTCCCCCAGCTCCCGTCATGTTCCCTGATCCTCTCTGGCTAATAGCTGCTAATGGACCGATCTTCCAGAGAGAGACTTTGCACTGCACCTTGGAATGAATTGCAAAGTGCAGGGATGGGGGAACTTTCCCCTCCCAGGGGCCACTTCGAAAATGAGTGCAAGCCCCAAATAGAAGTTGGGGGAGGTGTGCCCTCAGGAAAAAACAGGGTCTAGGCCATGGATCTGTCCCTTCCCCTTGTGTGCATGCCCTCCTCTCTGCTCCATGATGCTGAGCTCATTCTTTATTATTGTTAAGCATTTTATATAGCGCCAGCAGTGTACCTGGTGCTTTACAATTGCTATTACTAGAGACAGGTCCCTACCCAGTGCACTTACAGTCTAAGATGGATATGGGTGAGGGGAACACAGGGATAGACAGACACACACTTTACCATTTTTTACAGATGGCGAACCGAGGCTGAGAGCGTGTGACTTCAAGGTCACCCAGTGAGCTCTTGACTAGGGCAGGATTCAGGTCCAAGTCCAACGTATCCACTACACCACACTGGCTCACTTTCAGTGCTTGGGGAGAGGAACTGGGTCCAGGGCCCAGATCCAGGAACTGGAAAGGGCCCACATAAAAATTAGCCGTGGGCTGCATTTAGCTCCCGGGTCCGCGGTTCCCCGCCTCTGTGTACTGTGTTCACCATCCAAATATGGAAAGAGTTTGCATTACAAGGCTCTTCCGTTTAGAAAGCAAAGTAGGTCGTATGCTCCAGATTTTTCCAGAACACAGGGTGGGCAGGTAGGTGACTGGGAGTTAAGGGAGCAGCAACTAAGGTGTCCATACCGCCCCTTTAAAAGAGGCCGCTTATGAAAAATACATGGTGCAGGGCTGCACTGGAACCAATGCAGTCCTGCAACATGTATTTTGCATGTGTCCTCTTTTAAAGGGGAGATATGGACAGGACACCCTAGCAGCAGCCGTCAGCCCGTATTGTGGCAAACACACAGTAGGAAGCAAAGAAAAAAAGGTAAAACATGTGTGGCAGGGAAGAGCTACAAGAGGTTGATATCCCTTTAAGGGATATAAACTGACAGAGGTGAATCTAAGATGGCTGCCACAGGAAGTACAAGTCTTTTGGGGTGTGGCTACAGGTATAAAAGGGAGCCAGCCCCAGGAAGTAGGGGCAGTCTGCTCTTGGATGCTGAGAAGAGTGCGCCTCGGCTAGAGGCTGCCTGGAAGCACTGAGGCAAAAGAGAGAAGCCCAAAAGCTGTTCTCTAAATGTTATGTGGATGGCCAAAAGCTTCACTGTAAAATATATCAAAATCTTTATTATAACTCAAAACTGTTGCTAAAAAACAAGTTGTTGTAAACAAACTTGATATGGTTGACATCAAAATTGCAGTATATGTTACATGCAATGCAATATATGCATCAATAAATGATAATTACAATGATCCAATTATTAGAAGCCAATGCAACACAATAAATGCATATAATGAACAAATAAAATAATCCAATTGATGGAATCCAAAGTCCAAACGCGTTTCGGGGATTCCTCCCCTTCTTCAGTGGACAATCAAATTTCAGACCTGTGGGTAGTCGCAAAACATCCAGCACACTCCCTTCATGTGCAAATGCTGCAGACGTTATCTCAAGCCCTATGCGCAATGCCTGGCAGCCCCTGAAAGAAGGAGACCTGGAGCCTGACAGAACCCGTGATGGAGAATTTGTGTTAGAGACAACAAGTCAGTGGACTGTTGCCTGGCTAGGCTAAGCCTTACGTTATAGACTATAGCTGATGGCCTGGCCTGAGGAGGGCCTATTATGAATAAACCGTTTGATGCTGTTCCCCTTGAGTGACGGTGTACTTTGGGCCTGATCCTGTCAACACTTATGGCTGGCAAGGCCAGACCCTGCAACATCATGACATGGCTAAAAATACACTAAAACTAGACCCACCTGAAAAGGAAGCTAAAAACCGTGGAAACACCCAATTATCTTTAAAAATAAAATAAAGTACAGTAAAATCAGCCTTGTTGCCCAGAAACAGGGCAAGGCAGACAGGGTCGGTGGGGGTGTGGTTGGCTCTGTAAAAAACACACGGCATGCAGCAGCAAAACACAAGCAGAACGGGTCAAACCGCTATAGGCGTGCCGCAGGAGCCGCACAGTTGCACGGCCTCCCGCAGAATCAGGTGCCGACGGGTGGGCAGCCCACGGCTGAGACGCAGTCTGGACTGTTCGCTCCTGATGGCTTTGAGGGTAAGAGCTCTGCCACAGCTGGATCTCAGGCTTCACGGCGTGCAGCTCAGCCGTCCGACACTTGTCCCGAAACAGACTGTCGGCACTCCATGATTTGAAAATCACAGGATTTAACAATGGGAATAAAATCCCTCGAAGGAACCGCTGCAAGGCCACGAGCAGGCTGGTCAGCCAACTGAGCAGCCGCATCCCTCTGATCCCTACATACCTGGGAATCCAGCAAAAGAGAAGGCAGGTGCCCGGAGAGCAGAGGCACTGCAGCTACCCAGCACACAGACTTGCCTCTTACTCCTAATACCACTCCTGGGCGTGTGAGTGATATCATGGTAGGAGTCAGTTAAGGACTTATTCAACTCATTTAGCTGCACGTCAACCTGGCCCCCTCAAGCCATTAGCATGCAAGTCCCATTGAAGTAAACAGACCTCTCTTTACACGCTAACCGCTAGCGTTCGATCTCTGATGGAGGAGTGCACCGTCAATTCAGATTACATTACAGGTGCAATTCTCCCTCGTAGAAGTCCATAGGTGTTTTGCCATTGAGTTCAATGGGTTCAGGACTGCACAAGAGTAGTGGTTCATTCATTTAATTTTATTTATTTATTTATTATTTTCTGAAAATTTGTACTACCCTTCCCACAAGGCTCAGGGCGGAGTTCACCGTAAGGTCTCCCGAGTGGATAGTGCCAGCATTAGATTTCAGCCCTGGCGTGACTCCCATTCCATCCCACCCAAGAGGCCAGTGCTGTCTGTTCACAGAATTGCTGCCTCTCTCCAGGGGGGAAATCAGAAGGGTGAGACTAGGTCAGAGGGGCAGGGCAAAGCAACCACCGCATGCCTTTCTGGCGTGGTGTAACCCCGCCCCTTATGGAGTGTTGCGACATCACAGCGCTCTGCGGGGAACAGAGTCACATGGGGGAAAGGGGGCGGGACAAGGGAGCGTTCTGCAGGGAACAGAGTCACATGGGGGAAAGGGGGCGGGACAAGGGAGCGTTCTGCAGGGAACAGAGTCACATGGGGGAAAGGGGGAGGGACAAGGGCGCGTTCTGCAGGGAACAGAGTCACATGGGGGAAAGGGGGCGGGACAAGGGCGCGTTCTGCAGGGAGCAGAGTCACGTGGGGGAAAGGGGGCGGGACAAGGGCGCGTTCTGCAGGGAGCAGAGTCACGTGGGGGAAAGGGGGCTGGCCCCCTACACTTTCTGATGTAACCCTGCCCTTATGGAGGACTGTGATTTCATGCTGCTCCACAGGGACAGGGCTGGCCATCAGAATTCCTGTGGCCTGTCCCCTCTAGAATCCCAATTATTTGGATTAGCCCTGGGTGACCCTGGTTGAATTGGGGCTGAAAATCTGGACCTGTGACAACCCAATCTGCCCATGGGCTTGTGCCCTTAATCTGAATTGAGAGTGTCTACATGGGGTTTGGCCACGTCCGAGTGGACATTCTCAGTGGTCTCACCGCGGCTATGGAATTCCCTCCCAGTGGAGATTCGCCTCTCCCCGGACCTTCCTTCTGTCAACAGTGTAAGACCTGGCTGTTTCACCAGGCATTTGGTGAGGGGGACGGGTAGTGGGTGGGTGAGGGGTTGGTTTAATTTTGAGGGTATGTTGTTTTTTATCTTCAGGCCTCTTTTGTGATTTTGTGGTGGTTTTAATGTACTTTTTAGTAGGGGTGGGAATATCGGTATCAGATTAATCCGATACAGTATATCGGATTAATCCGATAATCACCGGTATCGGCATACCAGATTTTTAACATTGGCAGCACTACCGGTTTTTTTACATCACGGCCACTGAAATAAATAGCCACAATGGAAAAAAATCAACGGTAAACCGGCCAATGTTAAATAACCGGTATGCCACTACCGATAAATTAAATACCGATAAATCCGGTATCCCGTATTCTTACCGGTGTCCCACCCGTACTTTTTAGTATGATATATATTTTGTACTTTTATGTTTTATATGAGTTATATATATGTTGTACACCACACTGAGCTGCCATTTGGCAGGAGGGGGCGATATAGAAGTATTATTATCAATATATATTAGAAATAAATAATTCATGCCTTTATTCCGGTAGCTAAACTCTTGACTTCATATATATATATCGCCTCCAGGAAAGGGCAGCATATACATTTAAATAAAAATAAATGTTGTTCTGTCTATAGTTCCAACTTCTAACATGCCGGAGGAAGGGCCCCTGCGTGGCCCAAAATCTTGCCTAGAAGTGGGTCCAACGAGAGATCACCAGAATGACTTTATCTCCGTCACGCGGCCCCTCTCACACAACGGTGGGTGGAGAAATATTTCCAGTTAGACACAGGATACTTTCCGTTCCCCGTGATAGTTAGGGCTGCCACCGATGCACGTTTTTAAGGAACACTTGTGGAAAATACATGTTGCGTGGCCTGGAACACGTCTTTTTCACGAGTGTCCCTTAAAAATGTGTAACGGTGGCAACCGTAGCAATAGTGCAGCTCCATCCATCCAACATAGACAAGCCCCCCCCCC
>QEPC01008752.1:4151824-4168679 GCA_003113815.1 Sphenodon punctatus | reverse complement strand
CCATCAAAAGACCTTCTTTATTGTGTCAGACCAGGGGTTCTCAAGCTTTTTCCAGCAACAGGCGTGAGGAATGTAACTACTTGGGAGCGCCGCTTAATTTGCATGAATGATTTGCATAAATCTGCATAGATTAAGTCTCCCCTTTGCAGTTCAGTTTCATTCAAAGGAGGACAGCTGGCTTGGGGAGCACTTTCACTCGCTGCCTGAGCGCTCTGCTGCTCCAGGCTGAGAATCCCTCCGTTAGACCAAGAGTCCACAAAAACGTCTAATCCTAAACAGGCTGACTGATGGTCAATTGTTAAAGGGGGGTGGCTATGCGGGTAGGGCCAGGGGCCCCCCAAATTTTATTTCCATTTTGTGCCATGTAAATTGCAAGCTGGGCCCTGCTTGACCCGCCCTTTCCTTCCTCCCTCCTGCGCATGCTTTCAGCACCCCCATTCTAGGGTGGCCATACCTCCCCTTTAAAAGAGGATGCTTATGAAAAATACATGGTGCAGGGCTGCACTGGAACCAATATAGCCCTGCAACATGTATTTTTCATAAGTGCCCTCTTTTAAAGGGAAGGTAGGGCCACCCTACCCCAGCCATCCCCAACTCGACCATCCGACCTGGAGCTTGTAATAATTTTCAAACCAGTGGCCCATGGGAGGGAAAAGGTTGCCTCCTCCACTCTGATAGAACGAGGGGGAGCTTCCAGAATGGCGGGATAGCAAGACAAGAGAGAGAGAGCGTGCAGGAACCAGTGTGCGGACAGGAAGGCATACACCGCATTTTATGGTTCACCATTTTGGAGCTAGATCCCTGGCCCAGTGGGCTTACAAGCTAAGATGGACACAAGGGTAAGGAGGACACAGGCACATACACACACATTCCCATTTTAGGGATGGGGGAAACTGAGGCTGAGATTTGCCCAAGGCCACCAAGTCTAAGTCAGGATTTGAACGCTGGCTTCCCAGGTCCAAGTCTTGCACCTTATCCACTGACTCTCTTGGCGGAAAGGTTGCGACTTGCCCAAGGCCACCCAGTGAGTTATGGCTAGGGCAGGATTTGAACCCTGGCTTCCCAAGTCCTTATCCATTACGCTACTCTGACTGACCCCAGATCAGAGGACTCCATGACACATGTGCACATGTCTTGGCGAGATCAAAACCATCTAGCCACCCCATTAAAGCAACTGGCACACGACACGTCATGTCCCACAAATGGCTCAGAAGTGGCCCACAGACAGCTGTGCACATCTGGCAAGCAGGTATCCAATGGACTACTGAACGAGTCGCCAGATGCAGCAGCTGGGATCTCGGCAGGAAGGTGGCGTGTGGAGAAATTGCAGCTTATTATTAGAGAGGAATTGCAGGGCCTCTCTGGGGGGTGATCTTTTGCCTCGGTTCCTGGATCTCACACCTCGTTCCCTCCCCCCACCGTAGGGCTATCAGCACCTCTGTCCTTCTCCCCAGCTGGGAAGGGAATTGCTCGGCTGGGAGATGGGCACCGGTGGTAATGGGACACTCTGGGTACCCATGGAGTAACACCTGCCGCACGTTCCATAGGTCTCATTAGCTCTGTAACAGCTTTTCACTCTGAGAAGGAGGAAGGGACAGTTTTTCTCTTTAACGATGCTGATCTTGGTAGCGGGCTGACGGAGTTTCATTAACAGGTTAACACCAGGAGCCAGGGATACTGAATGTTTCAGTATCGGGCGCCTGTGGGGAGAGCTGGGTGAAATGTAAGGGGACTATTTTGAGGGGAATTTTTTTTATTATTTTAAATGCAGTTGAGATCTACAAATGCAGATTGGTTTTTTTTTGGGGGGGCGCCTCTTCCCTCCTACAGGACACTCTGAGACGGAGATGCTTAGTACATGAAAAACTCTCCCCCTGCCCCCCCCCCTTTTATGTTTTAATGTGTGAAAGGGTTAGGTTGCAGGATACTCTGGATATAACGCACATTAAGTCCCCCAAAGTTAAGCTGGAAAACAAGGCTCAACAATCATTCTAATTCTATCACATTTCTTGTACAGTGTGATGGGAGTAATCCATCTGTCAGTCCACCGTGATTCCTGCAGGAGGGGATTGAGGGGATTTCCCTTTCAAGGGATGAATCCTCCACTGCCTGCCCAGTCATATCAATGCATTGTTGACAAGGGAAAAAAAAGAAAAAGAAAAGCCAGCAAAATGGGATACCTATGAGCAGTCATGGCAGCACATGTGGCAACTTTTGAAACAGGGGGGGGGGAAAAGGGAAAATGGGAACAATTAAAATGTGCAAATGCAATCTCCCAGCAACAAAGGGGGAAAACAGAAGCAATGCAGGCCTGCTATGGCCCAGGGACTCACCGTGATGTGAGTTTCTGGGTCACCAGATGGGGACCTGCTGCTGCCCCAGCCCGGATAGGCAGCTGCCCCGGATGTGGTTCCCCCAGAAGATCCCAGGATCACAGTCAGGCCCAAGGGCTGCCCAGGCGGACGAACGCAGGTCATAGCAGGCCCGCATGTCTGTTCCTGCTGCCATCCCCCACCAGGATCAGGAGCTGCCTCCCTGCCCATGATGAGCTGCCATGGCTGCCCATCCGTTTATTCTCTTCCCCACCGGGAGTGGGGTAGGGAAGAGCTCCCGGGTTGACCCAACACAACTGGTGAGTTGCTGTTTGGAGCTGATCACTTGTGGTTTTTTTGCATGCGGCTCCAAACTGTGATACGTGGACCCCAAGGCCATGATCTCTCATGCCAACACTTGGTGGAGGGAAATAGATGCACTTCATGTCACCCCTCATTTACATAAATGTGCATGTGATTATGAACATTTGTAATAGCCCACTAATTAACTTTGGACCTGAGTGGCAGGGAGTACCGGGGGGGGATATCTGGGTGAGAAGCTCTGTGTGCACAGCTTTGTCTGTGCAGGACTGATGCTTCGAGTTGAAACTCGTCCTATTAAAAAGTCACGACAAATATCTGTAATACCTTACAGTTACTGCATTTCTCATTTCTGTTATCCTCTGTACCAAGTTCCTAGATCATTGTAACCATTTTATCTCACTGTCTGCAAGTGACCCTGTCGGCTGTATACCCAGCCATTGTGGGAATTCACTTACTGTGAACCCAGTTCCTTTGATAAGTGTACTCCCTTATCCTGATAAGCTGTTTCCCCACTATATCCCCAAACTAATTGTTTGCTTTCTCTGTGTGTTTACCATCCCCTATTGTTCCTTTGTCTTCTTCCCCAATATATCATTTTACAGCTGTTTTGTAAATGTCTGCCACCGCTCTCTCTCCACTCCCCCCCCCATTCCGTGCCCCCTCCTATAGACCTGTTCTGCATTTGCTCCGTTTTGATATTCGCTCCATGTCTGAGGAAGGCCCCAAAGCTCGCGTATTTCCACCAACAGTTAGTCCAATAAAAGAGATCATTTGAACCACTTTGTCTCTCTATTCAGAAGTTAAGAGAGTCAACTTTTCAAAGTCAAAATTCCTAAATGTGTGCCCTGATTTTGACTCTGAGGTTTTGAAGATACTCAGAGGATCCCAGGTGGAAGCCCCTTTCTTTCAGCACATTAAACCATTTCTCACACCCCTCCTGCCTTTTTTGTTTGATTTGCACAGCTGCCTTCTGCCTCCGTGTTATCTTTCTTTGTGCTTTGATAGCCGTGCGGCAGGCCAGAGTCCTGGCAAGCTGCTGACCCTTTAAGGCAGCTAGCACCAGCACAGGGGGCTGTGCGAGCAGAGCTGTAGGAGCTGGATTAGTAAGAGGACCGGCCTGATTGGTTAGCAGCTGCATTGGCGTGTGGCACTAGCCAGCCCAGAGGAAGAACCAAGCTGGGAGCTAGCTCAATGCTGAAGGAGAACTGACCTGAGACCGTCCTCCCTTGAGAAGGTATAGCTAGAGGGGAACTAGTGGCAGCAAGGACTTGGGGAAGGGTCAGAGTTGGGGAAGCCAGACAGAGAGGCGTGAGAGGAGTACACCGGGGGCGGGGGTCTTGCCCGAGGAACTTTAGGGGTTGTGGGAGGGACCCAGAGAACCACAGTGGGGCTATTACCACTGTGGGTGGGACCGTGTATTGAGAGAATAAATGGTGGAGTGCTAATTCCCAAAGAGACTGTGGTTACTAGGCCCTAATCCTGAGAGACTTACGCCTAGCAAGCCCCACTCTGTTACAAGCAGGGCTTATTCTCAAGCTTGTTGAAATGAGAAAACCCAGTACAAACCTTACACTGCTGGGAGTCCAGTGTAAGATAACACTCACAAACCATTACTGTACCAGGCAAAAAGGTACCGCAAGAGGGCATGAGATACATGGCTGGGGTCGGTCCAAAAGCTGCCCATGGCTGTAGCAGCATGGGTTTCAGTGCCCGCCGCCAGTGCTGGTATCACAGCCATTTCTGCAGAGAAGAGGGGCCAGGAATAGTGCCTTGTAGTCATCCCCCTCAGCCCTTCCCCTGCACAATGGCTGTGGCACCAATTAGAGGCCTGCAACCTGGCCCAAGTTGAATGGTTGCTCCCAACCGGTCCGGTTGCGCTGGGGCCATTTTAGATTCTCCGGTTGCAGGATGCCACCACAGTGATGTCACCGTGCTGCTCCCGAGGGGGTGATGCAACCTTGGAAAGGGGCATGGGAACCACCTTAACTCTGCTCCTGTTCTGGTCTAGTTCCCACCCTTTACAACACCTGGATGCATTGGGCTTGTCTGCCTCAAGCGCAGGCTGAGGTTGCAATGGGAATCAAAGCTGCCCACCTGGTAGCTTGTCTGTACTGAGCAGAGCGGGGCTCTCTCCAGCAGCTACATGGGGGCCCACAAGAAATGCGGAGAGCTGACGCGACGGTGGCCCTGTTAGTCCAAAAAGCTTGGAAGTGACTACCTTTAGTGTTAGGTTGTTACTTTTAGGGTTATGTTGTTATAATGTTGTTAACCGGACCGGGCTACCTGTGGCAGGAGGGGCGGGGTATAACATCCTTAAAATAAATAAATAATCACCTTCATCCAGGTTTTCACTTGAAAAGGACCGGGTCACATCTGCAGAGGCGGGGCAGAAGTGCCATCAACGTTTTCTGATGTAAATGCGTCCCTTATGGAGCATTATTTATTTATTTATTCTTATTAAAACATTTTACATCCCACGCCTCCTGCCAAAGGAGGAAGAAAATAAAAGTACCCCACCCTTATCACCCCCTATAAAAATAAAACCCCACCCTCACCCATCTCCCTCACCAAAGGCTGTCTCTTATACACATCTAGATGTGTATAAGAGACAGCCTCTCCATAGTGGCCCCGCAGGCCACATGGGGGACTTCGAGAAGGGAGCTCCCGGTCGACCGCAGGGGTCGATCCAGAGCACGGGGAGTGAGGCGATCCCGCAGATATATGGGGACCAAGCCGTATAGGGCTTTATGGGTGAGAACCAGCACCTTGAATCGGGCCTGGAAGATGATAGGCAGCCAGCGCGGAGAACGGAGCGCCGGTGTAACGTGCTACCAACGGCTCCACGTTATGACATCATGATGCTCCGTAAAGGGCGGGGCCATGTCAGAAGGGGCAGGACAAAGAGGCTGTCACTCCCGTTTCCGGCATAGCTCCTCCTATTATGGAGTATTCTGATGCCATGAAGTTCTGTAGGGGCGGGGCCGGCAGGAAAGCATTTATGGTCCACCCCCTTTTTCAGATGGCCTCCCTCTGAAAACCAGATTTTCTCCAGGAGTTGACCCAGAGAAATCAGGGGGTTCCCGTGGAGTCCAGAGACTCTGGGTCACACAACCAAGACCCAGAGAGACGTCAACCCCTAGCTGCCCTACACACACCCTGCTGCTCCTCATCTCCAGTCTATTTGAGTGAAACTGGTCCACTGCCTTTTCGGGATGGCTTTTTGGCTGCTGGAGAAAAGCAGATTTTTAGATCAGTTTCCTTGCCCGAGCCCCTCAGCCAGAATGGGGAAGTTCGGTCCAAAACACAAGCCCACATCCCCCTCCCCTGCTCCCCCTCCCCCCCGGCACACATTTATCTCTCTCTCTCTGAAGTGAGCTACGCTTCAGAGCTACAGGCTTGGGACGCAGAGAGCAAGCAGCCAAGAGAATGGCGGCATCATGCCTGGCTGTGGCACGGGTAGGGGATGGCAGGAGGGGCTGCGGGGGGCTCTCAACGGAGCCCTTGGCTTTGATGAGGCAGATGGAGCTGCTTTTTCATGCTGACACCGCTGTGTGTTTGAAAAGGAGCGGAGGCTGGGATTTGTGTGGTGCTGAGACGAGGGGGTCTTTCATTACCTTCAAGGGCCCTCAAGAAGGTTCTCTTTGTACCTGCTTGGAATTAATTCTGCCAACATCTAAGTAGCCGATTCCTCACCCCCACCCCCCCATGCAGGAGCCTAAGAGGATGGGCGAAACGGGAAGGATCCACCTGTGGCAAAGAACCACCCAAGAGTGGTGGATTCAAGCATGGAAGAGTCCTCCACCCAAGCCACCAGCACATTGCTTATCGTACCAGGGAATAGCAGACCCCCACCTCAGACTAGCCCATCTTCCCATCCCCTACCGGCCACCTCACCTAGACTTCCCACCTCTCCCAGGTTCGACCCAGAGAAAGTGCTGATTTCTCCAGGTCAGCCGAGGGTAACCCAAAGGTAGAATTGCCACAGGTGCAGATTTTTTCAGGACACTTATGAAAAATACAAGTTGCAGGTCCTGCAATCTGTATTTTTCATAAGTGTCCTGAAAGAAATTGCATCTATTATTATTTATTTCTGCCCTTGTACCCTGCCCCTCTCACCACATGGTGACTCGAGGGTAACTGGGGGCAAGCAGGGCTTCCAGGAGCAGCCATGACCGAAAGTAAGGATGGAAAACCGGAATCGAATCAACCTCAAAATTGGATTCAATTGACAGATCTGAATTGGATTAAAATCAGATCCTATTCCGCCCGCCCCCCCATTGACTTCCATGGGGGAAATTTCCCATGGAAGGCAATGGAAAACCAAATCGATTTAGTTCAGTGGGTCATTCATCATTCCAAGCCTCCATCCTAGAATGATGGATGGGGCCCAAAGAAGAGCTCAGCAAGTTACAACAGCAGGGAGGGGGAAGCGAGACAGAGTGCACCCCTGAGTTAATCTGATCCAATGAAAACCAGGTGGATCAGAAAGTCGGGTTAATCCGATTCCAATGAAACAGGGGAATCGGATTAATCCGATTCCGATTTCCCCATAGAACAGGTCATAGGGGCTTTCAGCCTCTTTCTGATGTGACCCTGCCTCTAGGGAGCATTGTGATGTCATGGCCCTCCCTGCCCACATCCGCCTCGCCCCCTCCCTTCGTACCTTCAAATTATTATTATTATCAACAAACATTTATATAGCGCCAGCAGTGTACCTCCTCAAGACCCACCTCTTCCCAACTCCTTGCTCCCCTCACCTAACTCCTGCTGATCCCCTCCATCCAGGTAACAATCTGGTGCTCCGAGCGCTGCACTGGCTGCCTAGTGCCTATAGTGTGCCGGGCCAAGTTCAAGGTCCTAGTTATGATCTATAAAGCCCTATACGGCCTTGGCCCCTCTTACCTTAGGGACCGCCTCGCCCTTCGTGCCCCGGAACGGCTCCTGCGGTCCGCCGGGGGTGCCCTCTTGGAGGTCCCCCGCGTGAAGCGGGGGGCCACGATGAAGCGGGAATTCTCGGTGGTGGGGCCGCGGCTGTGGAACTCCCTTCCGGAGGAAGCTCGCCTGGCCCCAAGCCTTTTAACATTTTGGCGGAACTGTAAGACCTGGCTGTTTGCCCAGGCCTTTGGGAGGGAGGGTGGGGGGGGGGGGTAGTTTTTAATCCCCCGCCCGTTTATTTATTTATCACTGTCCTTTTTACCCTGTTTTATTGAGATATTTTATATTTATATTTTAAATTGTTCTTAACTGTTTTATGATTGTTGTTAGCCGCCCCGAGCTGCGTTGCAGGATGGGGCGGGATAAAAATCTACAAAATAAAATAAATAAAATAAATAAATATATTACCTGAGGTCTGTGTACTCATATCCTCACCTCACGGACCAGCCAGCCATCATTCTCGATGTAACCAAGCCAAGCATGTGCACCTGGGACCTCGCATCTTCGTGAACGTTACATCCCTTGTCTCTCTCCCTCTGTTCCCCTTCCTTCATCACCGCCCATCTCTCAGATTGTAAGTCATAGGTCAGGGACCGTGTCGATTCTGTTACTTTGTAAAGCACCAGGTACATTGCTGGGGCTATATAAGTGCTCGCTAACAATAATAATAATGATGCTCCACCAGGGTGGGTCTAGTGAGGAAGGGAGCTTGACTGGCCCCTTTTGCCCTGCCCCCTTTCTGATGTAGCCCCGCCCCTGTGGAGTGTTGGGACTCCATAATGCTCTGTAGGGGAGGGGCTTTGTCAGAACAGGATGTGGCACAGCCCCTTAACTCTGCCCGTTTCTGGCACCGCTCCATCCCCTACACACCGTTGTCAGTTTATTGCTGAGTGAAAGGATATATTCAGGGGCTCGTGTTCACTGCGTTTTCCCCATTGCTGCCAATGGGGAAAACGCAGTGAACATGGGTCCCTAGATGTATTATTACGCAATTTGCATGTTCTCCGCCTGTTCCATTTGCAGGCATAGATCAGATTCATGGCACGCAAATTCCCTCAGTAACAAGGGCAGGAACCTCAGTGAACCCGAATACTCCTGCCACTAACAACTATTTGGAGTAGAAGCAATTAATCTTCTGCCAGGTTACTGGCACCCCACTATCTCAGAAGGAGAAACATCCCAGACAGTTTTGCCCTGAGGGCATTCTTTCTCCCTCCTCCCAGAAGTTCCCAAGAACAAGTCTCCCCTGCCCTAAAGTCCCTTTGTCTTGCAAATTAAGCCAATCAGGGTGAAAGCAACTCATTTCCATTAGGCCATTTAAATACACGGTTCGCTCAAGCCACAACCCAAGACACTCAGCAAGTCTTCAATGGGTGCTAAGCATCCATTGATCCATGCACACATCCCCCATGCACGTAGGACCCTCTAAGGCACAGGCCCCAGTGCAGCTGCACCATCTACACTCTTGGCCAGACACATTGATAGGCAGGTAGTGGGACGACAGACAGACGCATACCGAACGTTGGTTTTTTACTAGCAAACACTGTACGCGTGTCTTGTCCGTCCTTCATTCTCTCTCGCTATTGTCTGTCTCCCTTCTGCAAAAGGAGAGGGCGTTCCGTTTTATCCAGGGGATGAGGGGGGGGGGGTCCCATCGGGGGAGCTGGCAGAGAGACCCGCGCTTTCTCCGCTCCGAGCGCTCGGCATCTGAGCCCCTCGTGCGGCAGCAAAGTCCATTTCCCCAAGAATGAAAACAGTGGCTTAATGAGGTGCTTGTGGCTAATGCGTAGGGTTTCTCAGAAGCGGCGCTATTAGAGCCCAGCATCATGTAGGAGTAAATGGCAGCGCATGGCGGATAAAGAACGGATATAATAGGTTTAAGTAGCCCATTTCCCTTTGGAGTGTCACTGATAACATGCCCAAATGCATGAGACCATTACCATAATGAATGAGTCCCCTCGCTGGCAGCTCAGCGCAAAGGATTTATTCTTCAGCATTTTTTGTCCTCCTCCCTCTCCCCACAAAAAAAAAAAAAAAAAAGGCTTTGGAGCTGGAGTGGGGGGCTAGAGAGGGGAGGAAGGGAAAAGGGGAGCGGGCGAAAGAGGCTCAGAGAAAGAGAATATGAGCAAAAGAGAGGAGTGGCTTTAATGCGCCCAGCGGGACGATGTGTAACTGAGAGCCATGTCTAGCTACTTGTGGGGCTTCCGGGGACTGGACAACACCCAGCCTCTCTGACCCATAGGCCACATTCACCCAAGCACTTTCTCCCACCTTTGGCATTTCCTTCAGGGGACAAGCTACGGCGCCTCACCGCCGTTCCCGTGTTCCACCCTACCAGTTTCAGTCTGCTACAGGAATTGCCCTGTCTTCTGCCAGCAATCCTGGGAGTAATCTGTTCCCTGGGGTCCTATAGAGCTGTGGGGTGCCTGTCCTAGGAGGCGGTGAGGTTATTCCATAGGGTTCATTGGAGCTGGGGTGGCTGCTATACGGAGCTATGTGGACATTATGTTCCATAGGGTTCTGTGGAGCCGCGAGTGAGGTGCCTGTTTCGTAGGGGGTCTGTGGAGCCGCGAGTGAGGTGCCTGCTCCGTAGGGGGTCTATGGAGCCGTGAGTGAGGTGCCTGCTCCGTAGGGGGTCTGTGAGGTGTCTGTTCCATAACGGTTCTATGGAGCCGTGAGTGACGTGCCTGTTCCGTAGGGGTTCTGTGAGCGAGGTGCCTGTTCCATAGGGGGGCTGTGGAGCCACGAGTGAGGTGCCTGTTCCGTAACAGTTCTATGGAGCCGCGAGTGAGGTGCCTGTTCCGTAGGAAGTCTATGGCACCGTGAGTGAGCCTAAATCTTAACAGTACCTGTTCCGTAGGGATTTTATGGAGCTGTGAGGTGTCTGTTCCGTAACGGTTCTATGGAGCCGTGAGTGAGGTGCCTGTTCCGTAGGGGTTCTGTGAGTGAGGTGCCTGTTCCGTAACGGTTCTATGGAGCCGCGAGTGAGGTGCCTGTTCCGTAACGGTTCTATGGAGCCGCGAGTGAGGTGCCTGTTCCGTAGGGGTTCTGTGAGTGAGGTGCCTGTTCCGTAACGGTTCTATGGAGCCGCGAGTGAGGTGCCTGTTCCGTAATGGTTCTATGGAGCTGTGAGGTGTCTGTTCCATAGGGGTCTATGACGCTGGCATGGGGTGGGGGTGGGGGGGAGGACATACATTCCATGGGGTTATTTCACTGCATTCAGTAGATTGTCAGCATTCTTGCTTCTAGTTCGGCCAGAGCGGACAGTTGTAGTTACTCCCCACAGACATCCATGTGTCTAGGAGCAGAATTTGCTTTGATCCCCTTTCTGCACATGAGTTGTTTTCCCCTGGGGAGGGGCGGGGGGAGAGAGCATACAGAGCCCAGAAAAAAAAAAGGAAATCTCTTGGAAAAACAGTGACAAAATGTTTTCCAGCCACAGTGGGAGCAAAGTCAGCCTTTCCCAGTGTGTGTGGCAAAGTTGTTGTCTGTGCTAAATAGAACTGTGGAGGAGCAGTCAGGCTCGGAGGCAGTTCTGTGCTGCAAACGCAATCACATTCATACACTGCCACGCACGCACCATCGGGACCGTATGCACACACCAGTCCAGACCTTGTCGACAACAGCTGTAGATGACACACACTATAAATACTGTTTCTGCCGCAGGCAGGGATGCAACAATCCGCTTTTCCGCTCTGCAAATACAAATCAGGAGATTTGTTTCCATGAATCCGTGAATCTGATACTGTGCACAGACTTTGACTTTTCAATTCTATCGATTTGACTTTCAAAAATTGCCATTTCATCTCATCATTCCCATTTTAGTTCATCGCTCCATATTTATATAATTTTCTATAGTGATTTCAGTGTGCAAAGTTCTTTGTCAAGGGCGTAGCTATAACAGGGACACAGCTGCACTGGACCCACAGACTTCGGAGGTCCACACTACCTAGTGCAGCTGTGTCTCCCGCCGCTGGGAGTCCGGGTGGGGGGCATACCATCCTCTGCACTACGGCCAGTTCCAACCTAGCTATGCCCCCGCTCATTGTCATTCCAGTTTTACAGATGGGGAACTGAGGATGATAAATGGTGATTTCCCCCCCAAGGTCTTCCAATGCGTTCTCTGGATTTCAACCGGGTCTCTGTCCAGCACCTAATTCACTAAATTACATTGGCTTCCAAGTATTGACTTGTGGCAAAGTGTTGTGATAAGTCTGCAGGAACAGTCCTTTAGCGAGTCAGCATCCTGGGCACGCACGGCCCTGGGATGGAATTAAGGCTGCCACATCTCCGGGTTTCTCCGAGTTTTGAACCAGAGTCTCTGGGCTCCTGGGGAAGCCCTGATTTTTCTGGACCAGCCAGAGAATCAGGGTTTCCGAAGGCAATAGTGGGATGACGTGGTAGAACTGGGGCAGCGGGCCCCAGGGACATTTCCTCCCCCTGCTTTCTGACATGGCCCCGTCCCTATGGAGTGCCGTGATGTCATGACAGAGACGGGGGTCAAGTTGCCAGAAAGGGGTGTGAAAATTTTATTCGCGAGTTTCTGAGGACTGGTTCCGAGTGTTCGGCCGGTCCTCAGAAACTTGGACAAATACTCGGTAAAATAAAACCAAGTATTTTCTGAGTATTAAGTACCGAGTCACCTTATATAGGGGCAGGAAGAAACCCGGATGTTAGTCCAAAGAGTAGACCGAGGACGGAGTATTATTTATTTTTGATGTTTAGTATCCCACATCCCATCCCCCCTCAGGTGGCTAACAAAAATCATAAAGACACAAACATAAATATAAAAACTATAAAAACAGTGCATCATAAAACTGCTGGAGTTTAATACAAGCACCAGGCTGATTCTTTGGTTACTCAGTAAAACGGAGTCGAATACCGAGATACTCGGTAAAAACCAAGTAATTTTGAATACCAAGTTTCAGCACTATAAATGATTAATAATGATAACAACCTGGAGGCAGTCAGGCCCCCATAAGTAGGGCTGAGACAAGATCAAGTGTTCCCATTCCGAAAAGAAATACCGACCTTTCAGGGGTGCTTGCGAGTGTCCATCGGTTCCTCATCCGGTTTTTGGTGATTCCGCATTTCTGTCATTTTCCATTACTATCGTCACTTCCTGGGACTTTTGTCACTTTCCAGAAATTGTATGACCGTGTTATGGCAGCTTTACAGCACTTGGGGCAATTTTCAAGCACTTCCCAGGCAAGCTTTCATCTCCACATCCCCCAGGCACACACGGAGCTTGGGACCAGCCCGTGGCAGCCCCGTTCAATGTGGGGAAAATATCAGTAAATGGTGAAAACAGCAGGCAAGCCAGTTACGTTGCTGCATGGCGCACATTTCAGCGAACACTCTGCTTCTGATGGAAGCAGCGCTCGCCAAGTTTTTGTGTTTCAGGTCTACCCATAAGGAGGAAGTTTTCAGAGTGGGCAGGGGTGGACTGTTGGCCCCACCAACTCTTAAAACTTCTTTCCTGATGAGGTTTCTGCTGCTGGGGGAGGGAGGGCTCACTGGGAGCCACGGTGGCACATGAACTTTGCGGAGGGAAGCTGCAGGTGGCTGGGAGCCTTGGGAGAGAAGACCCTGCCCCCCTAGCTATTAGAGGGGTCCAGGACATGAACCTGGGCCTGCCACAGGCTTGTTATGCCACTGGCCAGAAGTGGGGACTCTCGCCTGCCAACCCCACCCCCTTAACCCTAGTGACTGCCCCCTTTTCCCTAGGGGGCCCATAAGGGCAGGTTCCGGACCAGCCCCTGTGGTCATCTGGCGGCACCCTGTCGGAGGTTTCCCGGGGAGCCACACAGGACGGGGCATTCTTGGTGGCCGCACCGCGCCTGTGGAACTCCCTCCCGGTAGGGGCCCATCTGGCCCCGGACCTCCCAGGTTTCCGTAGCAATTGTAAGACCTGGCTGTTCCATCAGGCATTTGGCAAGGGAGAAGGGTGAGGGTGCGTGTGTTGGGTTTTGTCCTCCCCTTTTTATTGTTGTAGGTGTTATTTAATGCTTTTATAGATTTTATTGTATTTTTATTGATTGTTAGCCGCCCTGGGCTGCCTGGCAGGAGGGGCGGGGTATAAATTTTGAAAATAAATCAATCATTGGGACGCAATCGCGGGACCACCACAACCTTGCTGTGTCCCTGGGGACAAGCATTTCTGCGGATAAGGGAAGCATCTGGTTGAACGAGATCCAGATAACTTGGGTCTCCCCTCCACGCTCCCTTGCACTGACACACATCCGCGCACACTCTCACTCACACTAGGGCTGAGTCCAAGCAGCTGTTTTGTCTTTGCAAATATTTCCTGCGTTTTCGAAGCACCAGACAGAATTCCACTCCGTGCAAAGTTCTGCCTACGGGTGTGCAAAGCTGGTGAAGTGCTCTTGCCGCCCCATTGAGACAAGCTTAGTACTCATTGACTTACCCTGAACGGCCCCTCACATTATCACTTCCCCCAGCCCTTAGGTGGGCTTCCTTTACCTAATTGTGCCCTCCATCCCTACACAAGAATGCAATGCCATGTGCCTTAATATGGAGAACATAACAATCCTTTCAGCAAGTTACAGCCATTCATGAGCGATTAATCCGATTATACAATGCCCGAACGTGCCCCTTGTCTGGTGACAAGGGGCAAAACCAATCCGGATCTTCAGTGAAACATGGATCCGACTGTATTGGGGTTTGCTTTTGCCAGAACAAATCGGAATAGCCCAACCCATTCAGAACATAATCTACGCTGGAATTTTATTTCAGCCCTAACGTCTCTTGCTCCTCAAAGGCCTCCATTGCCAATGAACTATGAGTGGGGCAAAAGGACTTGGGAAGGGAGGCAGAGATTCACAGTAACAATTCATGAAGCCCTGATGACACCATGGCCAAGCTGAGTACCCCCAAAACCCGAGAAAACCCAGGTAAGCCTATCAAATCTGCTTTACTGTCCGACTTCCTGGGCAAGGAACATCCAGAACCAGACCGGACATAGGTAGGAAGGGAAAGGGGAGACCTCTCAGACATCCCCTAACATGGGGAGAACTGAGGTCATCACAGAGGTCAGGGAAATAAGGAAGGGTAGGAATGAGGAGCAAGGACTGGAGTTAAGCACCAGGTAGAGACGAGGATAATGGTTAGACCACATAGGGGGCGGACTGTAAGCCCCTTGTGGGGTAGGGACCTGTCCATAAGTATGGATTGTACAATGCCAGGTACGTCGCTGGAACTATATAAATAAATAATAATAATAATAATAATAATAATAATAATACAGGCATGGGACAGAGGTAGGGTAGCCATACCTCCCCTTTAAGAGGACGCTTATGAAAAATACATGGTGCAGGGCAGCACTAGAACCAATGTAGTCCTGCAACATGTGTTTTTCATAAGTGTCCTCTTTTAAAGGGGAGGTATGGCCACCCTAGTCTGGAGGAAGGGAATTATCCCACCCAGCTTCCTGTTGGCTACGGGCATGCCCTTTATGCTGCTGGAAGCCAACCAGAAGCTGGGAGGCGGGGCAGAGCACAGAAAGACAGGACTCAGGGCATGACCAGGTCAAAGCAGAGAGGAGACCTAGGGAAAACAGCAGGGCTGGAACATGGCCAAGGCAGTGGCCCTAGCAGGCCAGCCAGAGCCCTGGAGGACAGGGGTTCAAGGCTGAGGCCTGACAAGTACCCAATGAAAAGATGGCTGTTTGAGTAATCACCCACTCCCATTTCACTAGGTATCTGTCAGGAACACGCTGGGGCTTGGCTCCAGGAAGATCAGGTCTGGCTCTAGGAGCGTTGGGTCTGGGACACCAGGGGTGTCAGGCTAGGGGGCCGCTAGGCAGGCAGGCAGGCTGATAAAGTTTGGCAAACGGGAAGGCAAGTAGAACCAAAGGGTAAAGGACCCGTTTCAGAAACAGGCAGCAGGTTCTAAAACGAGACAAACAGAGTCCAGGGTAGAGTCAGGCCCATGCAAAGCGAAGTCAAATCAAGCCCAAGGGCAAAGCTAGTCCAAGGCCAAACAGACAGGAATCAGGGAGGAACAAGCTGATCCAGCAGGAAGGGGTGGGGGAAGAGACAATCTACCAGTTTCCTGCAGCTGTAGGCTTGCTTTATATATGGCAAGCAGCCAATCAGGAAGCGGAGAGCATGGAGAAATGCCATACCCTCTAACAGTACCTTTTTGGCCAGTACAGTAACAGGCTCGGTTATCTTGTACTGCCTTCCCAACAATGTAATGTTTGTACCAGCAAAGGGGATCATTAAGACCTTAATACAGCTAGAGAAAGCTGTCTGAGTCTCCCCGCTCTTGCTGCTGTTATGGTTAATCGTTGCTGGAGGTGGGGAGAGCACCTTTTCTCACTTTAAGAAGCTTGGGACACGTACTGCTATTCAAAGAAAGGGACACACCTTGTGCTTGATTTGGCTTAGCTTTGCATGGGCCTGAATCTACCCTGGACTCAGTCTGGTTTCAGAACCTGCTGCCTCTTTCTGAAACTGGTCCTTTACCCTTCTGATCTGCTTGCCTTCCCATTTGCCAAATTTTGACAGCCTGCCTGCCGGCCTTCCTAGTCAGCGTGGTGGCCCCCTAGCTTGACCTCTGGTGTCCCAGATCCAACCCTCCACGGACCCTGTTAGCCGCCCTGAGGTGCCAGAGGGACAGGTTATTAAATATAATTAATAAATAAATAAAATAAACAGACATCCTTTTTTCCCCCAGCTCAGTCTCAAAGTTAATTAGTGGACTATTGCAAATTTTAACAAACACATGCAAATGTATGCAAATTAGGGCTAGCATGAGGCGTACCTATTTCTCTCCCTCAAATGTGGGAGGGGGGGCAATGCCGGGGAAGGGCGAGGATCGACCAGCTTTTAGCAGATCCCCCAGGCTCCGGCCAAAGCGTGTTGGGGACGCCAAGGAGCCAGCCACCATGTTTCAGGTTGCAAGGCTCCTTGGTTCTTCACGGTATCACTTGGGTGGTTTCATTTCTCTCAGTTTGGTTATTTCAGTATTTCAGTTCTTTTCGTGATGTCGTTTTGGTTACCTGCACGATCGCCCATTTCTTGCTCCTGGGCCCATTCCGAGACCTAGCAACACCCCTGCCCTTCGGCTACTCAAACACTAGCCAGGACTGAAAACGGGTACTCCAATGTCCAAGTTTTTTCCCCCCAGGTATTCCAATTTGTTTCTTTCATTTTTTGGTTAGTTTGTTTTGGTATTTCAGTTGCCTCATTTGGGGTCAAAGGGCAGGGGCGGAGGTAGGTTGGAATGGGCCCAGCTGCAAGAAATAGACTCTTCCCCCC
>QEPC01008752.1:4134041-4146853 GCA_003113815.1 Sphenodon punctatus | reverse complement strand
GAAGTAATGACTCCACTTTGGCAGCATTCAGACAAGCAGCGTAAACCAAGTAACGACTTTGATTTAATTAAACCGAAGTAACTACTCCACTTTGGTAGCGTTCAGACAGTGCAAACCGAAGTAGTACTGTGTGAATTTCCCCCCTAGCTCAGATGTAATGATCACTGAAAGTGTTTACGCGAAGGCCACACTCCAATGGACAGTTAACTTAATACAGTTGACCTTAGGTCAGTTTTATTCCCAAAGCATTCACACAAACAGAGCACAAAACCGACATTATCCAGGAAGAGAAGTATATTCTCCTGAAAAATCAGGAGCCTGTGTTCCCTTCCCACCTTATCCATTAAGCTACGCAGGCTCTCAGCTCTGACTATCGCCCTCAACTGGCCATTCGCTTTCCTGAGTTCCCACCTGGGGACAATCAGCCACCCCAATTGACTCACCAACCATTTGGCCTCAGAAATGGGCAGGTCTTCTTCCATACCTGACCAGCACCCTGCTGCAGGGCCCCACTTTACTGTTGGGTAAGTGTTGTCAGGATTAGGCCCACGGAAAAGTTTAACTCAGTTTCCAGCTCCAAAACAGTTTATTTAGAGCACAGTCCATAGGCCAAGCACCAAACCTCTGGCTAGTCTTTAAATCCAGCACAAAAGTCAATCACCTAAGGCTAAGCCTAACCAGACAACAGTCCACTGGTTAGCTATCTCCAACTCACACCCAGGCGCTTCTCAAGGCACCTTCCTTCAGGTCCTCCAGGTTGCCACCTCTCTGATCAGGAGCAGACTGCAGAGATGTTCTCCCTCACACAGTCCAGAGCAGACTAACTTCTCTTTCAGACTGGCCTCTCTTTTATACTTCAGGCCACGCCCATCCACTTCTTCTTCCTGTCTGGCGGCCATCTTAGGTGGCCCACATGGCAGCCACCATGTTGTGGCACAGCCCTGCCACACACACCCAGAGAGCTGAAACTTGACCGGACTCCCCCAGCCCCTCTTAAGCCTGATCCTGCAACAACTTAGGGGGTCACTGTGACAGGGACGTTAGAAAATGTAACCATTAAAATTTGACCAGCATGATAAAATAGTAATGGTGATTATTAATAATAATAATAATAAGTAAGTAATAGAGATAAATCTAAGGCAAACCTCAAGACCTGATTAGCCTTCAAGAGTTGGAGTAGTTTTCAAGCTAAACTAAGGTCCAATTTCAATTTTTGTAATGATTGGTACCTGATATTTTTTTAGTTGATTCGGGTAGCGGAAATTCGATGGGAATACCCGCTTTTGTGGGTCCTCATTTCAGCTCTATCTTGGCTCTTGCTTTGTATTTGGGGCTAGGCTGTTAGAAGGCGGTGCTTGCCGTGCTGAGGGGCTCCCCAGTCGCCGGCTGCTCCGGCCGCCCAGACAGGGCCGCTCGCCGTGGCATCCCCGGCCCCGCCAACGTCAGAGGCTGCTGAGGCAGCTGGGACTCCAGACAGCGCTGCACCCACACTTCTGGGGGCAGCGCAGAGCAAGGGGGCAGGGACTGGGCTGCTGCGGCGTTCCGCACGGCTCCGGGTACGGCGAGGGGCGGAGACTTAGACTTAAAAGGCCGGCACTGGGATCACCCGGTGCCGGTAATCGGAGCGAGAAGCTGGCCCCTGTTTCCTTGAGCTAAGTGATTTGTGCTGTGTGATTCTTGGTATCGTATTTGTGACTGTGCTTCTAGTGATTGTGCGACTTGAGTGAATCCTGGCCCCTGTTCCTGTTTCCGGAGAATACGAGTAAGGTGAGAGCTGGGTGGTGGGTGAGTGTGTAGGTGTTCCCTTCCCCCTTCCCCGTGGGAATCTTCCCCCTTGTTGCGTGACTGCCCTGACCTTCCCCACCCCCGCTGCCCGGGGATCTTGCCCTGTTTTCCGCACCAGACACACGACCCTTCCGTTCCCTTCCTCCCGGTGCAAGTGCGTGTGTTTGGGACAACCAGGGCCCTCTCTGTGGGCTTCAGCCTTCCTTGCCCTGCGCCCTATGATGATAGGGGCCTAGTCTTAGCGAGACTCTACAGGCCCAGGCAGACACTATCCTGACGGGCATTTACTCCAGCATTATACCGGTCAGAGCCGGGAGAGACTCGGCCTGAGTGGGAACGTGTGGTTGAGTGTACTAACCCCTTCCTTCCCCACCCCCTCACCCGACCTTAACAGTGCGGGAGAGCAGCCCCTGCTTTTAAGGGACCCTGGAGCTGCACACCTGGCTGGCCCCATGGAAAAGTGGGTTCCTCTTACAGCTTTCAGAGTGGCATCCCCATTGCAAGGTCTGACGGCACTGCGGGGTTGGCGTGGACTAGAATGGGCATGCTATAGTGGTCTTGGACTTGGGTTGTTGTTGGTGTGTCTGGTGGGAGAGAATCAGCTGTGGAGAAGGAGGCAGAGACTTAGACTGGCCAGATATGCACATTTTATAGGACGGTGATGAGAAATACAGGTTGTGGGGTTGCACTGGAGCAACCTGTATTTCTCATAACTGTCCTCTAAAGTGTATATCTGGTCACCCTGCAGATACTGTCAGTGCCAGGAGAGGTGGAGGTGGAGAGACAAGGAGCCTCGTTGCCTCTTTTGGAGCAGGGCTCTGCAACTGAAAGGGGACTATGGCTTTAAAACACAGACAATATTACATCTGCTTCCAACACAATAAATTAGTAATGGTGATTAATAATAATAAGTAAGTAACAGGGATAAATCTAAGGCCAACCACAAGACCTGATTAGCCTCCAAGAGTTGGAGCAGTTTTCAAGCCAAGCTAAGGTCCAAATTCAATTTTTGTAAGCGGCAACCTATGTTAATCAGTTACCAAATGAAAGCCCTGAAACTGATAGTTGTTCTCTTCAGATCTAGATCCAGAGACTGGCCGTGTGGCATGAGCCCAATCCTAAGCAACAATGGATGCTCCAAAAGTGTTGGTTGTGACGCCAACCTTGTGTCTCTCGCGGCTTTCAAACGAGATCCCCACCCTTGGCAAATGATTCCCCACCCTTGGCATACACCAGCTCAGCAGACCTAAAGAAGCGCGGGCTGAGGTCTGGAGAGCTTCAAGGAAAACCTTGCTTTTGAAGGAATAGTTTGTTGTAGTGTCAGATTCCAGCGAGTAACCGTCTCTCCTTTTTGGCATGAGGATCACAGGAGAAGCACGTGTGCCGCACACTCGCTCATTTGTGGCTTCTCAAGTCTGTCCAGAGAGACTGTGGTTGCCATGATGGTCCCAAATGTAAGAGATGGAAGCAAAGCAGTGCAGCTGGTGAGCCTGATCCTAAAACCCACAGATCCTGCGCATGCGCCCACAGATCCTGCGCATGCGCCCACAGATCCTGCGCATGCGCCCGAGATCCGCAGCGCTCCGTTTGCCTGCAATAGGAAGGCATGCACAGCTCTGTCCGCAATCCGCAGTGTTTGGGATTGGGCTCCATGTCTTTTTATCGGACCAGCTTCTGCTGGTGAGAGCATGCCAAGTTTTGGGGGCTCCGAAGCTTGCACTGTTGCATATTCTCACTCCACAGAAGCCGGTCCAATAAAAGACATCTTTTGAACTACTTTGTGTCTGGGTCTTTCCAGTGGTTTCAGAAGGAGAGAGACAGCATCGTGTTAAGTTATATGAGCCATACGGCACATGCACACTGAAAAAGATTATTTTTTTTGTGTGCGGACGTGCCAAAAAGGGGTCGTATTCACGTGCGTGCACAAATGGCGCTGTGCTTGGGGCCAGGTGAGGTTCTCCCCATTGGGAGTTCCATCAGAACGGGGGCTAGATTGATGTGATCTATGTTCCAGTGGGACCGGATCAAAGTTTCATTTGGCCCTTTTTCAATTCCTGGCTCTGGCCCATGGATCCAGTCTCTAACCCCAGTCTGAAAGAGTGAGCTCCAGAGAAGGGTGTCGGAAGGAGGGCATGGACTCAAGGATAGCGGATGGACCCATAGCATAGTTTCATGATCTACACACACACACACACACACACACACACCCCTCCTTCATTCTGCCACCCTGAACACACTCCATAAACATCCCCATCCCCAGCTCCTATCCAGCCTGGAGAGTCTGTACTAATTTTCCCTGGAGGGAAAAGGCTCTTTGTGTCAGGACGCTCGGATCCATACGTAAACGCAGAATCAGGTCTGGCTCCAGCGTAGAGTCAGGTTTCAGTCCAAGCAAGGGGACAAGCCCCTGAGAGTGTGTTCGGAACAGATGCACACAGGTCCAGAGCAAGAACACAAGGCTGCAGGGCAAGGCACAGGGGTTCGGGGTAGGAACACAAGGAGGAGCAGCCACATGAGACACCCAGGAAGGCTTCCAAGCTTTGGGCAGACTTAACCCAGTCTGGACAGCCAGGCCCTGCGATGCAGTGCGTTGTGTTACCTTCCTCCGCACTCCACTATCTTAGCAGAAGAGCTGAAATTAAATATCTCTGTGCAATACTATATCCAACAAACATTAGGATAAAAAAAGCTCTTTAAAACCCCCAACCCTACCACAACCCCACTCAATACCACCCGACCCCATTCCCAAACCATCCCAATCCCCAATTGAGCCCCGCCCACCAAATGTCTTTTAAAATAAAACAAGTCTTGCACCACCTCCGGAAGATGCTCGGGCTCGGTTGAACCGCCACAGGAAAGGAGTTCCAAAGCACCGGGGCGGCAACCGAGAATGCCCCCCTGCAAGCCCTCGTTGTATGAACAAGGCTAACCAACGGTGCCCACGGGGAAGTGCTCCCAACCATATTTCAGTGCTACGGAACATGCCCAATAGCCGAAATGAAATAACCAATATACCAAAATGGCCAAAATAACTGAACCAAAATGACCAAAAGACCAGACTAAACAAACAGTCTGGACCCAAATAATGAATGAAGCAGAGATACCAATTCCCGTTTGGGCCGGGGGCTGTCATTCAGCTGTCCGGAGGGTTATCCAAAAATGCAACAAATAACCACAAATACAAAATCCGTTTGGCATTCGTTTTGGCTCCAGCGGCCTTGAGATTTCCAGCAGCTCAGGCAAGGTGGAGAACCTCAGACTCGGGGACCAAATGTGTCCCATGGCCAGTTTTGAAGTGGCCCACTTCCACTTCCTGGATCTGGCCTCTGGACCTAGTTCCTACCCCCCAGGCACGGAAAGATCGAGTTCATGGGAAGGGAGCAGAGAGGAGGGCTCGCACGCAAGGAGAAGAGTCAGATTCATGGCACAGATCCATGATCTGGACCTTCGTCCTCTTGAGCACAGCCTTTACACACTCTCGCACTCCCTCTGGTAAGCCAATTGAAGCTGAACCCAGACAAGGCTAACCTGGTGGTGATGGCCGTTCAGCCTTGTGACCTGGGAGACATAGGGACCCCTGCTATTGATGGCATCCAGCGTCCTTTGGTCACTCAGGTTCACAGCCTTGGGGTGCCCTTGGGTCCACTGCTGCATCTGGAGCACCAGGCTGTGTGACAGTAGCCAGGAGGCTGATTTTATCTGATTCTGATCTGGCCATCAATCCTCAGTCATGCCTTTGTAACCTCGAGGCCAGATTACCGCAGTGCACTCTGCGTGGGGCTGCCCTTGAGGATTGTTTGGAGGAAGCTGCCGAAGGTCGCCGGGAGCACATTATACCAGTGCTCTAGTCTGCACTGGCTCCCAATAGCTTTCCAGGCCCAATTAAAGGGCTTGGTTTTGACTTATAAACCCCAAAATGGCTTAGGCCCCAAGTGTCTGAAAGATGGTCTCTTCCCTCATGTCCTGCCTCTGAGGTCAGACCAGGAGGGTCCTCTTGTAGGGACCATCTGCCAACCAAGTTTCCACAACAAGGGCAGGCAGAGGGATGTTCTTGGTGAATGCCTCACAATTATGGAACTCTCTCCCTTGGAGAGATTTGTCTAAGCCAGAGCGTGCTCATCTTTCGCAAGCATTGTAACACCTTTCTGTTTGTCCAGGTATTTGCCAGGCAGGGATAGGGTTGGTGTGTGTGTTAGGGTTTTATAGGGACTTAAGGGGATTTTTAGATGTTTTTATATGTTGCACGCCATCCTGAGCCTTAATTGAAGGGCAGGGCATAAATGTGAATAAATAAAAATCTATGTGGCCGTTGGAGCTTGTACTAGTTTTCAAAGTGGCCTCTAGAAGGGGAAAAAGATTCCCCACCCCTGGGCTAAGTGATGTTCTTTTCTTTGCAATCAAGGGGTTTGTTTAATGTGTACAACTTCCCCCTAGCGTCTCTCCGCAAACCCTGACCACCTGCATCCCCCACACGGGAGAGAAAAACAAGCTGAATTGGAAAAATCATCATCTGGGTGAAAGATCATCCTGGCAGCAATTCGAGCCAGGCTTCAGGCAGGTAAGGGAGGGAGGGCGTGCATGCACGCAGGTGTGTGTGTGTGTGTCTCTGTGTCTGTGTTCTTCTGGATGGCTGGGCTAGTTAATCTCCCCCAACCTGGTCCCAGGGCCGGTGCTACCACAGAGGCAGTGCAGGCGGCACGTTGAAGGGGACAGCAAAACCTGCCGCCGCACCTGCCTCCGGTAAGCTCCGCGACTGGATGGGGGACAGGAGAGGCAGCTAGGACAGCAGAAATCCTTGCGCGGTTCCTGCCTAGCCTGGCCGGGAAGCTCAGGTTTCAATGCCATAAGCAGATGTGTAAATTGTAACCCTGTTTCCATAATCCCCCCCAAAGCTACAAATCCCACCCTGGATGAATAACAACATCAAACTCAGGTTCAGGTGGACCAGGGCCACCATCTGCCTGTAAGTTCTTGACTCATAAATGCTCATAATAGCAACATTAGTGTCTCTATAGTAACAACCGAGAGAGCAGAAGGAGGGGAGGGAGGTGGGGACCACACTTGCATAGACTTCTGTTTTGCTGGATTCATTAAGGCGAGTTTAAAAGGTTTCCATGAAAAGTGCACTGTTTTGTTCTCTGACGGAAAAACAACTCGCAAGCGGGTGGTCCTGATCCTGCTCCCGGCCGCATCCATTGTAAATCAAGCTCTGTGTCTGAAGTACGGCCCCGGTCCTGCAAAGAGAGCCCTATGGGCATACCCTGGTGCGTCAGGGAGCTTTCTCTCGTCCTGTTTACCTCATTGTTCCCTACGAGGGTTTACAGAGCTGCGGCTAAAGCGGGGATCATTGCACTTTGGGGCAGGGTGATGTGGGCAAGAGCTCACGGGGATCAGGCCCCACAGGTCTGCTCCTGGTCACGGGGACAATGAATAATGAGTGCGCGCTAGGGTGACACTACAGCCACCTAGGCAAATGTTTAAGGAACACCTATTAAACATACATACCCTGCGACATGTATGTTTCATACGCGTTCCTTAAACGTTTGCCTAGGTGGCAACCCTAGTGTGTGCTAAGGCAGCTAAGGACTGCGTGGAGCAAGGTAATCAAAGAAAGAGTTCTCTGAAGAGGACACTGAACCAGAGTTGGAAGGGGCCTTGAGGATCATCTAGTTCAACGCCCTGAAGTTGGAGGCAAGATGATGACCGCTACCGCTGGTTTTAACCTTTAAAGCCCTTCACGGCCTGGGCCCTGCTTATCTGCGGGACCGCCTCACTCCCCATGTGCCCGTGCGGCCCTGGAGATCGTCCGTGGGAGCCTTTTTGGAGGTTCCCCGGGCGAAGCGGGTGGCCACCGATGTTAGATCTTTTTCGGTAGCCGCCCCCGTGCTGTGGAATTCGCTCCCGGAGGAGGCTCGGCGGGCTCCCACTCTCCTGCTGTTTCGGCGTGTAGGTAAGACCTGGCTGTTCCGTCAGGCATTTGGCGAGGGGTGGGGGTGGGGTTTCCCCCCACATATTGTAATTTTAAATTGTTTTAAAATTTTAAAATATTTTTATTGAATGTTGTTCATCGCCCCGGGCTGCCCTGAGGGCAGGAGGGGCGGGATATAAAATTTAAATAAATAAATAAATAAATAAATAAATAAAAATCCTTGACAAGTGGCAGTCCAGCCTTTTTTTAAAGCCTCCAGCGACAGAGAGACCGCCACCGCCCTAGGTAACTTATTCCATTGCCGAATAGCTCTTCCAGTTAGGGAATATTTCCGGATAGCTAGCTGAAATTCTACCTTCCTGTAACATGAGCCCATTATCTCTAGCCCTGTCCCTCTGTAGCGATGAAGAAGAGTTCCGTGCCATCTTCTTGGGGGCAGTAGCCCTTTAGATAGCTGAAGACTGCTATCCTGTCTCCCCTTAATCTTCTCTTGGCTAGGCTAAACACACCCAGTTCCTTCAGTCTTTCCTCATAACACTTATTTTCCAAACCCTTTACCATCTTTCTTGCCCTCCTTTGAACTGCTCCAATTTGTCAATGTCCTTCTTAACCGCCCCGAGCTGCATGGCAGGATGGGGCGGTATAGAAATCTAGAAAAAATAAAAATAAATAAAATATTAAAATGAGATACCCCAAACTGGACACAATACTCCTCCTGGTGAGGTCTGGCCAGTGCTGAATAGAGTGGAATTACTTCCACTGACTTGGAAACAATGCTTCTGTTAATGCAGTCTAAAACAGCATTCGCCTTTTTTGCTGCTGCATCCTATTGCTGTCTCTTGTTCAGTTTGTGATTAACCACAACCCCTAGCTTCTTTCCGCATGTGCTGCTGCCAACCCAGGTATCCTGAGCAAGACCAGAACCACAAAGCAGGAATCTCGAGTCCCTTCCCACTCTAACACTAGCGATTTGCAAGGATAATTATCTTCTTCATTGTTATTGTGCGGTGGGGGCAATTAAACCAGCATGGCTTTAGCAAAGGGAAGTCATGCCTCACGGTAACTGATTCGAATTTTATGAGATTGTTAATAAGCACATGGAGAGGGTGATCCAGTTGAGATGGTATATTTGGATTTTCAAAAAGCTTTTGACAAAGTCCTTCACCAGAGACTCCTGAGCAAACTAAGTAGTCAAGAGATAAGAGGGAGAGTTCTGTCATGGATTGGTAGCTGGTTAAAAGACAGGAAACAAAGGGTAAGAATCAATGGTCATTTTTCAAGTTGGAGAGAGGTAAATAGTGGGGTGCCTCAGGGATCACAGTAGCACATTGCCCCATCTCAAGAAAGAGTACTGGAACCAGTATTATTTAACATATTCATTAATGATATGGGGAAAGGGGGAAAGACGGAGGTGGCTAAATTTGCAGATGACACCAAATTATCCAAGATAGTTAAGCCCCAGGCAGAGTATGAAGAACTACAGAGGGATCTGGCATGACTAGGTGCATGGGCAATAAAATGGCAAATGAAATTCAATGTTGATAAGTGCAAGGTGCTGCACATAGGGAAAAATAATCCTCACTTTACATACACGATGCTAGGTTCTGATCTGGGAGTAACCATGCAGGAGAAGGGACTTGGAGTCATTGCGGATAGTTCCTTGAAGTCATCAGCTCAGTGTATGGCTGCAGCAGCCAAAAAAGCAAACAGAATGCTACTAGGCATTATTGCAAAAGGAATAGAAAACAAAAGCGAACATATCCTAATGCCACTCTATAAATCTTTGGAATGACCCCACCTTGAATATTATGTGCCGTTCTGGTCACCCCATCTCAGGAAAGATATAATAGTAGAATTGGAAAAAAGTTCAGAGAAGGACAAGAAGGATGATAGAAGGAATGGATTGTCTTCCTTATGAGGAGAGGCTCAACAGGATGGGGCTGTTTAGCTTGAAGAAGAGGCAATTAAGCGGGGGGATATGATTGAAGTTTATAAAATCATGAATGGTGTCGAAAAAAATAAATAGTAAACTGTTGTTTGCCCTTTCTCACAATAAGAGGACATGGGGACACTCTCTGAAGTTAAATGGCGGCAGATCTAAAACAAACAAAAGGCAGTACTTTTTCATTCAGCGGACAATACAGTTGTGGAACTTGTTGCCAGGGGAGGCAGTGAAAGCCGGCACCATAACTAGCCCTAGGCCGATAGGTGGGGGGTCTAACTGACCTGAGAGGGGTACAAAAGAGTTAATAAAACTTGTTAGCAAACTTCTACCACTCCATGACTTTGTCAATCATGATGGACTCAATTGCCCTGTGGTGTTTCATGCCCCACCTGCCTTGTACATTTTTTTTATTTAAGGTTTTTATTCTGATGCTCCTGGGGGGTCAGTTTGACCCCAATTGAAGTACATGGGAAACTGAAAGTCCTATGCACCTAAAGTGCTGGGGGTAATATAGATCCCCGAAATGCTGTTAAAAATAAATAAATGTTTATTATTTCTTTAAATGCTTAAACCGGAACCTCTTCTTTCCTTCTTTTCTCACAACAAATGGAAATAGAAAGAAATATAACATTGTAACTGTTTTCATTAATGACATTTTTGTGTGTATAAAAATATCACTACAAATGCTTTTGGGGGTCTATTAAACCCCAAACTAACGAACCACTTTACAAACATAAATTGAGTTGTATAATTTTTTTTTGCGGTTATAACCTTACTGGTGTGAACCTTCAACACTGTTTTTTTCATCATAGCTGTTTGCAGAGTTAATTTTGAAAAATACTTACCAATCAGCTACATGGGGTCATTTGGACCCCTCCATTTACTTGCTAAGTGACCCTTTTGGTCAGTAAGGGTCAACATTAAAACCTGTTTGCGGTAAGGTCTAAAGGCAGATCAGGAGACTTCATGGAGCCATCTTAGAGGAATACAAAGTGCTAATGACCCCTCCATTTACTTGCTAAGTGACCCTTTTGTCAGTGAGAGTCAACATTAGCATCAAATTGACCTTTTTGCAGTAAGGTTGCTCTCTAAAGGCAGATATCAGACTTCATGGAGCCACCTCAGAGGAATACCAAGATAATTAGACAGAATCACTAACTGCTTGGTAAACACTTGACACCCCAGTGGAAAACTCAGCTGCTGTTCCTGTGTAGTTGGTAGGGTTAACATTGTGGCCATCGTGGGGTATTACTGACCCCTGCTTCCTTTTGTTGTATTCCTATTCCTGTTCCTCCCCCCACAAAATCTTGATACAGTGTGAATTTTTTTTCTAGGCAGCTGTTCTTTTCAAATTAACCCCCTTGTGTGTGTTTTTTAGTATGGCTTAATTGGGGTCTGTTTTACCCCAACACCGGATTAGCACAGTGGGCATGTCCAACTTGCTAGGACTAGCTTCAAACAGAAACTAGATAAATTCTTAAAGGATAGAGCCATAAATGCTCACTAGTTGGGGCTTTAAACCCCTGGCTACCCGTAGTTGGGAGTGGTTAGCAGGAGATGAGTCACATCTCCATGACCTGTACTTGTATTGAGCTACTGTAGCTGGCCACTGTCGGAGACAGGATGCTGGGCTCGATGGACCATGAGTCTGACCCAGTCTGGCACTTCTTATGGGGGCAAAAAATCTAAATAAATAAAATGATCTCATCTCCAGTAGATCACGATGTGGAGAGAGGAACGAGGCTCTCGGAGATCTCTGAGGAGGAGAACGGACCAAGATCCCAGGGAGTGTGTCTTGGGAGGAGATGGGCTAGGAAAGCTCCTTTAGTGCGGTGGGAAAGGCTCTCTCTAGGACAGCGCTCTTGTCTTCTCCACTCCTCAGATCAGATTCTGAGGTGCCCTAGGCCTGGAAGCCAGCAGTAGGGAGCTTGGTAGATCACGTGATACTGACCATTGAGTCGAGTGGATCATGTGTGCTATAAGTCTGGCCCCACCCTGTTATCCACACTAGAGTGGAGCGCCCCAGCTGGGGCCCCGTTTGGCCTTCTGCTCCTCCTCCTGCCAACTGCTCCTCCTCCTGCCACCAGTGAGGCCCATTCCCACCTAGCTACACCCCTGGAAGAATACATCCAACAGGAAGCGGAGACTATTAAAAAGTCTGACCAGGGCCAAACAAAGCACACTCATGCCCGGAATGCCAGGGGAACAATTTTAGAAAAAGACAGACCCAGATGTCTCAAGCTTCACTTTATGCGGGTGTTTGAAATCCATCTCTCGTTCTTACAACACCCAGGCATGTGCCTAGATGCAGAGCCGGCCTTCCTATGGGGGCAACCCGGCCCCACCATTTTCTCTGCTTCTGGGGGCCCCATTTTCCTCTGGGCAGAGTGTAGCCCCCCCACCCCACCCCCCGTAGGATTCCAGACATGACTACCTCTAGGGCTTGGCGGAGGATGCTAGCCATGGAGTGGGTCCACCAGGGCTCCTGCATTTTATCTTTGACTTGGGCCCCGCAGACTTTAAGGCCCAGCCCTGCCTAGAGATAAGTAACTTCTTCCGTGGGTGGTTACTGAGGGTTAAAATATCTGGTACTCACAATGAATGTGAAACATCTGTGGCAGCCCAAACATGACATCCATCTTTGACTATAAACATTAGCTGCCTTCTCTGCTTGCCGTGCAGTTTGTGCGTGGGAGATGAGCAAAGAATATGTTAATGCTAAAATAAACAACAACATGAGAAAGGCAGTGTGCTTAAGTGGAAACCCAAGTTCTAGGACAAAGGATCTGTCATATTGTAACGCAGCAAATAAGCTGGGTTTTGTTGCAAAAACACACACAGACATGACAAAATTTTTAAGAACATAATACCTGCCGTACCAGGTCAGACCAATGATCCATATATAAGAACATAAGAAATGCCATACTGGGTCAGACCAATGGTCCATCTAGCCCAGCATCCTGTCTCCGACAGTGGCCAATCACGGTGGCTTGGGAGAAGTACCCAACAGGGCACAATGGGGGATCCATTCCCTGTTGTTTTCCCCCAGCTCCCATCACGTTCCCTGATCCTGTCTGGCCAATAGTTGCTAATGGTCCTATCTTCCAGAAACTTGTCCAAACCTCTTTTAAACTCAGCTCTAGTACTGGCCCT
>QEPC01008752.1:4075915-4098350 GCA_003113815.1 Sphenodon punctatus | reverse complement strand
GCCTTCGTCCCTTCTCCCTACCTCCCCTTTAAAAAAAGACACTTATGAAAAATACATGGTGCAGGGCTGCATTGGTTCCAGTGCAGCCCTGCACCATGTATATTTTTCATAAGCATCCTCTTTTAAAGGGGAGGTAATGGCCACCCTACATGAATCCCTCCCCACTCACCCCATGTGGGTGGGCAGTCCGCGATCATCCCACTCAGCACACACGGATCCCCCCTCCCCAGCTGTGCTCGCTTAAAAACGGCCTTAGAGACAAATCTGCAGAGCATAATCCCTGACAATCTGGACCTGGCTATTTGTGTTCTCTGGTTCAATTCACCATCCTGGAGGGCAATCTGGCTGAATGGCTCTTTCTTTCTTTCTTTCTTGTCCTTTACTGGTAGGTTTATTTCCTGGCGCAGCAAGTAGAAGATTAAGGAGGAAGGGGGAAGAGCCGTTCCAAGGAGGCAGACAGACAGACAGACTGTTCCTGCAGAAGAAGAGCTCTTGCAGACACACAGTCTCCAGGAAAATTCATCTTTTCCCTCCCAGCAGGCTGTTCTGAGAGCCCTTGAAGTGGTAATTAAAGTGCATCGAGTGGGAACTGCACCTGTTTGGGAGGAGGTTAGGTAGGTAAGACTTATTGATACACTTCAGAGGAAGGCGATGGGGAGGGAAAGCATGAAAAAACATGTGATGGGAGAGCTGGGAGGAGAGCAGCGGGAGAGGATTGGAAAGAGGAGGGAGACGTACGTCCCCTCCAACATTTAACAGAGAGAAATGGGTGGATTTCATACCACCCCTAGTTTGCATGTGTCTATGACAATTTGTAATAGCCCACCGACTAACTCTGGGGCTGAGCTGGGGGGTGGAAAGGGATGTGTGTGTGAGAGGCACCATGTACACATAGGTTTCTATGTGCAGGATTGACCGTTGGGGTACAAACTCAGCAAGCCGAAATTCTTAAATGGGTGCATCTAAAATTTAGTTTGAAAGACACTCCGAGGATCCCAGTTGGAAGTGGTGATGGTCCCCTTTACCCCGCCCAACTGGGGCACTGGGCTGAGCGTTAGGTGGCTGCCAGAGATTACCGGGGCCCCAGGCTCGATGGGAGAAGTCTCCAACTTCGAAGGTTTGGGGAACTGGTTAGGGGAGGTTGGAGTCCGGTTAATTAAGCAAGAAGAGAGCTTCTCTGGGCAGAGCAGCACATCCAGGCTAATTCCCCGAGACAGCGGGTAGGCCATCCTTCAGGAGTCACCACCCCAAGCCCCAGTCCTTGGATCTTGCTTTTTGGCCCCAATCCCAAGTCCCAATCCTGACCTTTAGCCACAAAAAACATCTTCAAGCATCTTGACCGAGTCCGTTCTATCTCCTGCCAACCAGCCCCTGTGTTCCTACATCGGCCTCCAACCTCCAATGGCCGACTCTTCCATCAGTCACTCTAAAGAGCACGTCTGAACCCTTCTCCGCCCTCCCGAAAAGCTCTCCCCGCCCCCCTACCATTCCAAGCCAGGCAATCTCATTGATCCGTGTCAGCTCAGGAAATACCTGGTGTTTTGTGTCAGGATGATAATAACATTGCAGCTGTGAATGGGCTGCTGCGGGTCCGATCAAGGACACCTGCAGGGTTTGTTTAATTGCATTTAATGACAAATCCTATACAGAGGAGCACTACCACCCAGATCTATTATCCGCCAAGGAGGCAAAAAGCACAACAACTCAAAATATAATTTGCACCGAGAAATTTTTTCCCCCTCGTTCCCCCAGCCCATCCCCACCTCCCTCCCTCCTCTCTCTCTCCTTTTAAATCATCTCAGTAAATAACTAATCGGGTCAAGTGGCCGCTGCCAGTTTAAAATGGGGAGGAGAAGGAGGAGGACAGGTTTCAGTCACGGCTGAGACAAGAAAGAACCGCGATAAGGACCACGCTGTTCTTTCTTCCGCCCCCATAGTCCAGCTCTATAGGAAATGCTGTTTGTCTAATTTACAGCCTGGAAGCGCAGCTGGGGATCAGTCTGAGACGAGCTCTTCCAAAAGAGCTCAAGGCTTACGATCATCAATTCTCGCTGTCTCCGAATGGGCCATTTCTGCAGCCGAGTTCACACACAACTGTTGGTTCGTTCATTCGTTCGTTCATTTATTAATTATTATTATTATTTTATAAGCATTTGCATAGCACCAGCTGTGTACCTGGCGCTTTACAGAACAATAAGATAGACCCGGTCCCTGCCTACGGTTTACAACCTAATAGACACGGAGGGGGGAGACAAGGAGAGGGGACATAGGGAGAGACAAGGGATAAAACGTTCAAGCAGATGCGAAGTCCCAGGTGCACGTGCTTGGCTTGGTAAGCACGTTCATTCATTCATATTTTTATCCTGCTTTTCCCCTAAGGCTCGCGGGGTGGGGTGGGGTGATGACAAAATGCAATGATAAATGCACAAATTCTCCAATAAACTAATTAAAATCCCCTAACTCCTTAATATATTAAAATACAGCAAAGACAACAGAGTAAAATCAAGCAAAATCTCCCCAAACCTACAACATCCCAACCCTATCCCCACCTGGCCAACACCTGGTTAAACAAAAAGGTCTTGCATCGCCTCTGGAAGATGAGAAGACTTAGATTGTTCTCTAAGGGAAAGGAGTTCCATAATTACAAGGTTTATTATTATTATTATTTTTATTATTATTTTATTTTATTTATTTATTATTATAAGCATTTATATAGTGCCAGCAATGTACCTGGCGCTTTACAAAGAATAAGATAGACTCGTTCCCTGCCCGAGAGCTTACAATCTAAAGACAGGGGGAGGGGAGACAGGGAAGGGAGAACAGAGGGAGAGACAAGGAATGTGACATTCATGAGGATGTGGGAACTCAGGTACACGTTCTTGGCTTGGTTACAGTAAATGGGAGTTTGCAGATAACAGGTAGGGGATAATCCTGGGTGGGGATGATTAGCAGGAGTTAGGAAGGGCGGAGCGGAAGAGGTGGGTTTTGAGGAGGGACTTGAAGGTGTGGAGGGTGGGGGCAAGGCGGACGAGGGCAGGGAGGGAGTTCCAGGCGTGCGGGGCAGCGAGAGAGAAGGGACAAACACGGTTGGGGGAGCAGGGGAGGCGTGGGAGGGTGAGGGAGGGGATGGAGGAGGAGCGGAGTGCTCGAGCAGGGGTTCGGAGGAAGATCAGAGCAGAGAGATGGGGGGAGCGAGGTTGTGAAGGGCTCTGTAGGTGAAGAGAAGGAGCTTGTGGATAATACGCTCAGGAAGAGGGAGCCAGTGGAGAGAGGAGAGGAGCGGCTGCACGTGGTCAGAGTGACGGGCTAGGTGGATGATCCTGGCAGCAGAGTTTTGAACAGAGATAAGGGAAGAAAGGTGAGAGCGGGGAAGGCCAGCGAGGAGGTTCTCCTGGATAAATATTTACTTAAATTTATATCCTGCCCGTGCTCTCAGGACTCAGAGGGGGTTACAATTATAGCATATGAAAATATATCCAATAAATACATACATAAAAACCATTTATGCTATACTGCCATTTATTTTTATCTTGTATTTTTATTTTGTGATTTATTGCAATATTATTGTTTTTATTGCTGGTTTGGGTTTTTTTGTGAGCCATCCCGAGCTGCCAGAGGCAGGAGGGGGCGGAATAAAAGTAACTATGTATAAATAAATAAATAAATAAAATTTAAAATTCCCCACCCTCCCCAAACCCTATCCCCTCCTGTCAAACACTTGGTTATATAAAAAGGTCTTGCATTTCCTCCAGCTTTGGTGCGTTCCAAAGCTGGATAGTAGCCACTGAAAATGCCTCTCTGTGTCCCTTGATATGTGAACCTGGGCCTCCCAGCTGACCTCATGGGCGACAACCGTGGGACATAGGGGAGCTAGAATATTGGCTTGGCCACATCTTCTGGCAACAAGTTATGGAATTTGTTGCCAGAAGACGTGGTCAAGGCCAGGCGTATCGCTGGGTTTAAGAAAGGGTTGGGCGTGTTTCTGGAGGATCGGTCCATTCGCAGCTATTGGCCAGGTAGGTTTGGGGAATGTCACCTCTTGCTGTTGGGAGGGAATGGATCGCCCCGTAGTGGCCTGTTAGGTACTTCCTCCAAGCGACCGAGATTGGCCAGTGTCGGAGACAGGATGCTGGGCTCAATGGACCATTGGTCAGACCCAGTATAGCACTTATGTTCTTATGGAGGAGGCAGTCTTTTTAGATATGTGGTGCCCAAGCCAAAACCAGCACCTTGAATTGTGCCTGAAAATCTACTAGCAGCCGCGCATCCAACAGCCACACAAACATGTTAACCCCTGAGTAGATTACCACAAGCCTACCATCAACTTACTCACGTTTGGTGGGAGGGGCTCAAAACCCCTTAGTGGAATTTCTCCCGGTGTGTGAGTCACTGGGGCCAGAGTGGCTGAAAAAAACAGCCGCAAGGGATCATGGGATAGCCAGGGAGCAGCCGCCGGAAGACTTCTTGCCATTAAGCCAACCTCCACGCAAACGCTAATCCCTAGGGTAAGTTACTGCTAGAGTGGCCACCTCTCACGGTTTGACCCTTGAGACTCTCGTAGGTCAAAACTGGAGTCTCTGGGTCAAACCATGAAAAGTGGCAAGTCTAGTTACCACACAATACCCCTAGCGATGCTCATACTGTTTGTGGTCAGCAGTTTTCAGCAGGGTTCCCAGCCAGCGCCCTGTAAAGGTCATGGGGTGAGGGGTATCCAAGCTCCCCTCAAACCAGCACGTGGAGGGCATTTCACAAAGCACACCAGGTGCGTTCGGGACTGGGCAGCCTTGTTTCACAAACATCAGGCGAAGCAGCACCTGGATGGTGGCTCCATCCCCTCGTCCACTCAATCCAGGCATTAGTGTTATCGCTATTCAACGCGGCCACCTGGGCCGGCACAGCCCTTATCAGCTGTAGCCATCACACACACAGCTCTACCTGGGTAAGTACAATAGAGTCGTATCTCCTGGCCAGCGCAAATACCAAAATCAAAAGGTCCAGCTGGAGGCAGAATTAAGACAGCCAGCAAGAAAAGCAGCCAGGCTTTCTAAAGAGCCTGGTTCCCATCTGCCGAGGTCTCCCGAAAACCCGGTGGCCCATTTCAAGGGCCTACAGCATGTCAGACAGATGCTTGTCCAACTTTGAAAGAAGGAGAAGATTTTCCACAGCCTTCCCTAAGCAAACTGATTCCATTGTTCAGCTTGTCTTACTGCTAGCCAATTTTTCCTAATACATAAATCAAAATCTGCCTTGCCTTGCTGGGCGTTTTTTAAGTGAGATGCTACCATGCATGGCCACTGAGAAGTTGCTCGCCCAACCACCCGTCTGAAGGTGGCGCGGGGGAATGCGTATTCCCACGAGCCAAGCAGCACCCACTCGTGGCCACTCATGGCACACGGCCAAGAAATGTGAGTGACAGCAGGTGCCCACATGTCTCCTGCCCCTAGGAACTGGGGTGGCCACCCACACCGGCAGACCAGTCCGCCACCACAGCTCATAGGCGCTGTGGGTGGAGGACACGGCCCAGGAATTGGCTGCGAGCCTGGGTTCCCCAACGCTCATGCCAGGACATGCCAATTTCAAAAGGCCAGCCCGGCGCACTTCCCCCTCCCCTATGTTCCGTGGCAAAGTGAGTGAGAGAGGTTGCTGCCGTGGTAGACACACTGGGAGCCGTCCGTTAGAATCCCCTCCCCATGCACTGCCATGGCAGCCATGGACTCACGGTCCGCACCCCCAAGATTGGCGTCAGCGTGGATGTTGAAGTCCCCCAAGACGATCGTCTTTGGTGACCGCAACACCACCCCCGACACCAGATCCGGTAGGGAGGCCGCTGTATAGGTGGGCTCCCGGTATACAAGCAGCACTCCCGAACTGTCCCCTGCCACATCAGACACCAGGCGGAGACCCTCAATACCCATGATGGAATTGCACCGGATACCTCCAAACAGCCCAGCCCTCCTTAAAAATCATGGCTACACCCCCCGCCCCTAGTCTGCGATTGATGCTGCATGGAATACCCGGCCGGAACAAGGTCAGCCAAGATAGGCCCCGACTCAGTGTCCAGCCAGGTTTCCGTTATGCATACGAGGTCGGCCGCATGGTGCAGGATCAGTTCCTGGACTTTTGGTGCTTTATTTGCTACCAACCTCGCATTCACCAGCATCAAAACCTGGTCAGGGGCCCTCTGATCCGGAATCACCAACCCTACTGCTGGTGGGGTGGCCCGGGGAACAGATGCCAAGCACCTGTCCCGTCGCCCAGCTTGAACATATCCCCCATACGTCCCATCATGACCCCAATGGCTGTGTGCCCCACCCCCCACCCCCAGCTCCCCTCTGGCTGCCCCGCCCCAATCGAGGGAAGGATTCCCACCCACCCCACCATCCCCAAATTGGACCCTCACCCCCTCCCTAACCCAATTCCTTTCCATAATCTCCATCCCCCAACCACCTCACTATTCACCCTCCCCACTATATAACCCCCCACAAATACCTCCCACAGAACATCTACTAACAATAAAAGCCACCAATAAAAATCCCACACCCCAGCCCCCCCCAAGGCTTAAGTGTGCACTTACGGCGCTGCCAGCAGGCACGCCGCTGATAAGCCCCTACCGGGGCCGGCGCTTCACCGGAAGCCGCAAGGCAGATCTTTAGCCCTGCCCCCCCTCTCCCTCTGCCACTGGGAGGGGGGGGAAGGTGCCTGCAGCGCCGGCTCCCAGCCCCTGAAAATAGGCGAGCGCGGTGGTGTAGGGACGGGGGCGAGCCCGACCGGCTCCCAGCACCTTGCCGCTGTGCGGTAGGATAGGAATGCGCTATTCCAATTTTCTCCTCGTTATCCTCCTGGAACCTGTGCCAGGCACCATGCTGCTCTTGCCGGCGCACCCCCCAATGAGACACAGAGACCGAAGCTGGTTTTAAAACTGGCCGCACTCTTTATTCAAACATAATCATCAAGGCCGGTGGGTGATTGCACAAGCAATATGGGTCCAGTATGCTAGCTACTTAAATTCTTATTAACTCGGGCACTGACCGGGATGGTAGCACCCTGGCTCTGGCCGAAAGGGGGACCCTGAGTAAGGAGGTGAGTACCCGCAAAGCCAGCGGACAGTGCATGTATTTACTGACCCCACTGCAGTACCCCTCCCAGGGTCATGACCCCAGCGCGTGCTGCCCTCCGCCTGGCACTGGGTGTCACCTCCCCATCTCTTAAGGAGATGACTCATCTTATCCTATTCTTACCTATTTAGCCTACTATAGCATCCTGGACCCCCGCTGAGTGCGACAATTATTTACCCTTATTGTCTTTCGACTCTGTCATTCCAATTGCCAAACTCTCCGTGTACTTCAATAATGTGATTAACATTCCAATTAGTACCTAACCGTCTCATTATATGCCAAATGAGTATATCGTTATAATTCAACTGATGAGGATTACCCTACCGTCAAATCTAACCTATTCTGCACTGTTGAAGGGGCGGAACAAGCGGCCTTTAAATTAGGCTAGTTGCCAAAATTCCACTTTGGCTCCGTAATGGCAACCAGTAAGCACCACGGTGCTAGAGGGGAGGTGGGTGGGGCTGACTCACTCGCGTCTCCGTGCCAAATGCCGAACGGCGCCGCCCTCCCTACAAAGGGCGGGTCCGTTCCCTTCCCCCAGCACGGTGCCTCTGCACACGCGCTGCCCGGGCTAGGTTGCCACAGCAACGCCAAATCACAGGCAGGGAGCACTCTTAACGTGCTGCTGACGCGGCCCCCCTTTTTTTGCTCTGTGCCACCATCTCATGACGGGGAGGGGCTCGACAAATACCCCGTCACCGCCATTGCGGCGGCGAAGGGGACCTCGCCCCTAGTCCCCAAAGTCCCTCTAACAAACGTGCTGAGTTTCTGGCCACACTCGCTGCTTCCGCTTACGAATGGCCACAAACTGGCTCCGCCCATTGGTCGTCGTCCTTCGGCCACCGCCCCAAGGCCGCCACCTGTCCCTCCTATGGAGTTCCCTGGAGGGTGGAGCAGGAAGGAACACAGGTGGGAGGAGGAAGGTTCCAAGTGGTCCCAATCTACAAAGCAGACTCCCCTCCCAGCCATATGGGATGACAACCCTGTAAACTGCCGGTATATAGTCTGACCCCTGCACCACAGTTGTTGGAGAAAAGTAGTCCACAACCCCCCTGCCCCTCGGGGAAGAGAAGAGCCCCTCCTGATAGAATTTTTTTCTTTTTAACCCTGGCCTGTGGTGTTCAAAACTGATGCAATGGCATGCTGGGAGATTCATTTGCATTCAGACTTTGAATAATTTTCAGGATTCTTCTACTTCATTTACTTGTTTCTTTGTTTAAGGCAATGACCTTTCTTAGCACAGGTTGGTTCCCTCACAGCAAGGACGTTGCCGGCTCCCAGAGAGAGAGAGAGAGAGAGGCTTCCACAGCAATGGGGATGTCAAGCCAAGGCCGCCTGATTCCAAGCTTACTTTGAGAGGGAAAACCGATGAAAACAAGGAGCTCCTCTCTTCAGAGTGGAAGTCAAAAAACAGGTTTACGTGAGGAAATATTAACCAAAGCAAAGCATCGACAAAGGGTCTCCCTGACCCTTCTGTAGCTTGGGGTAAGTAATCTCCCCGTAGGCTTCATTGGTAAAGAATCGGGCAACTCGCCCCCGCACCCAAGCTGACATTCTTCAAAGCGCCCGTTGTTCAAGAGGTGCGCAAGAAGTTAATAGAACTGAGAGAGGAGCAGGGGGTCAGTCGCTGAAGAGCCACAGAAAGGAAGGGTGAAGAGCGATCCTGTTGTGTTTTGCTTGCTTGAGTAGCTTGGGGCTGCCTTATGCGTTCAAGGAAACGCCGTGCACTCCTAATGACTCACTAGATCGATGTCGTACTGGATGGGTCTGTACTGGTTTGCTACTTTTCAACATTTTCATGAAGCACTTAAACATAAACCTCACTGTAGTGGGTCAGACCAGCAATCTAGTGAATTTGGGGGGAGTAGATTACTCACTGTTGCCAACTCTTGCAAATTTATCACGAGAGACGAGATTTCTAAGCCTCACTCCTGATCTCGCAATTAGTGTCATTCAGCTTGCGAGATCGGTGGTAGGGCTGATTACTGCAGGACTGCTGACCTCCAGTCTGGTGGCTGCTTGCTGTCCCCTGACTCCCTCTGCAGAGAGCTGAGTGTGCTCTCTGCGTTCCCAGCCACACTGCAGAGCTTAGCTGGGACCCAACAATAAATTTTCTGAGTGGGGAGGGAAGTAGGGAAGCCTCTTCCCAGTGGTGTGCAACACTCTAATCGGTCCCTGTTTCCAGGGGGACTGTTATCAGGGAAACACACATTGCACCCCTGATTGGTCAGCAGCCCGGGGATGAGGCAAGTCAGCTGGTGTCCTGGGGTGACTCTGAATGCCACAATACTTTTTTTTTTAAAAAAATCATTTTGCAAGAAATCTCGCAAGATCTCACACTGGGACTAAGATTTTGGCAAGATTTCTGAGTCTCACGAGAATTTTTTCAATTTTTGTTTTCAGCCCTAGCGGTCAGTGAGCATTGCTAGGCCTGGGCTTCAGCGTTGCCAACTCTCAAGAATTTATTGTGAGAGATGCGATTTCTAAATCTCACTCACAATCGCATGATTAGGATCAATAATCTCGTGAAACTGGGAGGCTTATCGGGAAGCGTGGTGTGGGAGAGAGCCCGGCAACCTTGCCCACCCCCGCTGACTCAGTAGTCATTTATATTTATGTTCTTTTTTTTTGTTATTTTAGTTTTACTTCATGGTTTATGTTTGAAAAAATAGCGACTCATGATTTATATAGCCAATGTCTTGATTTTTGAAGAGTTTGTCTCTTGATTTATGAGATGGTGGGGTTGACAACACCGATTTACTCCCGAGGAGAACCTGCAGCCTGCCGGTCAAATCAAGATCCCAGCTGATTTTTCTTTGGCCCATGGATCCAGTCTCAACCATCAGTGGCTGAAAGAGAGAGCCCAAGAGAAGAAAAACAGAGATGGGAACGTAGCAGGGCTTGGAGGGGTATGCAGTGGGGACTAAGCCCCGGGAAATGTTCCTGGTAGGAGTGTGCACCTCACAATGTGAAAGACCAGGAAAAGGCAGATACTGGCCATCTCATAGCTGGAAATGAAAGCCAAAAAAACCCCCTTATTTGGCTTTCATTAATTACTTCCTGCCCCATCCCCCCTGCGCTGATCATCATGTAGATGAAATCACAAGAACTCCCGTTTTATATTCAGGTGTAGAGAGGCAGGGTGGCCTAGTGGTTGGGTTGCTAGCTGGAAACTAGGGGGTCAGTTCCCTGCATTGACCTGTGGCTTCTGGGGGGCGTGGCTTCTGGGGTGGCTGAATGTGAACTAGGGGTGGGACTCCAGGGGAATTATCGGTTACCGGTTTTATCGTTATTGGATTAATCCGATATCAGATTTATCAGGATTGGTATATCATTTTTTTTTATCATTGCTGAATCTCTTGGATCTTTAACATAGTGGCCATTGTTAAATGACGTTGATGTTAAAAGTCTGACCCCCCCCAGAGATTCATTTTGCACAAATTAAGCACTGGTGACACCAGAGGTGTGGAAACTATTCCCTCCCTGGGGCCATTTTGAAAATGACTGCATGCTCCAAAGGCTGCGTACAAGCTGAGGGCAGGGGGTATGTGCGCTCAGGAAGAGTAGGGTCTGGATCATGGATCGGTCTGCTATCCTTGTGTGCATGCCCCCTCAACTTTGCTCTGCTCCCGTGAGCTCAGTCTTTCAGTGCTTGGGGGTAGGGGCCAAATCCAGGAACTAGAAAGGGGCCAAATGAAAACTAGCTATGGACCACATATGGCCATCTGGGCCTCAGGTTCCCCATCCCTGACTTACACTCAAGGGTAGAGGATTTATCTAGCAGCATTACGCTGTTTTCTAAATGATTTTCTTTCCCTTTCCTAACGCTCTGTTTGCCTTGCTAACTGTGACGGCGCATAGAACCTTTGTGTCCAGTGGATGAAATAAACTTAGCAAATTTGCAGACGACATGAAGCTCAGAGGGACTGCAAGCCCAGTTTGGAGGATGGAATTAGATTTCAGAATGATCTTGAGATCTGGAGAATTTGGGTTAAAAGAAAGACGATGACGTTCGATGCGGACAAAATGTAGGTCCAAGCACCTAGGAACTTGACTGGGCAGTAGGGCCGTGGAGATATAGGGCAGCGAATGGATATGGAAAGTAGAGGGCACAACTATAGGGTCTGATTGTTGTGAGATAGACGCATCTGTCCCACTCAGTACCCCCTCATTCCCTTGGTGAAACCCCCTACTTTCAGTTCACTGGCACAACTTAAAGGAGGGGGTATGAGGAAGTGTTAGGAGGATGGATGCCCATCTGCTTCACAGTGCTTTTTAGACCCCCTTAGCTCTGCCCAGGAGCATAACAAGGCTGTAGGAGGTCTGGAGTCTTGTCCCAATTATAACCCCCGCGGGCAAGATCTCCAGAACAGGTTGGGAAGGAGCAGGGTTATCCATAAGGGTAGAGGTACCCTATGTCCCAGCAGGCCGCAACCTTACCTGGAAGGACGTTGTAACCATGGGTGGGGGTGGGGAGTTGCACCTGCTCCTTCTTAAAACTTCCTTTTTGGCGGGGCTCTTTGTGAGTGGCCTGAGGGCCACTAGGGAGTGTTCAGAGTGGGCGGGGGCAGTGTGCTAATCCCTGCTGCCCCTCTGAAAATTTCCTAGCAGCACTCGGGTTGCTTTGCAAAGGAGCCCTCCCCTCAGAGTCTAGGGCCTGGGGGGCCCTCAAATAAGCAGCTAGCTACGCCCCTGGCTCTGCCCCTGAGCCACCTAACAGGGGTCTTGAGGCATCTCTCAAAAGCCTCTGTGGGAATGGGGAGGAGAGGGCGTCTATGCATCCCCTACGCTGGAGTCTGCTGCTCTTATAGCCCCCAGAGGAAGGTGGGTCCAAGGTGATGACCAGGCCCGCTTTTAAAGGGGCCACTCCCCGCTTTGTCACGCAGACCTCAATCTGGCTCCACTACAGACCAGGTGGAAGAACCAGCCATGTTCCATTGTGCTTGAAACGATGCAGTCTGCCTCCTCCTGGAGAAACTCTTGAGAGCTGGGCAGCGAGACGTCAGCCTGGGGAACCAAGGAGCCGGTTACGACCATCGAGCCCCGCAGGGCGCCATAAAAGGGATATTGATGTGCCTCCAAAACATCCACTGAGAGCTGATGGACTATGAGAGGCCGAGGAGGTGGAGGAAAGGCAACGGAAGAGTCCAGCACTGAGGAGGGGCCTTGCTGCTCATTCCTGGTCTGGTTCTGCCTGGAAGACTAGTGATTTTGTTGTTCTGACTTTGAAAGATGACAACAAATCACAGCCTGCCATCCAGCACAGACCCCAGGCCGCACGTCCAGCCTTCACTTAGGTAATACTGCCTGCTTCTTCTTCCTCGACCGTAACTCTCCCTGATTGGATGGGCCCTAACTGTTTTCCTATTGGCTGCCCTGGTCTATATAAAGGCCTGACGGTAAACAAGAAGTGTCCCCACAACTCAAGAGTGGTAAAACGTAGCCTGTAGAATGAGGCCCTTCTGGGTCCCCCTATGTTCCTGCTTCCAGACTCTCTATGGGGACCCGCTGCTGGACTTTGGTACAGCCTGAGCCAAACTAGGCTAGATTTCGACAGCCTCCACCTCCTGTTGTTTTTACCCCTTGCTCCTGGGATGTTCCCTTTCACCAAGCATTTTCTCCCCCATTTTTAAAGCATCCCCCCCCCCCTTTAAGCAGCCTTTCCTTCCTCCACCACCACCACGTCCTCCTAATTACGGTTCCCCTTGCCCGCAGGAGATAGCAGGTAAGAGCCCCATGTATTGGGTATTGAGCCCCATGTATTGGGATGCCGGGGGAATGAGGCACGGGCAAAAGACGAAATGGGGGCCCTGCTCTTTTCCCAGTGGCAGAAAGTGCAGCAGCAGCACTAGGCAGCACGACCCTCCTCCCCACCCCGACTTGTGTGCAACTGTACCACCTGTTCCTATTCTAACGATGCCTTTGGGGTGGGGCAGGGCAAGCTCCTTTCTTGTCTGGAGAGGCTGGGGAGGGATCTTGTGTAGGGAAGTGGGAGGTTGTCAATTGCAATTGATTTTAAATTGTAATTTTCAAATTGTGATCCGTATTCTGGGAAGGGTTTGGAGGGGTGGGTAGGGTTGCCAGATAAGGGCAGGAAGTTCTCTTCCCTGACCCCAGAAGCCCCTGTCCTATGACCACATCAAGGTAGGACACCTCTGGGTTATAACCTAGGTTCCTAGTTTTCTCCACCCCCCAATAATTCATAATTCTCTTAGGGGTTGTGGGGACTAAATTAACATCTGAAAACACCCCTTCACAGCTGGTCCTCTGGGTTCATAAGGATCCACACTGCCCCCAGGTTCTGTGGTGATGCAGTGGAATTACAGCCCTATGATCCCTTAAAAGCCAGGCTCCTGATTAGTCACTGATGACCTGCACCCTGATTGGCCAAGGACTCCTATATAGCTTCCTGGGTTATAGCAAACCGCTGTCCTGAATAACCAGACAGAGACACTACAGCGACCTTGCTGTCTGCACCCCAGCTGTTCCTGTCCCCCCAGTGCCATGGACCCAATTCCCTGGATTCTGACCCCTGCCTGGCTCTCCGACGATGACGACACCTCTCGCCTGCTCCCATGAACCAGAAGCCTGACTGAAATGATGCCAAACACTGTGACCCTTAGCTCTGTTCAGATGCTTGCCCTAGTCTGCCCTCTCCTGGCTGGGATCCTGACACAGACCAGATGAGGGCCTAGGAATTTCTAGGCTGGGCTGGCCATTGAAACCCCAAACCTACTGGCCCAGAACCTATTGGGCTAGCCCTCTCACCCTGCCCCTAGTTAAGGCAATGGATCAAAGCATTGCAATGCTGGGTCACCTGGTGGACTGTGCCCCGCCAGCGAAAGAGGGTCTGTCTGTGCATGCAAGAACATAAGTGCCATACTGGGTCAGACCAATGGTCCATCTAGCCCAGCATCCTGTCTCCGACAGTGGCCAATCAGGGTGGCTTGGGAGAAGCCCCCAACAGGTCACAATGGGGGATCCATTCCCTGTTGTTAACCCCAGCTCCCGGCATGTTCCCTGATCCTGTCTGGCCAATCTTCCAGAAACTTGTCCAAACCTCTTTAAAACTCAGCTATAGTACTGGTCCTTACCACAGCCTCTGGCAGTAGGTTGTGATTAGTTCTTCCAAAAGAGCCTCACGATGAGGGAGAGACACTTACTGCAGGACACTCAGCACCGAAGTTCAGCCGTTCACCAGATTGCCAGCCAACAATGACGCTCCAATGGCAGAGCCAAGTCTTACCTTGACCCTTTCACGTCGGATCAACACTCCAACGCCAAGGTCCTCCACCTCGCCCACCACTTGGATCGTGTCCAACCCCTCATCTCCTCCCTCCGCTGGCTCCCGCTCCCCCTTCACATTCAGCACGGAGCTCCTTATCTTTACCTTCGAGGCTCTTTATGTTCCTCCCCATCTTGTTTCCCACCATATTCTAGGTATGATGAATGCGGAGTTGGAATAATCTGTGACTGCCTGAAATGGGCCGTTGTGGATTAATCCGCACTCCGTCCGTGCAAATGCTGCGGATTCAGAGATCTGGATCTCTGGCCCTGGCATGTACTTACTAGCCTCAAAGAATTTGAAGCACCGCTGATCTGCCACTGCTGGGGGGGTGGGCCTCCTAGCAGGCCTCCTCGCTGCGGCCCACTACTGAACTCCCTGCTCAGCAGCATGCATACGCAAAATGGCCACCAAAACTGTTTAGCGCTTATTATTATTAGCATTTATATAGGGGCAGCAATGTACCTGGCGCTTTACAACAACAAAAAACGTAGACACGGTCCCTGCCCGAGAGCTTACAATCTAAAGACGGGGAGGGGAGACAGGGAAGGGGGAACAGAGGGAGAGACAAGGGATGCAACATTCATGAGGATGCGAGAACTCGGGTACAGATTCTTGGCTTAGTTACAGCGCATTGGGAGTTTGCAGATAACAGGTAGGGGATAATCCTGTGTGGGGAGGATTAGCACGAGTTAGGAAGGGCGGAGCGGAAGAGGTGGGATTTGAAGGTACAAAGGGAGGGGGCCAGGCGGACAAGGGCAGGGAGGGAGTTCCAGGTGTGTGGGGCAGCGAGGGAAAAGGGACAGAGGCGGTTGGGGGGGCGAGGGAGGGGATGGAAGAGGAGCAAAGGGCTCAAACTGGTTCGGAGGGAGATCAGGGCAGAGAGGCCGGGGGGGAGCAAGGTTGTGAAGGGCTTTGTAAGTGAAGACAAGGAGCTTGTACAGAATATGCTCAGGAAGGGGGAGCCAGTGGAGGGAGGAGAGGAGAGGCTGCACATGGTCAATGCGAGGGGCAAGGTGGATGATCCTGGCAGCAGAGTTTTGAACACAGATGAGGGAAGAAAGATACAAAATGGCCACCGCCCTTAACTAAAACACAGTGGCCAAAATAACATCACTGCTGTTTTGGTTAAGGGCAGCTGGCTGGGGCCGATTTTGCGCACGTAAAAAATGGTTGCCACTCTTAGCAAATATGGTGGTGGCATCATTTTGGCCGCCACCCTTAACCAAAACAGCAGTAGCCAAAATGATGTTGCCGCCATTTTTGTTAAGGGTGGTGACCGTTTTGTGCATGTACAGGGACCTCGGCAGTGCATTATGGTCCCCCACCCCTCAACAGTGGCAGGCCAGAAGAATTGAGGCCGGTAGGTCTATACCTAGAACTCCCTCCCTGAACGCATTCACTCTTCTCCCTTCCTCTTCAAATCCTTCCTGACAAACCTGCCTCTTTCATCCCTACAGGCTGCTCACTGATGCTTCCTCTACTGTCCATTCATTCAGGGACCTTTTCTCTCTCAACCCCATGCATGTATACATTTTAATATAAATAAATAAATGTATCCTTCTAGCTCCTTTGTCTCCCCTCCCTTGTCTGTCCTAGATTGTAAGCCTCTTGGGGCAGGGACCTGTCTCTAATGATTGTTCAGTGCTGGCTACATTGCTGGTGCTGCAGAAGTACTTAATAATGCTAATAAACTGCATGCAGCGCCTCCATTCCTGTTCTGTGCACGCAGCTTCTGAGACCTCCCCCCTTCAGACGCGAAACCTCAGCAGATTGCAGTCTGCAATGTATCCAATTGCAATAATGGAACAAAGAGCATTAACCCACACACCTCTGCCGACTGATCGAACACCCTCTACCCAGGCAGCTGTGGCCTGTTTAAGCAGAGGGAACCGTGTCCTCTCTCTGTGTCAGGCTTTAATGATGATGAAGGCAGTTAGAGGACAAAGAGCCCCTGGGGAGTCAGCTAGTGGGTCACCATCCCTGCTAATGTCATGGTGCGATTTCTCTGTGTTTTTAGAGCTTGTCCCCTTTTGCGGGGCACGTTAACCCGCAATTGCTTAAAAGCACACGGGCTGTTTTCTTCCAAGATGCTAGTGGCAGAGAGTCAGCCGTCGCCGGCTCTCCCAAGGACAAATATAAAATTCATTAAAAATACGAAAAGAAACAACCCCCCCACCCTACCCCTCTGCAAAGGCCCGGCGGAACAGCCAGGTCTTACACTGTCTTAGGAAAGAGGGGAGGTCTGGGGTCAAGCGGGCCTCTGTCGGGAGGGAATTCCACAGCCTAGGAGCAGCCACCGAGGACACCACCGGGGGACTTTGAGGTGGGCGTCCGCAGGGGCCGCAATATGACCCGGGGTAAGCAGGACATACGTGTTTAGGAAGGGAGTTCCAGGCATAGGGAAGAAGGGGCAAAGACTGTTCGGGGAGCAGGAGACCGTGGGGCAGGGGAGGGTGGGGACAGAGGAGGAGCAAGGTTTTGGAAGGGGGCAAAGCCATGAGGAGCCTTGAAGGTGAGGCTAAGGAGGCTGTGTTGGAGGCAAAGGGGAAGAACTCTTCGCCTCAAGCCTGTCCTTCCTTTCTGCCTTCACGAGCCATGTTGTTAATCCGGCGGAGGCTGTGTAAAGTGCCCCAGCCAGTGTTGCATAATGCTTCTCAGAAAGGCGATATGAAATGGCATTTGAAAGAAAAATTAGACCTGCCACAGAGCCTGGCAGGCCTGTCAAAACGTCTCATTCTCCCCTTCCCTGTTCTACTCCTGCCCCCTTGGGCATGCCATTTCCCTGCCTATTCCAAGTCACTGCCTCTGGTTTCATCCACACCAGCTCCCCAAAACTCAAGCGAGCTGCTCTGAAAGTGCCTGGGATCCAGGGGATTTAAGAGGACAAGTTGTGGAGCTCATCACGGATTGCTTGGCGGTGGGTCAAAACCTGCCCCCAGAAGCTATCTGGTGGTCTAAGGTATTCGCCTCAGATGTGTCCAGTCGAAATTAAGAAGCAGCACGGGAAGCCTGTTCCTAGAACAGCTGAGCTCCTAGTGACCAATTTTCTGTTGGTGAAAGTATGCAGGCATTTGGGCCACAGACACAGAGTCCCTCTTCAGGCATCTGAGAAGTCAGAGCTAGGACTGTACAAAATTAAAACTTAGATGAGACTGGACTAGATTCACTAAACGGATTACTTGGGGTAGAAGGTGCTGTTAGGAAAAAAAGGTCCCTAGGTTATCAAACATTTCACGGAGCCAAAAACTTAAAACCCTGCAGAACAAACTGAGCCTGGTGGGGCCTGACTTGGGTTCGAGACCTTTCCCGGAGTAAGCCCTGCAGAGGCGGGGCTACATCAAAAGGGGCGGGGCTGAGGTTTCCTGCCCCTTATCTGGTGGAAGGCAGGGCCGCTCCTGTTGCGTTGGCCTGGGCTCAGTCAGAAGAGTCCGGCTACATCCGATTGGATTCACATCCATTGGCCTGGGCTCAAGGCTGAATGGATTCACATCCATTGGACTGGGATCAACTTGAATTTCCTAGCCCAAGCAGGGCTCTTGCCCAATGCAACTGGTATCCATGAATCAGTCATATCCCAGTGCTGCCGGACAGTTGTACTGAAGCCAAGCACTCTGAAAAGTTTCTAGCGATGATCAGACCACTTGCAGAAGGCCCCACTGGAGACCAGGGCCCAGACTCCACTGAGCCCCCTTGCTCCGTGGTAGCTACGTCCCTGTTCCACAGGATACCCGGAAAGGAGCCCCTATACAAAAAACTTTTAACAAGTCTTTTCCCTCCTCCAACCCCCTTCAGAAAGCTGCTGCATTCTCTTTCTCAGGGCAATTCATAGAAAGGGGTGTGGTTCCTTATGAAGGATCAGACAGCAGCAGGAGTAAAGTGTTTTTTGTTGGGTGTGGGTAAGGGTTCATTTGCACACCCTATGAAGGGGCAACTGGCTGATTCCACATTATTATAAGCATTTATATAGCGCTAGCAATGTACCTGGTGCTTTACAGAGAATAAGCTAGACATGGTCCCTGCCTGAGAGCTTACAATCTAAAGACGGGGAGGAGAGACAGGGAAGGGGGAACAGAGGGCAGGACAAGGGATGCAACAATCATGAGGATGTGAGAATTCAGGTACATGATTTCATGGGACCTTATTATCCAGCTACGGTTAATGGACTCGCCCTTCAGATGCTCTGATGCTTGTTTGATCACCATGGCAACAGGAAGGCTGCACCAAGGACAAGTGTCAATTTCCCCGCCAATGTCTGTGCCTTAAAATGACAACCGACCCATTCTCTGAGTACCCCCCATATACGCACACGGCTCCTCATGCACCAGGCATACATGTGTTTGAAAAGGCCAGATTCCTACACTCCCAATCCATGCTGTTCGAGACAGCCGCCCGCACTGAGTTCATGATTGTCACGGACTTTGGGGTGAATATGTGTCCATGCAACGCACCATTGCCGGCACACCCCCCAGGAAATGAGACATGGAGACAGTAAATGGATTGAACTGGCCACACTCTTTAATCAAACCGAATCCGTGAAGTTGGTGGGGATTGCTGCTAAGCAATCGCGGGTCCGGTATTTTATGTTATGAAGCCTATTTAAACCGTAACAGGTGTCTGGCTTGGATGTGCCCTCCAATGCCAGCACAGAATCCAACCTTATCTAAACATTTCCCTTCGAACAGCGCCCTGGCCAAGGCCGAAGGGGAAAACGCCCTGACGGGCATGAGGAAGGAGGAAGGTGTCTTGAGGTCTGAGGGCCGTGCTTGCCCTTTCCCCCCCGCGACAGACCCCTCCCAGGGTGACGCTCCTGTTGTGAGCCGTACCCTGCTTAGCGCCAGGTATCGCCACCCCATCTCTTAGGGAGACGACTCATTTGTCTATCCTAAACTACCTATCCTCCAACCTATTCACCGTACTGGACCCCCGCAAGAGTGCGACGTTTCAATTGTAATTGGTAATTCCAAACAATAAATACTTAAATAGCCACATTATCACTATCCTCCAAATTATGTTCATTGCAATTACCTCCTTTCCAATCAAATTGTCATTATGGTCTTTAAACTCGAATCAAATGACTGAATCAAATTGTCAAATCGAATTGAAATCTCCAAACATTCACTTATTTGAACTTTTTCCTCTTGCCCTGTGAAGAAGGCGAAACCCGAAAGCCCTCACAAATAGTTGAGGTGCCTTCCAAAATTCCTTCTTGGCCCCCTAATGGCGACCAGTTTTTTACCCCCGTGTCAGGGGGAATGGGTGGGTGGGTGCTTGCTGGGCTGTGTCTTCGCTGCAACTGAGGCTCTGGGTGAAAACAGACATGACGCTAACCACCCTTGGTGGTTATTTATGCATGTTGCAGGGCTGTATTGGTGCCCTATGCAGCCCTGAAACATGCATAAATGACCCCCAAGGGTGGTTAACGTCATGTCTGTTTTCACCCTCTCTGACCCAGTCTGCAGTGTTGTAATGGCGTCTCCGCCCCCTAGCCAAACGGGAGGGGCTGCCCCCTCCTGCACCAGCCAATCCATGGCCTCATTTAACATCATGTGCTGCCCGGGCGACCAATCGGGTCCCCGGGCAGCACATACAGGCTTTTGCCTGCTTCGTGCTGCTACATGCTCCTTCCTGAGGTGTCGGGGTGTGGCAACACACGCACACACCCCGCCGCCATTTTGGGAAGCGAAGGGCCCTATAAATGTGTGCTCCTGGGCACATTCAGGGTGTTCCCAAAGTCGTAGCACTAAACCCATGAACGTACGTCTTCATTGAAATTGCTGTCATCATCCAGGGCAACTGACTGGTTTTACAGGCATTTGTCGTGCTGCTTTTGAGGCTCCTCCCGTGGGCTACAAGCTGTCTCTGCAGGGAAGGGATCACTATGGTGGTTCAGGCAACACGGCTGGTCTTACGCAGGGCCAGCAAGGGCCATGGCCTACCCCTGCAAGGCAGCCAGCCCTGGTAGCCTCAGGACCAGTAAATTAGTAAATCACCAGTCCCTGAATCACTGGCCTCTTGCGTGTGTGAGAGCGAGCGCTTGGGTGTGCTGTGCATGCACATAGGAAAGCCTATTGTTCACATGCGTGCGTGTGTCAAAACGTCTAGCACTTCCATCGTTTTTAAAAGTAAACCCCAGGCTGCCAATTGCTAAAGGGGGCCCCTGCATTTGATATTCCCCCTGGGCTGCACAGATTCTACGGCCAGCCCTATCAGGCAACCACAGACCAGCAGGGGGGCAGGAGGCTTGTGGTTATGAATAATGATTTATATAGCACCACCAATGTGCTGGTGCTGAGCAGTCGTGATTGTAGAGACAGGGCTGCCCCGAGGAGCTTACAATCTAAAAATGAACCAGGGAGGGGAGACACCAGAGAGAGGGACAGAGATACATTCATGAAGCTGAAAATTTGCAGGCACATGTGCTCGGCTTAGTTTCAGGGGGAAAAGGGGGAACTCGGAAGGATGAGACAGTGTGTGAGGAGAAGCATAAAGGAGCCATTTATGGGGGAAGGAGTTGGGGAAGGCCTGATGAAAGAGGTTGATTTTCAGGAGGGATTTGAAGCGAGGGAGGGAGTAGAGTGTATGTGTTTAAGGTGGGAGCTCGAAGCATAGAGGGCAGCATGGGAGAAGGGGTGAAGATGATTTAGGGAGCAGATAAGGGCGGTGGCAGAGGTGGAGCGAAGTTCTCAGTTGGGAATGTAGCAGGATGTGAGGGCAACAAGATAAGGAGGAGCAAGGCCATGAAGAGCCTTAAAGGTGAAGCTTAGCTAGGCAGCGTGCAAACAGCGGCTACATGCTTTCTAAGCACACAGAACAAAGCACGTTTGCCCAAACAGATGGGATCACAAATGTGCACTGAACACCCAAACGAGTGGCTTTGGCGACACCCACCCATTGACCTACGAACGCTCAGACACACAAGTACTCCGGAACACACACGGACGCTCCAGCAGGAAGATTTTTGTGTGGAATGACAGCACCTTTATATGGGCACAAAACCACACGTACGTAGGACGTTTACGCATTTTTGCTCCCAGCCAAATATTTCATGCTTTGGGCTCAAATCTAAAAGACCGCCTCATTCGCCTCTATTCCTTCATGGATCCTATGGTCAACCAAGGGGCGCCCTCTTGCAAGTTCCATCGCTGCATCATGCCCACATGGAAAGGGCATGAAAAGAGACATTCTCATGCTTCACAGCTTTCGAAGTCCCTTCCCCTGGAGTTTCGTCGAAGCCTGAACCTGAGCATCTTCCGGAAGTAATGTAAGACCTATCTATTCGACCTTGCATTTAGCAGGCAGGGATCGGGTTCAGGGCATGGGTCTATCAGTATTTTATATAGTTATATATGGGTTTTTTTATCCTTTTTATGGGGTTTATTTTCATGTATTATATAGGCATGCTTCTGAGGTGGTTACCAGTCCTGAACTTTCCAGGAAGGGTGGGTTAAAAACTAAAACGAGTAAATAAAACCTTTCGTCGCCTTTGCTCGTGCTAGTTACATATCATGTTCTCTAGGGATGGGCCTTTTGGGTTTGGAAAGAACCTGATAATGGCTATATTGGATTCATCTGATATTTCGGTTCTCGTTTCACTATCGGCGGTATCGGATCTTTTGCACTGGTTTTTTTAATCAGACTTTTAACATTGCGGTTTTCCCCATTGAAGTCAATGTTAAAAATCCAATACCGAGAGAACCGAAAGAAGAATTGATACAATGAGAACCGGAACTGATACAAAACTGAAACCGATATTTTGGCCAGAGTCCCACCCCTAATTGTTCTCTCTTTCACACACACACACACACACACACGTACTCTTACACAGTGGTGGGGCCCAGGCTCATGTCCCAACTACGAGTAACCCAAGGGGCCAGCCAGTCTTAGCCTCCCACTGCAAAGCTGGTAGCACCACCTTTCCTCCTAGTTAGTCGTCCCCCGCCCCCCCCTCCCCTGGAGTGGCAGCAATCCCATTAGGAAGGAATTCTTAAGACTGGGTAGAGACAGGGCCAGCACTCCACCCCTTCCCACTTTG